>JAULUF010000020.1:18812500-19347500 GCA_031834385.1 Semotilus atromaculatus | reverse complement strand
TAAAATTACACACAAATGTTTTGAATTACGTAAGATTATTTTTGAAAGTGATTTTATTCCATATTAAAGTGTTTGTTCCAATGTAGGCTATATCAAACTATTGAATCCTTAACTTTGAAATATGAATGATAAAATGTAGGCTAGTTTAAAAAAGAAAGATTACACTTGAATATTGTTAAAATTGTAATTGTTATTGATTTACATGGGAACACTTTTTAATAAAATAGCAACAAATATATTTACAAGGAAAATGTCAAGAAAATCTTAATAGGTCAAGATAAGCTTTCTCATTATATTATTAGGGCCCAAGCCTTGAAAAGGCGAAGGCCCTATTGTTTTCCTTAGGATTATTTTTTCTTTTTTTTTTCTTTATTAGGGCCCAAGCCCTGAAAGGGCGAAGGCCCTATTGTTTTCCTTAGGATTATTTTTAGGGCCCAAGCCCTGAAAGGGCGAAGAGCCCTATTGTTTTCCTTAGGATTATTTTTTTTTTTTTTTTTATTTTTCTAACGACTATTCGGGCACTTTTGGGGCCCTTAACATGCTCGAAAACTCTTGAAACTTTGCACACGGGTCAGAACCCGCGGCCATCAGGGCCGGGCTGAAGCTGGTACCCGGGCGTGGCAGGGGGGCTCGTCAGCGCCCCCTGGAACGTGGTCTGAACACTTGGTCCATAACTCAAACA
Organism: Semotilus atromaculatus; assembly: GCA_031834385.1. Taxonomy (NCBI): domain Eukaryota; kingdom Metazoa; phylum Chordata; class Actinopteri; order Cypriniformes; family Leuciscidae; genus Semotilus; species Semotilus atromaculatus. The sequence continues at coordinate 19,346,818 of JAULUF010000020.1, read as the reverse complement.
CGCTTGTGTGTAATAATATGAAACTCTGTACACATGTCGATCTCATCGTTTCATCTATACCTCACACTCTTACTTTTTACCCCAGCCCAACAGGAAGTCAGATATTTGCGGATGTTTTTAAAACGCACGCAATGGAATTTAATATACTCCTCCTAGAGCATTCATCCACATACAACGAAACTCGGTCAGCCTGAAGTCAAGACATTGAGGATGAAAAATTGCGAGGGGATTTTTGATATCTCTAACGGTTTGGCCGTGGCGAAGAAACAAATTTATGGCGAGAAACGTGAAACAGGAAGTGTCTTATAACTTCAGCATACATTAACTGATCTTGATGAAACTTCAGAAGTGTGTTCGTTGTAAGAGCCCGATCACATGGATGTGACTATTGTGAGTCAAAGTTATAGCGCCACCAACTGGCAGCAGGAAGTGTGTCACTTTCAAAATGCTTTGAAATCACCCTCTTATTTTTACCCGATTTGCTTCAAACTTCATGTGCATAATGTAGACACACGCCAGATGTAGACCTGTGAAAGGATTATTGATATCTTTGATACTGTTGCCATGGCAATGCATCAAACATTAATATTCCTTTTTTACGCTTTTTCATGCTTTTTTATGCTTTCGGGCACTTTTGGGGTTCTTAACGTGCTCGAAAACTCTTGAAACTTTGCACACGGGACAAAACCCACGGCCATCAGGGCCAGGCTGAAGCTGGTACCCGGGCGTGGCAGGGGGGCTCGACAGCGCCCCCTTGAATGGGTCCGACAATTTGGTCCATATATCCAACACGCTTTACCCTATTTGCTTCAAACTTGATGTGTATAATGTAGACTCAAGCCAGATGTAGACCTGTGAAAGGATTGTTGATATCTTAGATGCTGTTGCCGTGACAACGCATCAAACTTTAATATTCTTTTTGGATACTTTTGAGATTCTTAGCGCACTTTTGGGGCCCTTAACATGCTCAAAAACTCTTGAAACTTTGCACACGGGTCAGAACCGGCGGCCATCAGGGCCGGGCTGAAGCTGGTACCCGGGCGTGGCAGGGGGGTTTGACAGCGCCCCCTGGAACGGGGTCCAAAAACTTGGTTCATAAATCAAACACGCTTGCATGTAATAATATGAAACTCGGTACACATATAGATCTCATCGGTTCATATATCCTTTGTACTTTTACTTTTTACCCCAGCCCAACAGGAAGTCGGCTATTAAGGCTTGTTTGGAAAACGCATGCAATGGAATTCGATATACTCCTCCTAGAGAATTCAACCAATCGCCACGAAACTCGGTCAGCATGAAGTCAAGAGATTGGCGATGAAAAGTTGCCAGGGGATTTTTGATATCTCGAACGGTTGTGTGTGTGTGTGTGGCTGGCTGTCTGTACAGTGACAAGAGATTAAGCCTTTCATTGCTGTGTGATTTTTCCTGCATTAAAGGATAAATAAATCTCTAAGGCCTTGTCTTTTTGCATAACAATTTTGTATTTTTTTAAATGACAAAATATGCATAGAACCCAGATCTTTTAAATGTATAGTTTGCTTTAAATACAATTAAGGTTGTATTGGTAATTGAAGCTGAATGAATTTTAAATGAATGTGCTATATTTCAGAACAATATATTTGTTTTCCTTAAAAATGTAAAACACTAACTTTATTCTCATCTGAATTACAAATAATTTATTTCTGTATAAAAAAATACTATGACTAAAAACATATTTGATGTTTCTTTTTTAATCAATGTAGAATGTGTAACTTTTATAAATAGATTAGTGTTCTGTTTGAGGACAATAAATTAAAACCAATGCAATATGATGAATGATGTTTTGCAAATCCAGCCTCTACATTTGTACTTACTCCTTTTAAGTGGTTTATTTAATTCCCACCAGACTTTTTCAACATGATGAAAATACATTAAAGATGCTATATTGTGAACGGAAATTGAATATCTCAAATTGTTTTGCTATGGCGAGGGATTAAAAATCATGTCAAAAAAGGAAACACTAAACTAAACCCATTTTATTCTTGTTTTCAATTTAAAAATAATGTACAAGTTTTAAAACAGCCAGAATGCGCTATTCAGTCAAAAAATAAATACATCAAGTAATACATAGGGCTATACTGCCCTCTTGTGTTCAAAATCAGGTAAGCCAATTGTATTTATATATAAATATATTAGGTATGCCCGTGCAGAGGTGAGCATTTTCGTTTAATTTTAAATTTCGGAGGCGGATTGCTTGAATTTACTTTACAAAAGCACAATGTTGTGCTTTGTTGCGAGTGTCCACAAATATAATTAAACACTTTGCAGTTTGAATTATGTCCTCTATGAACAAAATGACGGAGTAGCCTATGTTCTGTGTGTGTGTGTGTGTGTGTGTGTGTGTGTGTGTGTGTGTGTGTGTGTGTGTGTGTGTGTGGCTGTCTGTGTGGGGAGGGAGGGGGAGGGAGGGCTGGTGTCTGTGTTTATGTGTGTGTGTGTGTGTGTGGCTGGCTGTCTGTTACAGTGACAAGAGATTAAGCCTTTCATTGCTGTGTGATTTTTCCTATATTAAAGGATAAAGAAATCTCTAAGGCCTTGTCTTTTTGCATAACAATTTTGTATTTTTATAAATTACAAAATATGCATAGAACCCAGATCTTTTAAATGTATAGTTTGCTTTAAATACAATTAAGATTGTATTGGTAATTGAAGCTGAATGAATTTAAAATGAATGTGCTATATTTCAGAACAATATATTTGTTTTCCTTAAAATTGTAAAACACTAACTTTATTCTCATCTGAATTACAAATAATTTATTTCTGTATAAAATAATACTATGACTCAAAACACATTTGATGTTTCTTTTTTAATAAATGTAGAATGTTTAACTTAAAAATAAACAGATTAGTGCTCTGTTTGAGGACAAGAAATGAAAACCAATGCAATATGATGAATGTCCAAAAGATGGCACTCACAGACTGTTTTTAAATGAGGTTGGATAAATATTTTTTTGTTTTTAAACTGCGTGCGTGTGTGTGTGTGTGTGTGTGTGTGTGTGTGTGTGATTGTGCCTTGGTGTCTGTTACAGTTACAAGAGTTTAATCCTTGTTCAAGTTTAAGGCCTTGTCTTTTTGAATCCATTTGCAGCTTTTTATTAAGAATGGTCAAGACAGGCAGGGTGAACAATGGCAAACAGGGCAGAACAGAAAAGGCAGAGACAAATCAGGTTGACAGGCAAAGGACAAAGACTTCCTGATAAATACTAGGCTTCTGGATTTACACATTTAAGTGCTACAAAACATATTGACATATGACATCCTATGACATTAAAAAATATTCTAAATTTAAATTATCTCATATATGTGGCTATTGTGGTTCACGATCATAGGCCCTGCCCCAAATGGCACACTTCATATGAATTTTCGGTCTTGTGTACTTATTTCATGTGTCTGTTAAATCCATGAGACCGTAGGGTGTCTCATTTTTCATTTTAGGTTTCAGAAGGTTGCTCACGCATACTTTGTGGTTGATATGTGCCCTCGATGCGGACTTTTGCAGAGCCCACACTGATGCAAGCTCTACAGCACACTTCTTTTCGACAGTCAAAGCGGGGTTACGTTTTTGCACGTCGTGCACAATAACCCCAAAGGCACCGGGGTGGCGGTGCCACCGGGCCGTTTATATATATATATATATATATATATATATATATATATATATATATATATATAAATATAGCTGCGAGCAGCGATGAAGGGCCAAAGCTGGCGGAACCGCCACCCCGGTGCCTTTAGGTACTAAAGGCACCGGGGTTGCGGTGCCACCGGCTTGGGCCCGTAATCGCTGCTCGCAGCTATATTTATATATATATATATATATATATATATATATATATATATATATATATTTTATTATTGCTTTTTATTAGTGACACATTTGAGGAGAGCATAGGCTATATTCCAAAACTTTCTGAAAATACAAATAAAACATTACTTTTTTTAAAAATCTTTTTACTTTTTTAATGGTATATATTATATATTTAGCACCAAAACTTTGGAACAATCTTCGTAACATTGTCCGGGAAGAAGACACACTCTGTCAGTTCAAATCTAGACTAAAAACACATCTCTTTGGCCTAGCATACACATAACACACTATAGACTTCTATAATTATATTTTAGGCTGCATAGTTTAGATCAGCCGGAACCGGGAACACTTCCCATTAATCCTGATGTACTCGTTACATCATAAGAATGGCATCCACGGTAATATTAGTCTCTCTGTTTATCCCGAGGTTTACCGCAGTACGCCGGAACCATGCCGTATCCAGATCTGATGAAGGAACAGCACCTGGACACGATTCAACGCAGTCCTGAGGTGTCAACTAGTCTCTCCCCTATGGTGGACTTGAGCCTGGACCCATCACAACGCATCCCTGAAGTGCCATCCTCATCAGCCCTGTGAAGGCCTCATCGACACGACAGCCATCGGCAATGATCCTCAACAACTCGTCTATACCGGCATGATGACTTCGACTTCCAACCAGATGGAAATGGATAAATACTCGAAATGTTCCGATCCAATCTGACTTGTAATGCTGCCTGAATCATAATCATATTCTGTTCCTTCCTTGGCCAGAAGAAAACTGGCCCTACGACTGAGCCTGGTTTGTCCCAAGGTTTTTTTCTCCATTCTGTCACCTGATGGAGTTTTGGGTTCTTGCCACTTTTCCCTTGGCTTTTGGCTTGCTTAGTCGGAGAGATTTAATATTCAACAATATTATTGATATGCCTTACTTAAGGTGGACGATGATACAATTTTCTTCTAGAAACAAACTTTGTTGTATTATTTTCATGTTATCACCGTGAAGCTGCTTTGATACAATCTGTATTTTAAAAAGCGCTATATATAAATAAAGGTATAATACCGTCATAGTCCAGCTTAAAGGTGCATTGCGCAACTTTTCATGTTAAAATACCTGTTTTTCTATCCTATACATTCTTAAAGAACTGCCTGATGGGCTGAATGAGCCCTTCTCTGCTCACTGAGATTGCCTCTATAATCCTGTACAGTAAAATGTATAAGAGGGATTCGGGCTCGAATTTGAGACTGGGCGTGACGTCATGCGCGTTCACGCTCACCAGGCTATGTCTCGCAGGTTTGTGTATAAGCCGCCATTCTCCGCATCAGCGAAGACAACTCGTGCGTCAAAGGTAGAAGATGGATTCAAAGAGACCGGCTTGTAGTCCATTCCAAACCCCAACGCAAACTCCACGTAAAGTAAAGAAAAGAAAAATTTTGTCTAGTGCCACCACTCTGGTTGCAGTTTCGCTTGTCGCCAGAGGGGGCGTAGTTCTGCAAAAACTCAGAGACTTGCGTTTTGCACCTTTAAATAAGTTCAGTGATGGTTTATTTTTGTTATAAAAAAGTTAGTAATTTAGTTCATTTATACATATAGCCGCTTTAGAGAAAACAGTGCTGTCATCGTCCAGCTCAGTTTAGTTCTCATGTAATGGTGTCAATGCAAGTAGATCAATAATATTGTTGAATGTTAATGTGGTGTGACAAACAAATAAAGAATTTAGTGAAATACTTTTTAAAACAGGGGTAAAACTTTACAACAAGCTTTCATTTGTTAACATTAGATAACTACATTAGTTAATATGAACTAACAATGACAAAAATAATTCTAAAGCATTTATTAATCATGGTTAACATTAATTTCAGCATTTACTAATACATTACTAAAATTAAAGTTGTATTTGTTAACATTATTTAATAGACGTGAGATGAGATGAACAAACAATGAACAGTTGTATTTTTAATAAACAAACATTAAAAAGATTAATAAATATTGTAATAAATGAATTGCTCATTGAAGTGAGCCATAATCCTCTGGATGTATTTTCCTAGCTTGTTAGATGCACCATAAATGTTGGCATAGTATATAAAAAAGGAGCAGTCCTTTTGTAAGCTAAATAAAGTATTTATTGTACAAAAAAGTGATCAAACAACAAACAAGGACAGAAATAATGATGAACAAGTTTTTTTCTTTGCAATGAAAACCAAACTACTTTATAATTAATTTCTCTACACAATATAAAGAGTGGCTGAAGACGACTGAAAAGAGCAGGTGAATCTTCAAAGCAGAGTCTTTCAACACTATGTAATGTAAAATGTTTTCATTTGGATTTTTTTTCTCACATTTACAAACCACAATTCTTTTTCCCCCCACATATTGTATGGCAAAAACTTTGAGAAGATTATATTATACAGGTTTCAAATCGTAAAACTTAGGGTGATGGTTTTTGATCTCCATATACTTACCATACTTTCTTTGTGTCCTTAAAGGACATTAATATAGAGACCCTGTGGTATTTTAGAAGACTTGTACATAGTTCAAATAATATTGTTCTAAAAAACATTGACAGTAGTCATAATGTTTTAAACAACATTGACAGAACTGAAATGGCAAGAGTAAAAAAATGATGATGTGATTACATCCATTTTGACCATTAAAATAGAGGATTTTGGTTCTTGAGATATTATAAAATTAGTCAATTTTCATTTTATAACAAGACCTAAACCTGTTTGATGAGGTAGTTTTTACTTATTTTGTGATTGATTTAGTTTTCAGTAGAGATAATTACTTTCTGAAAATGACTAACTAATCATTACTGGCCCATAAAACCTTGTTTCTATTCTGAACTATTTTTTTTTTATGGTGCCCCTCAGCATTTCTCATGGTGAATGGCCACTTTTATTTGAGCCACAAACAATAGTTGCTGAAACTTTAGAACTTAATGAGGTGTCATCTAGTGTGCTAAGGCTTTAGAGTTCAGTTTTGTGGATTATCAAAATAGGATTTCAGTTATAGGATTACAAAACAGAACCTCTTTAAACTCCAGGCTTAGACCAGTTTTGACATTTTAGACATTTTGTCTTAGAGGGGGGCAACTACTAGTCGCTGCTTCAGCAGAATGATTTTGAAGAGGATCAAAACAGATACAGTATAATGGATGGACCCTAAACTCCTTAGACAGGTTTCAGTTATTAAAATCCATCTAAAAATTATTGTGCTTGAAAATGTCAAATACAAATGGAGACAACAACATGATTCCTCTTGCCATTTACTTCCCATAGTGCAAAATTTATTGTTGGTAAGTAGAGTGCCCAAAATAATCTTTTACCCTTCAGCATCATCCCACCACCATCCCACCACAATCCCACCACAATCCCACCCCACCCTCTTTTTTTTATTTTCTGTTATATACATATATTACTTAGATTTATTGTAACAAGGCTCCTCTTTTATCCAACATCATAGTGCTTTTGTTTTCAACAAAGGGACATCTTTGAAGAATAGAAAACTTTTCCTTTCGATTGGGTACTAGTACTGCGTCCTCTAGAGGGCACCATGGGGAATGCATCCGGCATGACCGGCTCAAATATAGCTACAACTCAAAGTGTTTCCAGTTAGAGGCAGAAAGAGTGTAGGAATTTCAATAATGGGGTTGTGGGAAGTTATGGCCTGTGCCACGAAGATATTGAGATCTAGTTTGGCAGCGCAAGAGATGTGAGATCGCTTGTGACAGAATTTGAAGGCAATTTCTGTCTTGACATAACTGTCCCGCTCATTTGAGCCTTCTTTTTCCCCTTTGAACTCTACAGTGAGGCAGAGAGATCGTAAGAGAAACCATATTTGGCCCGCATTTATCATTTTATCACAACAGAAGTAAATGTGAAGGGATTGCGTGAGCAGGGAGATGTCAATGCATCCATACTATTTTTCATTGGTTGAGGCCTCATTGAAGGCTCTGATCCTGCCAGTTAGATCTTTATGATACTACATCACTCCTGAATGGCAGGACATATGCCCCCTCCCCCTAGAGCCCCATATAGACAGGACTATCAAGTAGTAAGTCTCTTTGTGAGTCTCCTTGGTGAAACTGTCTTTAGCCTAGAGCTTGATACAGGTAGTGTTAGTGTTCTTTTGAGAGCCTCAGAGGTTGTTCTTTTGGTGTAGGTGTGTCGAGTTGCGTAGACTTCCTCTCATTTTAGAGAGTCGTTCTGTTGAGGCCCCTGCTCCCTGTAGGTAGTTTTTCAAGATGTGGGGCTTTTTATGAGCCTCCTTGGTAGATGGTCTTGTAGAGTGAAGTTAGCCCTCCTCTCATTTATGAGTCCTTTTCTAGGCTTCCATTATTAGAGCTCTGCGCAGAGAGTAACACAGGAAAGTCAGTATTGTCTTCAGAGTTAAGCGTCTGAAGTTATGCCTCCTCTTGTTATAAAGAGTAATTTTGGTAGGCCTCTGCTCTCCATAGCTCTGCTTAGACATTATTACCATACAGACAGTATTTTCAGCCAGTGTGGCTCTGGGAACCTCTTTCGTGAGAATTTCTGGTGTAGAGTGTAGTTAGGCTTCCTCTCGTTTTAGAGGGTAATTTTTCGGAGGCCTCCGCTCTTAGAAAGAGCTACGTACAGACAGTACTACTGAAGTTGTAGGCTCTTTGAGTGCCTCCTCAGTTAACTGTTTTTAGGCTGAGTGTTGTTAGGCCTCCTCTCATTTGAGAGGGTCATTCTGTTGAGCTACGCATAGTTATCAGTATGTTGGCCTCTTGGATGAGACCGTCTCTGGTGTAGAGTGTTGTTTGGCTTTCTCTCGTTTTAGAGAGTCGTTTTGCTTAAGCTTCCTCTCCTAGAGCTCTGTAAAGACAGTACCAACAAAGGTGTAGGCTCTTTGAGAAGCCTTCTTGGTTAACTGTCTTTAAGGCTGAGTGACAACCAGTGTTGGGCAAGCTACTTGTAGAAAATGTAGTGAGCTAAGCTAACAGTTACTCTACATTAAATTCAGCTTCACTACACTGAAGCTACCACCCTGGGAAATGTAGCAAGCTAAGCTACAGCAAAATGGCAAAAGTAGCTTACTACATCTAAGCTATTTTTTTTATTTTATTCATTTTTATCATTTTTAAACATGTCAGTCAAACAGATAGGCAGTCATAATTTATCAGTTCAATTGTTTATTCACAAACAAAAACATAACTATATAAAACCATATAATTATATAAAACTATAACAAAACCATGTGTCGGGAGTGTGTGCATCTTTCTATTAAGCAAATTTCACAAGTGTCAGGCCAAGGATTGAGATTGGTACGTGATGTCCACGTCCGGAGCAGAATGTGGTGGTAATACACCTAAAAGCTGGTTGGAGTTGTAGGGCCCTATGATTTGTTTTAATTTTTTTTTTCACATTCCAAATTATTATTATTTTTCCATTTTAATTTTTCTGTATTCTATTTTTTCCCATTTTAATATTTTTGGACAAAAAGCATGTCTAATTAATTGAAACCATGAAACTTATACAATTTAACAATCATCTATTAAAATATTAAAATTAATTACATTTAGGGCACTGTGACTTTTAAAAAAAATGTACCAATTTTTTTTTTCTTTTCTTGATTCCATTTTAATGGTTTAATTCTATAGTAATAACCAATGTTTTAAAATGTAATGATTTAAGCAAAACTTTCTTCAAACGGTAAACCAACCTTTTATTTCGATGGGTTGCCGTGTAGCCCTTTGAGTCTGTGTGTTTTCATGATATGACGATAGTTTTTCTCAAATCAAGCTAAAATGCTGCTGAAGAGACTCTCAGAGCGGCTGTGTAGATAGTTCACGCATTAATGTCCTCATATAAACTGAAAATATCGCGAGCGTCATGCATGCTTCAGTGTGCGTTTGAGTGTTGTGGTAAATAAAACTTCATCAAATGGTTCATTCAGAGACACGCAGATCATGCATGATTCCTTTTTAAATACTCTTTATGCGAATATTCACATACACTAGTGGTCTATATTTCGCGATTTTATTTAAATTTACTGACCTACTTTTCATCCAAGATATGACAATTCCGTGAATTACAGCGTTATACAGTAAATTCCGTTTTTACGCCTGGATTTGGCGATCCTGTCCGTGTTTTCCGCATCGCGGGAATGATATGGTCCTATGGTTGCCAACCGCCGTAAAACATATGAAGAAGTCATCGTCACTTATTCAGGATCAGTGATACTTAACAGTTGTCATCGATTTGAGCTTGAACTTTAGAAATGCTTGGGGAAATGTAGCTTGTGTGTAGCGTGGAGACGCTACCGCATTACTTGATCAAAAAAAGAGCTTCGCTACTGAAAAGCTATTTGATTCAGAAAACAGCGACGCTACCACCACGCTACTGGGAAATGTAGTTAAACTAGTAGCGTCACTACTTGTAGCGACGCTACTGCCCAACACTGGTGACAACAATGAGAGTGATGTCTCTCATTCTAGAGAGTCGTCCAGCTGAGGTCTCCGCTCCCCAGGGCTCCGCACAGACAGTATTGTCGAGGTGTATGGCTCTTTAGAAATGAGATAAGACTGTCTCTGGCATAGAGTGTGGTTAGGCCTCCTCTCGGTTTAGAGAGTAGTTTTTGCTGAGGCTTCCGCTCTCTGAGGCTTAAGCTCTGTGTATGGTTAGTACAGTAGTACTGCCCTTGCTTTTGAGGGTCGTAATGCAGAGTACTTCGCTTCCTAGAGCTCTGTTTGACAGTTACATCAAGCTGAACGACTCTGTGAGCTTCCTTGATGAGCTGTTCTCAAGGTAGATTTTGGCTAGTACTCCCCTCGCTTTAGAGGGTTGTTAGGCAGATAACTCTGCACCTAAGAGCTCAGTGCACTTACATTAACAAGTTGTTAGGCTCTGAGAGCCTGCACCTATATTGATGTATAGATCCTGAATAGCCCTCTCGGGCCGTGTAGAGTCTTTACTTTCCAGGATTGTCATCTCTGGATTCCGGTGTGAAGTGGTATTGTCTCTAATAATTAAATCCCTTCTCGTTGGGGGCCTCTGTGTTAGTGCTAAATCTAGAGATTCTGTTTAGGCAAACATGTCATAAGCTTTTTCTGACAAAATAGTGTAACTAGCCTCCCTGGTGGTTTTAGGGGTTATGCTGTTGTCACCCTGAGGTGACAGGCTGGGGTTAATATAATTTTGGCTATGGTCATATTCCCTTCAGGGAATATATATATTTTTAGTATGATTCCAAGCCTTTGAGCATTACCATTGGGTCAAGCCATATTTGGCCCTGCGAGGGAAGAAGCAAGGAAATCCTTCCTGATTTAGCTTGCTCAGTGGCCGTAGGGGAATAGTGTCATTGACAGCTAGCTGGTATGTCCTTTAGGGAATTTTGACTCCCTCAGGTTGGAGAAGTCAATGTTGAGTGCTTATGTCACAAAGGCATGCATTCCCCTCAGCATATCGGGGTGGGTATTTGTTCCCAATAGTGTCCTCTAGAGCACACAGTGCAAGTTCCCATTTGAAAGGGAACATTGCAGGTTACGCACGTAAGCCTGGTTCCCTGAGACACTGCGTCTCGTTGCCAGGCTTCTGGGATGCCTGCTACGTCTCTTTCAGACAAAGAAGTGGATGATATGTTCCTCAGGTGCCCTTTTATACTAACGTCACACTGGTAATGACATCATAGGCTGTCGCTGGTCAATGCAATTGTCGCATTTAGATTACGAGACTACGTGCTTCAGCCACCGGTCATGTCAGAACCATTTCCCATTGTGTTCTCTGTTCTCTAGAGGATGCAGTGTCTCGTTCCCCTCTCAGGGAACCATGGTTACATGAGTAGCCTGAGACGTTTTCTATTGTCCCTTCCCCTTCTCCATCCTTTACTTTTTCAGCACTCCTAAATAAGTTTGCTGTACCATTAAAGGTTGGTAAGGGGCAGGATGATATTTGATTAAATACAGAAAAAGTTAAATTATAGTAGTGAGCCACAGTGACATCTGTTCTTTTATATTGATGTAAATACCTTTGCCAGCATAGGGACCTATACTCAACTGTATTCAGCACAGCTGAAAATTCAGCTGTATTCAGTACAAGTGAATATAGCCATGAACATGTATTATTTTGTTTTACCTTGACACTGATTTATTGATTCCAGACTTTTAAGGCAGAGTTTATATAAGCAGAGAAGACATTTCTAATAGCATTCATGTAAGATTATAGTTCATGGGAAACATTATCTTTACACAAATTACTATTCAATTACTGTGTGTGACACTCTAGACGTGTGACATTCTCTTTTTAAATAAGCTAATTTTGTTATTTCCGTTAAGATGATTTTGTCCATCGCATATGATGAAACACATTAATAGTGCTCCAAGCACTATTAGTTATATTTCTTTTCTCCTTATATAATAATTCCTAATAAAAATTCATCCTTTCACCTCACTTTTCAATTTGCTTTTTACCAAAAAAAAAAGAATAAAAAGAGGATCAAACTAGTTGTGAAAGTCTTCCTAGATTATTGAGAATGTCACACCATAGTGGTAGCAGCATTAGTGGAGGGGGTGGGGTCGCATGTGTCTGCTGTCATTTCTTACAAGTACATTAAAAAAGACATGAAGGAAACCTAGAATAATTCTAAGTATGCCGGCTCAAGTGTGTGTGTGTGTGTGTGTACTAGCTGTAATTCCAGCATCAAGTATTTTTTCTGCTTTCTCCAAATGTGGAATACTGCACACATTAACCACATCTTGGCCAATGAGAATATATTTGCTACAGAGTGGGATTTTGGACCTATGAATCTCTTTGAATGTGGCCAGAACTACAGTGCAATGCATCAAAAATAAAAACAATGCAACCAAGTCTTGTTGTGTTTAAGAATTATTTGTAGAACAAAATTTAGATTCAAATTGAGACTGGACTGTTCTTCTGGACTTGCGAAAGAAACTAGAAATGTGATTTTGTTCTCTGTACATTTTGTAGTATTCTTTCCAAAGAATGTAAGGAAAATATAAGGAAATTGTAGAGACATGCAGATTTTAGACTGCATCCCTGACACCCTCCCTCCATCACTTCCCCTTTGCTAAACCAAAACGAACAATTCTATGAACAGCCACAACGGTCCACCACCATTCCTGGGATTTTGCCATGGATTATCTGCTGTTTATCATTGAAGTAGAGCATGTTTATCGGCGACATCTTTGTGGGTGTGCAGCATGGCCCTGCTGAGCCTCTGGGATTTGCATGCTGCACCAGATGAGTATGTGGGTACTTTTGCATGAACATGTACTCACACTGGCCTGAGCAGTAGTTTGCCTTGTAACGTTTAGGTGCAATGATCCAGTCCCAGCCAAAAGCTTCAAAGTCAACTGTGAGCGGGTAGCGACAACAGCGGGATTCTGTGGAGTGTTCATCACAGTCAAGACCAAGATTCCTTCGTGATCGCTTGGTGGTTTCAAGAACCTTGACCTCCAGGAACGGCTGCTGGAGATTATGGGAGGAAGAAGACATACAGAAATGGGTCATGCCGCTGGGACAAAAAAAAAAAAGGAAAGTTTTACATGAATGGTTGTAACTCCAAAACTTTCTTTGAAACAATTAATTTGAATCAGTTTAAATTCTAATCAGGTTTTATCAGCACTTTAGCCTCGTCAGCATTTGAATCAGTACTTTGCATCTTGTTTAAACAGGAGTCTCAATTGTATGTCAATGACTGCTTTTGATCAGATCGTGACTGCTTTTAATCAGATCGTGTAATGATATTTAAGAACTATCACTCAACAATTACATTTCAGTCTTTTCCTCACACAATGGAAATATATGGCTTCAGAAGAATTTGAAAAACTGAGCAGGTGTATGGACAAATATTATTGTTGTTTTTGTCTTTTTTAGAGTTTAGTAAAACATCACCATCATCTCTTCTTGGATCCTTGTTATGGAAAATAGATGAATGAAATGAAATATAATTTATTGTTCCCAGTGGGAAAATTTGGTGTGGACTCAGTATTCAATGTTTTAATGACTGTATTGTGTTGTACTGTATTTTGGGATTATTTTAAGAGTAACGGGTGATGACTTGTTACTCTTAAAATAATCCTAAAATACAGTACAACACAATACAGACACAGAACACCCTTATGGGAAAAAATCACTTGTCCTTATTTAACCATTTGATTGATACAGGCACAAAAGAGTATTCTTCCAAATATCATTTTTAAACTTATGAAATAAGAAAACTAACTAGTAGAATGATTAGGAATGCCAAAGCTGTCATTTATTTCCATGGATGATTCTTCGATGAACAAAAATGTTAAGATTACAACATTTTCTTTGAAACAGAAAGCTCTATTTTTAACAGTCTAGCAGGTCTAAGGGTCCTTACCAGTCCTTCCTCTCCAGGTCGCAGAGACGTCACAGCCAGGTCATTGCCACTCTCGTCATAGGCGTTTATATCAATGCCCCAGTTTGTATGGGGCTGCTTGAACCAGTTCTGCAACACATGTTTGAAATCAATGCTCTGCCAATGACCCGCTTGAGAATTGAGCTCGATCTTGAGTGACCGGATGCGGATGTGTCTGCTTCCTTGCTCAGTGATAGGTTTAAGGCGAAGGATCTGCAGGTAAACAGTGGAAGTTTGTTGTAGTGGCCGCAGATAAACCCACAGCTGGGCTTTCAGGACCTTTGTAAACATCAGTTTTGGACTGAACTTGAAGAAACAACAGCTGGGTTTCCCATCCACCTGCACCAGAGGTTCAGCTGAAGGAAACAAAAAAATATATACTATTAATCACTGAAGTCAAACAGCATGATACCACCACACACAAAAATCTAAAATAGAATAAAACTCAAATTTGAACAGCTAGGCCAAGTTATGTCCAGTAAAGGCTTGTAATGAAATCTGCACTTTTAATAGGATCTTAGCACAAACTATCTAGTCCATTTCAGAAATAGTCCATCTACTGAGGACACGTTTGCCTTACAGTGGACCTTTATCATTCAAAAGATAGCACACTTTTTGGATGGAAGAAAAAAGGATCAGGGCTTTCCTGTGTAATGAAGATATAGTTCTAAAAATTGTTCTCAATATTAAAGAATAGCAGAGTTCACACCACAGCTATAACGATAACGGCACAGAGAAACGATATCATAGGAATCACTTTTAGAACTATTTTATCCAGCTGATGAACGATAAAAACATTGACAGCCAATCAGAATCCATCCTGCAGTAACAAGCTCAAGCATTTAAAGAGACAGACAAGCACGTGCTTAGAATAAATAGAACAATATCGTCTGCTGGTGCACTGTGAACCCAGATTTTGTTTCTACTTAACCTTACGAGTGATCATTACTTATTCTTTTATGTTTTGTAAAAACCTGCTATCATTACTAAATAACATTAGTTGTTTGTACTATTTAGCTGAAAAATTCATTGCACTAATCAGGTTTAGCAGAGATAACTTGGTATGTTTAGTTTCATAAGGAAGAGGAGGGGCTAATTCAAAAATCTGCCTCGTCACGTGAAAAGACCCGCGTCTAACGTCCAAGGGGAATTTTTTTTCCCATTTTTCCCAGACGCCATTTTCTTTGACTCGTAATGGGCATACGAGGAGGGAAACGCATATATTTAGTGTTTTATCGCATTTATATAGCGGTATGCGTTTTTATAACAATATGTATGTGCTGTGCACGGCTAAACCGCTCTCATTGGGGGCATTTCCGTTGACGCGCGATGCAGAGCAGACCAGGATGATGTTTGCTTTTTAACAGGGAAACGACGAAAGTAACGTTAACTGTTTTATCTAATTTACAATGTATTTTATAATATATTAATTTATAGCGATATTTAAATGCGCTGCGTGCTTAAACGAGCCGAAACTTTTCTCAAAGGCGACGTCTTCTTCGACTCAATACGGAGCTGATGAGGAGGTTTGCTTGTAACGTTAACAGGGAAAACACCGAAAGTAAGTGTTTTTTAACCTAATTTCCAACATGTATTGCATGGCATTATATTGTTTTGTAACGATATTTATGTGATGTGCGCGCCTCAACCTTTCTCACATAGGTCCTAACGTTAGGCTAGCGTTAGCAGCTAACGTTACATCTTGACTCATCATGATGCAGTGCAGACACGGAGTTTGCTTTTAACAGTGAAAACACAGAGTAAGTTGTTAAGTGTTTTAACTCATTTACAATACGTGTTTTATGATGTTATATTGTTTAATGACAATATTTGTGATGTGCCAATCACAGGGCCGCTGGAAGTAATTGTGATCAGGGGGTGCTGTAAATTGTCATTTAAAAAAAAAAAAAAAAAGTGACAAAAAACCTATGAGCCTATATGGCAGTGGCGTAGCAAGCTTTTCAAAAGTGCGGAGGATTTAAATTTAAATGTAAATTTTGGCATGTTGTGTGACCTTCTAGGGGGGTTCGGGGGCATGCTCCCCCGCAAGAAAATTTTGTACATTTTAAGTTTAAATGCATCAATCTGGTGCACTTTGAGAGCTCAAAATTAAGAGCTTCAACCGACTTCGACCCATGAACTGTGCACATTGAACAAAGAAAAAGCATTGACTTGTACCTAAAGACGGCTCAAACATCTTGTTAGTTATTATATAGTCTCAGTCTACATTACATTATATTTTATATTACGCTATAGAATAGGAAAATTACAATACTTTTGTCCTAATTTCTTCACTTGTAAGAAATAAACCCTTGAGCTTTTATTTAGGAGAAAACACCAGATCACCAACGCTGATCTCACGACCAATTCGTACGAATTTGTACGAGTGATTAAAAGGTGGCTAATTCGTATGAATTCATACGACCTCACTCGTACGGATTCGTACGATTTGTCTACGTGATGGGTAGGTTTAGGGGCGGGGTCAGGGGTAGGTCATTGGTATTAATTCATACGAATTTGCCAATTTGTAAAATATGTACGATTTAGCAAAAATCGTACAAATTCGTCCGAGTGAGGTCGTATGAATTGTTACGAATGAGCCACCTCGTAAAATTCGTACTGTGAGCAAAGAGCGCACTTTTCTTTAAATCACGCAGCACAAACAGAATGCCTAACGTTACTTAAAGTATTGTGCTGTTTAGCCCAAAAAACTAAATATAATACCGAAAACACTCGACATGCCAACAAAACATAAACATATAACATATATCAAGCTTATTTAAAAACCTCGAAAGCATAAACACTCATTCAAAGTACCTGAATACAACGTATTACGTAGGCTATTCAAAATACAAATTATACTCCATAGTAGTCTCCACAGAACATAATTTTATTGTTCGTGTTCGCATTTATGAGGAAAAAACAATGTCACGGACGTGAGCTCTCTGACAGCGGCACTAAAAGATGCTTTAAAACTTTCAGAGACCTCAAACAGAAAGCACAAAACCTTTCTTTAAAGTTAATTTCGTTTTGTATTAATTGTATCTTAATTTTAATCAATGTTTCATTAACCAATTGCCTGGATTTAATAAATAAGAAGTAATAGCAGATGATAGATAATCACGAAACGGAGGCGCCGGCACGTGAACTAGAGCTCGTCTCACCATAAATGAACCGAAACTCAGTGTATAAGGTAGGCCTACTTGCCTCACAGACATGTCTACTTTTAAACAGAACAATTCAAAACGAAAGAAAACAGACTGCTCACTGCATGTAATCCGTATGAAATGTGCATTTCTCTGTGGCGCGTTCATACTGCAAAGATTGCGAGTCAGCATCGTCAACTTCATCTTGCATCCGACACCGACAGAAAACACTTAGTAATATAAAAAATATTTTAAAAAATCCCAAATACACGTAATAGCCTATGTGTGTCAAAATCATTTCCTAAAATATTCATAAGGAATTTATAAATTGTGCAAAATATTTTTAATACATTTTTTAAAAATCTCCCTCTCGCCAAGGGGGTGCTGCAGCACCCCCAGCACCCCCACTTCCCGCGGTCGTGGCCAATTATGAAGTATATATTTATACTCAAACTATCTTTAACTCTCGTTTGCCAAACAGAACAACTCCACAAACTGCGGACCAACAATGCACTTTATTTCCTTATTTAGAGGACCTATTTTCTTAGAATTGGTAAGTAATTCTTTCAGATTAAATATTTATGCAAAATGTACTTATCAGATTAACTTTTGGTTGATGTTTGGATATGCTTTCATGTTTAAATGTATTGATTTTGCTATTTGTGTTTGCTAGGAGCATTTCTATGATGCACCAAGTGGTACCAGGCTTGGTGTTTAAAGACTGTACAGACTAGAACCTGGTGATGGTAAGATTTTACAGATAACATATGAGAGAATGGATAACTAGCAATTTGTGATAACTTAGATATTCTGTATTTCATAACACTTATTTTGAATTTGTCCAGTCAAATTATTTTACAAAAGTAAATATTTTTTAATATATATATATATATATATATTTCCAACATGCGTTCATGAGAACATTACAACTCGTGCATGTTGTTGATGCGAGAGCAGATGTTGTTGCGTGAACGTGCATTGAAGATTAATATTTTGTAAATAAATTTGAGTTAAAATTGTCGTAAAAAAAGTTACATGGATTACTTATGATTTCCTTTTTTACCTTTTTTACCTTTGGAAGTGGTAGTTGAATAGGCTGATGAGGGACAGAAATCTCTTGTATTTCTCTCCAGAGGAGAGCCGTCGAGGAGATATATTAGGTCCGCAAACCATACTCGGGCCGGCCAGTACGGGGCTACCAAGAGTAGACTGACCCCGTCCCGGCGAACCCTCTCCAGAACTCCTGGGAGCAGAGCAATCGGGGGAAATGCGTACAGACGTGACCTCGGCCACGGCTGCACCATAGCGTCCAACCCCAACGGGGCTGGATGACTCAGAGAGAACCACAGTGGACAGTGTGTTGTCTCCCTGGACGCAAATAGGTCTACCTCGGCACGACCGAAATGATTCCAAAGGAATTTAGTTGAATAGGCTGATGAGGGACAGAAATCTCTTGTATTTCATTCAAATTAAAGGGTTAGTTCACCTAAAAATGAAAATTATGTCATTAATGACTTACCCTCATGTCGTTCCAAGCCCGTAAGACCTCCGTTCATCTTCGGAACACAGTTTAAGATATTTTAGATTTAGTCCGAGAGCTTTCTGTCTCTCCATTGAAAATGTATGTACGGTATACTGTCCTTGTCCAGAAAGGTAATAAAGACATCAAAGTAGTCCATGTGACATCAGTGGGTTAGTTCAAATTTTTGGAAGCATCGAAAATACATTTTGGTCCAAAACAAACAAAAACAACGACTTTATTCACCTATATTCATTTCCTTCTCTGTGGGCTTCGAGTAGTTCACGTAGTAAAACGTCTCCGGTTACGTATGTAACCTTAGTTCCCTGAAGGAACGAGACGCTGCGTGGAAAACGCTGCGGGAACGCTTCTTGCGTTGTGCTTCATGAAAACCAGTATGAAATCAGTCCAATGGCGAGACGGAGCGTCATAGGCGGGTGACGTCATCGACCAGGAAACTATAAAGCACCCCAAAATCACACACGCGCCAGCTTCTGGAAAAAGTCTGAAGCAAGTGATCTCGGGCATGCAGGGAGTATGGCAAAGACACGCAGCGTCTCGTTCCTTCAGGGAACTAAGGTTACATACGTAACCGGAGACGTTCCCTATCAGGAACTCGAGCTGCGTGGAAAACGCTGCGGGAACGCAAATACCCACGTCGCCATACGAGCAAGTGTTCGCAGTGTGAAATCAGAGCGCACAAGCTGACGAAAGCACCTGCGCCCCTGGAGTGGAGCCAAAGTCAAGTTGGTAAAACTTTACGAAAGTATGCGGCGAGGACCAGCCTGCCGCATCACAAACATCTTGGAGTGAAACTCCTGACAAGAGAGCTTTAGAAGCAGCCATACTCCGAGTAGAGTGAGCTCGTGCAGCCAAAGGTGAAGGCTGACCAGCGGACTCATAAGCAAGTGAAATGGCCTCAACCACCCACTTGCTCATCCTCTGCTTAGACACTGGAGACCCCTTCTTAGGTGGTCGAAAACAAACGAACAACTGTTCAGACTTTCTCCACAGGGCAGCTCTGTGGACATAAGGCCCTAACAGGGCAGAGCAGATTGAGTTTTTCTTGGTCTGACGTCAGAAAAGGAGGAGGACAGAAAGCTTGCAGCACAACAGGCCTAACAGGATTAGTTGGGACCTTAGGAACGTAACCCGGTCTAGGGTGAAGGAAAGCTTTTACCATGCCGGGTGAGAATTCCAAGCACGAGGGAGAAACCGAGAGAGCTTGAATATCCCCGATTCTTTTCAAAGAGGAAATAGCAAGTAAAAAGATGGTTTTGAGAGTAATAAACTTCTCAGAAACTTCTTCAATGGGCTCGAATGGAGCAAGGGAGAGGCCCTGTAATACTATGGCCAGGTCCCAAGTCGGCACCCTCGTGCGAGCTGCTGGCCTCAGCCTCAAAGTGCCACGAAGGAAACGTGATATCAGTGGGTGTCTCCCTAGAGAGGCTCCACTTAAAGGGACATGGTAAGCAGATAAGGCCGCCACGTACACCTTCAGTGTGGAGTGGGATAACCCCGTAGAGAAACGCTCCTGCAGGAATTCCAGCACTGCACCCACCGGGCAGTTAACTGGGTCTAGCAGATGTTCTCTACACCAAGAAGTGAAAAGCTTCCACTTCAAGGCATATAATTTCCTAGTGGCCGGAGCTCTAGAGTGAAGGATGGTCTCAACGACCTCAGTC
This sequence comes from Semotilus atromaculatus, assembly GCA_031834385.1. Lineage (NCBI taxonomy): Eukaryota > Metazoa > Chordata > Actinopteri > Cypriniformes > Leuciscidae > Semotilus > Semotilus atromaculatus. Next base: position 19,326,255 of record JAULUF010000020.1, on the reverse strand, counting down.
GAGAGACCGGCTGGGCCCCCTCTGGATAAGCTGGGCCCCCTCAGGGGTCAAGCCCATAACTTCCACAACTCTGGGCGGGGGTGAAAAATCGACCCGCTCGCCTGAGAGAGAAGGTCCGTCCTGATCGGAATCTCCAGAGGAGAGCCGTCGAGGAGATATATTAGGTCCGCAAACCATACTCGGGCCGGCCAGTACGGGGCTACCAAGAGTAGACTGACCCCGTCCCGGCGAACCCTCTCCAGAACTCCTGGGAGCAGAGCAATCGGGGGAAATGCGTACAGACGTGACCTCGGCCACGGCTGCACCATAGCGTCCAACCCCAACGGGGCTGGATGACTCAGAGAGAACCACAGTGGACAGTGTGTTGTCTCCCTGGACGCAAATAGGTCTACCTCGGCACGACCGAAATGATTCCAAAGGAGCTCCACCACCTCGGGGTGGAGTCTCCATTCCCCGGGCCTCGGCCCCTGCCTCGACAGGAAGTCTGCCCCCTGATTTAAGTACCCTGGGATATTCTGTAAAATTGTAATAATATTTCACAATATTACTGTTTTTTTGTATTTTTTATCAAATAATTGCAGCCTTGGTGAGCAGAAGAGACTTCATTTAAAAACATAAAAAATCTTACTGGTCTAAAACTTTTGACCGGTAGATATAAATAATAATTGACATCCCATTTTTTCAACAGGACTGTTTTTATGCTATAATGTATTTCTATAATAAAAAACATTGTTCTATATGATGTATGTAGTTTAATCAGTCTTTATTTTTATTATATATTTAGCATCAAACAAACAATATGGTTCTTATTCACAGTGATTAAATATTATTTAAAATGATTGCACAACCACCAATAGGTGGCCATATTCATGTAAATCAGCATTAAAAAAAAGAAGAAGAAAGAAGTAGTATGGGACGCTTTTTCTTAGAGTCCGTTTCCATGGTGACTTCTCGATTCATTGCTCTGTTGAGAATGTCTTGTGTGTTGACCGTGAACATACTCTGGGTTGGCTGAACTTATTCCAGGATGCGTAATACCCTGTGGGGTATTCCAGAAAGCAAGGTTATCTTACTGTCAAACATACACTAAACTCTTGGTTGATTAACCCAAACCTTGCTTACTCGAGGTATGCTGATTCCAAAAACACAACTGGGAGTAGGTTCAGCGAGTCACCGTGGAAACTGACGCTAAGAAAAAGCTCTATAATACTTATTTCCTCCTCTTTTGTTTAATACTTTATATACTTGATGAATATCGCCATCTGTTTGACTTTGGTGGTTGTGCAATCATTATTTCATTAAATAATCTTTCTAAATCTAATCTAAATAATCTCTGTGAATAAATACTATATTGTTTGTTTGATGCTTATTATTTAATAAAAAGAAAGACTGATTAAACTCTGTGCCTGCAAAGATAACATGGCTGTAAAAGTTTATTTTGTTCGGTAATTTTGCTTCTGCTGTCACAACGCTGGTGCTGCGTTCCAGTCCAAAATTGTCATGGCCTTCAATCGCTAACTTCCCTCTGTCTCGTTCACTTGGATGTACGTCATTGCTTACGTTGCACGAGTGCCCACTACTGTCGGAAACTGCAATGGGCTGAATTGGAACGTCCTAAGCACTTGCTCACTTGGAATTAGCTATGGAGTTGATTTATGATTAATAAAAATGTTCACCACAAGAATTTGTTTAAAGCAGCATCCAAATAGGTGTGTTTGGATTGTTTTAAATAAAAAAATAAAAATATCATAGAGTTGTTTGTTGTGGTTGTGATTAGACAACTGTGGTGACATCACAATTGTACTGCATTGTAATATATTGGAAAATATAGGTTTGGAAATATAGGTGCTTGAAGTGTACATATGAAGTAGACCCGGTCCCTCAGTCTAAATCGAGGGAACGAGTGTCTGTCCATATAAACTTCCCTCGTCCACTTCACGAAGTGGAACGCACTTCAAAAATGGCGGCAAGTTCGCAAGTGCGTGTCTAAAAGTGGATTAAGTCACCAGCCCAGTCACCAGAACTACACTTACCAGCATCCCTTTTGGTCCCCCCCTGCACTCAGTCAGCCATCATACACCTGCCACAGATAATCACTTATCATCCATGCACCGGCTCATTACCTCCCTAAGCGGTCACGCTCCTCATCACAGTGGTCTGGTCTCGTTGTACAACACTGTTCCCTTTCAAAAGCTACAGTCGATGCTGCGCTGATCAGCACATTGGGAACGTCTTTAACGTGACCAGCAGGCAGTGCGCAGAAAAATCTCTCTCATTTTCCTCTACACTCTGTCTGACAAGTGAAAAATAAATAAATAAAAAGAGTGATTTACAAAACAAACGGTGTGTGCTTCCGTGTTCACGTCCTATGGCTGAATCAGACAATGCTGTTTTTGTTTATTTGGGGAAAGAGCATGCTGCCCTGTGAAAGGAATGTTCACAGTTAAAGTGCTTCGTGTTCGCTTTGCTTATTTCAAAGGGGTAGCACCCACAATATAATTGTGGGGCTCGCGTGTCGATCTGGCTGAGGAGCGAGAGACGGGAGCGTCTATATCGCTCGCTCTCTCTCCAGATCGCAATGTCCTTTTGCCTGACTACCAAAGTGTGCCTCTGCGCTTCTTCGGCTCGGGCAGAGGACACTGAATCTCTTGAGCGTTCCTCCCATGATGATAAAAGGAGATCTGCTCAGGGCGATCGCTCGTGCAGTGGCCAGATTACACTGATCACAGCAAAAAGAGTCCCATAAACCACTCAAAGTTTATAAATAAAGATTGTAAATATTGATATATATATATATATATATATATATATATATATATATATATATATATATATATATATATATATACATTGCGTGTCTTTGTTGCCTTGAGGTCAACCCATTCGACTATCTCGGCTGCGAAGGAACGCGATTATATGATGCTTCCTCAGATCGGAGAGATGCTTGTGGGCTATCTCTCCCCTGGGGCTCATCGTCATTTAAAGGTGGGGTGTGTGATTTGCAAAAAAAAATCAAAAAATTATTCTAGGTGGTCTTGGAAATGATTGGCTGGAGTTTTTCGAGTCCTGCCCGTTCCACAGATGATTAAATTGCTTAATTTTCATTTCAGTGCTTCTAACTCAGTGGCTGTAAGTGGGTTATGAATAGGATTTCAAGTGTTTTTGAAAAAATGGTCAACAAAGAGAATCACATACCCCACCTTTAAGGAGTCAGCACCCCCCACAAAGACATTATCAGATGCATTTTCAGCAGCGGGTCAGGCTGGTACTGCGCTGTTGTCACGATTTGGGGCCTGGTCTTCGTACGTCGCTAACTCACTTAGCTGGATTTGATTGTTGGTGATTTGGCATGATCTTGGATTGTTTGGTTCTTCGATCAAGATTAGATCGCGGCTTTATATGTGGAGGTGATATGGGAAGTCTTTTAGCTCAGCGCGATAGTGTACTTTTTGAGAGAGACAATTTTTCTCATGACTCGTGAGGATGTCGTTTACATCATTAATTTGTTGGAAACACATAAATGTTCGACTCGTCGGAGTCTTTAATAACAGTGCAGGCAAGTTACTATTGCAATTCTTAATATTCCAGATTGTAATATTATATCAAATTTAAAAAAAGGCAGTTGACAGACTAAAATCTCTTAGATGTTCCATATCACAAATATGGCCAGGATCTGTGCATGACTCAAGAATTGTCAGAGATTTATGCACATTATTTGAACGTGGTAAGGAAAAATATAAATATCAATGTATTACATACAATGCTTATTCTAACAGAACTGAATTTTTCCATTATATAGGTGATTACAACAGGTTCTGCTTGGAGACAGGTGTTTTATGACCCCATTTCTGACCCAAACCCTAGACCAGTTACAATGCCGCTCTAGCCAGGACAAGGGCACACAATGAAGTGAACTTTAGCCAACGAAAGTGTCTGAAAAATCTGAGGGTTGCAGCTGACAGGCCCTGTGACATTGCATGTGGCATATTACACAACATTGTACCATCAGAAAAAATATAAAACATTTCATTAATGTTTAATAAAAGACAAGACCAAATATGCTTAGAATTCTTTGAGTTTTATTTTATTGTTCTTTGTAAAGAAAAGCCAGTGATAGTCATCTTTGGAGATGTGGACTCCTGCAACTCATATTGCATTCAGAAATAATAGGTACTCAAGTGTAAATTAAGTAAAGTTATTTATGCACTTAAAGATACCTGAGAGGGTTTCTTCACGGTCCTGTGCATTGGGGGAAAAATGGGCATTACAAAGTGTTGTACTTTCTTCCCTTTTGATGTAACGTTAGAAAAAGTCTTACTGCACATGCTTCAGCCACCACTTGCTTGGGAACAGGTAAAAGTGTTGGTGTATTGTTTAAAACTGCACAAAAGAGGAAAACACAATTCCATTACAATGACACTGGGGGACATGTGATCAATAACTCATGGCAACATATTTTTTTACATTACGTGTAGTTTTACACATGTAGACTTTCACAAGTCAAAGCAATTAATTACTACTCAAGGTTTAACAGTTGATATGACTGGACAGCCATTTGGATTATAGGCCTACTTAATTTAATGCAGCAACAAATTATTTTACAGTGTACTAGAACATTTAAAGTTAATTTACAAATTTGCTGCTCCTGGCCTCTGGCTGTGGGTCTAAGGAAGAGCTGAACCCAGGGATGCCCTCCACAACCCAAGGGCCAGCTCTTCTGCCTGGGTATAACGTGGGGGTGCAGCACCACCACCTGTTTGTTTGTTTTTTTTTTGTTTTTTTTCTCAGCCTATTTCTTGGTTGCTTTTATAAACAGGCAAACATTTATTAACAGTGTCTTTTTAATAGAGATTAGTATAAGTAGTACAAATTACCATTATGTAGAATATTCCAGTACTTCACTTTTACTTGTTCCCATGTTCTAGTAGTGGGTGGTGACTCTGACATTACTATGAACAAAGTTATTAATTATTTAGAAATTATAAAAAATATATACTGTAATAAGTGATAAAAACATCTAACATGGTCACTACAAACTTAATTTGTCTGCTACTTTTTGCCATCCCTCTCTCCTGGCTTTGAGGTGTTCCCTGGCGTTTTAATTCTGTTTTCAAATTCTGCAATAAGTCAAGCAATAACTTGCTCTGCTGTGGTGAAAAACTGCGCGCGCTCTTTGGCCACATTGAGCAGCCAATAGCAGCGTTGCTGATCAATGTTTCTACTATCGATACAGATCCCCTTTTAACCCAGCACATGAACGCGCAATTATCTCAGATAACTCAATCCAGCTATACTAATCATAACCTGCAGGAGTGTTCGAAGAACCTAATTAGCCGGATCATGATGAGCACGATGATATTATCTTGGGCTATGTTTACACGGAAACGATCAGAAGAGAAAACGCAAAAGTGGCGTTGCGTTATCACTTTTTATTCTGCATTTAGATGAGCGTTATGAGGGGGAAATCTGCGTGCATATGGTGACGCAAAAGTGTGTGAAATTCGATGTAGTATGCACTCCAGGCAGCTAGGTGGCGATGTGAAGCACTGCCACACAACAACACCAATTTCTGAGAATATTTTGTACAACTGCTGAAAAGACTCTTGTATTTTTATCAGAGCTTCTAGGGCAACTTGAAGGTCCGACGTATGGAAATAATCCGACATGTTGGTTGTTATTTTCCTGTACTGGCGAATGCCTGTGACGTAAACGCGTACGCGACGAGAGCAGATTTGCATTTTTACTGGTTTTTACCCTTTACACGGGAACGAGACGGTGGAGCATTTTTAAGATTTCCACTCTGGAGGGTGGTTTCACTTTTTTGCGTTTTTAAGCCCCCAAAACGCCGTCACCGTGTAAACGAAAGGCATATCCTTTATTTTTACGTTTATTTACGGGCCTTGGATGTCTTGTTTGATCTCAGATGTTTTAAGCAACGTATGAAGAACGGGCCCCAGGTCTTGTCTGTCACGTTTTGGTTGGTTCATGTCATGTTTCCATGTCTGTCATGTGATCCTGCCATGTGTCTTGTCATTGGAGTTTTGTCTGTTCATTGTTTTCAGGTGTCCCTTGTCTTGTCATTAGTCTTGTGTATTTAAGCCCTCATGTTTGCCATGTGTCTTTGTCAAGTATTGTTCCTTGTAAGGATCCACTAAAGGCAAGTTGAGGGAACCCAAGTGCAGTTTATTAAAAAATAACATATAACAAGATGAAAACATAACATGAAACAAAAACATGGTGTGGCATGAAAAACTCAAAATGAATACATGAACTTACACAACAGAGGTTACAGGAAACAATACTTGACAAAGACACATGGCAAACATGAGGGCTTAAATACACAAGACTAATGACAAGACAAGGGACACCTGAGAACAATGGACAGACAATAATCCAATGACAAGATACATGGCAGGATCACATGACAAACAGGGAATCACAGGACAGACATGGAAACATGACATGAACAAACAAAACGTGACAGACAGGACCAAATCGTGACAGCTGCACACCATGGCTGTGTTACATGAAAGATGTGTTTGCCGTGTTTGCTTGTCCAGACTGTCCAGACCGTGTTTGCTTGTCTGATTGATATTTGGCATTAAAATTAATGGAACTGAGGAATTAAATTAAAGACATATGAGAAAGCAGATGCTTGTAGTAATATATTGTCTGGCTGTTCTTTGGCCACATTTAATTCTGATGAATTAAATGTTGAAAAAGCCATCTGAAAAAATGATGGACTTTGATGGACTCCGAGCACTTCTCTCATTATGATAAAGCATGTGAGAGGTTCCTCGAGGTGGTGACTCGTGCAGTGGCCAGATTACAGCTAGACTACCCTCCTTGAGGATCTCCACGACGTTAAATCGTTCATGGGAAAAACCTTATTCTTTGCATGTCTTTGTGCCCTTGACGTCAACTTATTAGACTATCATGGGTGCAGGGGCGTGTGGTTATACGATAATGTGCCAGTCCGAAGAGATGCTCACAGGCTATTTCTTCCCTGGGGCTCATCGTCATTTAAGGAGTCAGCACCCCCCACCAAGCCGTGTATAATAACATCTATGCTGGTGGGGGTCAGACTGGTGCTGTTCTGCACACTATGGCAGTTGCAGACATACCAGGCTGATCTGCTTAAAGGGTACCCCGACTAGTGTGGCATGTTGGCCTTATAAGATTAACGTGGGCGTCAGCTATAAAAATGTGATACAAAAACACTCCAAATGTTTTTGATTTTATTAAAAAAAGACAAAAATCCGATCACTCGTAGGCCGCCATAGTTATTTACGTCGCAATGCATTCTGGGTAGTGATGTGTAAAGGTTGTAGCTAGCCAAGTTTTGACAGTAGCGAGATGAACACGTCTGCCGTTCAGCCTTTTCAGTTTGAACCCGAGCGCACCGTAGGGTTAAATCAAGAGAATAACGCGGAAAACTATAGGCCTACTCAAGAGTTACATGAAAATGAAGATTATCAGAGAGTTGAGGAAGCGATAGTGAGGCAAAATAGATGGTGTCTGCGGCAGTTTGCCAATGCCAAGCGAGAACGAGAGCGTTTGCTGTAGAGCTCCACTTTTTGTCAGCAGCTGTCCTGGGTAGGCTAAGTATAGATCAGACGATCGTACTATCGGTATAAATAATTTAATAAGTCATACTGCCGTCGTTTGCTTTATTTTCCCTAAGCAGTCACTATGTTGAACGCATAGAAATACCCTCTCGGACCTTGTTCAAAATCCTGCCGCGCCACACAGCACCATTTACATAGTTTTATATTAAATTTACATTTATTTGTCTCAAATCGTTGTTAATGAATATACTGACTGACTTCACCCTGCGCAGCAATATACGTTTAGTTTTACATTCATTTACAGAAATAAGGTTGAATGAAAATTGCTGATGTTACCGGATTTTGAGCAAGTTAACGGACGCTCTGAGGTAAAGTGAATTCAGACTGCAGACTAATAAGCAACGATTGTATTTAATTGTACAGTACAATCATAACATAGTACTACAGACATGATCTTAATTCCATAATGTCCTTAAACATAACAATATTGCTGGCCATAAACTGACAAAGTGCGCGTCCGGTGTGCGATACCTCGAGTTGTCAGAGACACGGCGCGGCACTGCGCTTCTCGTCCGGACCGGTGTGCCCTTTTACACTGAACAAAGTCAACACTATTCTGCTCATCTACCTCATGTACATTTTCAATCTTACAATTAAAACATTAATAATTACCATTGCACTAAATTGCCATGCACCACATATTTAAAATCTTAAATCTCAGACTATACTGACTATACTAATCTCTTTACAGCAAACGCGGTCATTCTCGCTTGGCATTGGCAAGCAGTTGCCGCACAGACACCGCGTTATTCTCCTGATTTAAGCCTACGGTGCGCTCGGGTTCAAACTGAAAAGGCTGAACGGCAGACGTGTTCATCTCACTACTGTCAAAACTTAGCTAGCTAGTAGCCGGTACGTTGGAAAAACAATAAACGAAGCGGCTACAGCGGCTAGGCTCAACCGACTACAACCTTTACACGTCACTACCCAGAATGCATTGAGACGTAAATAACTATGGCGGCCTACGAGTGAACGAATTTTCGGCTTTTTTAAATAAAACTAAAAACATTTGGAGTGTTTTTGTATCACCTTTTTATAGCTGACGCCCACGTTAATCTTATAAGGCCAACATGCCACACTAGTCGGGGTACCCTTTAAAAAAAAAAAAAGAACAAAAGGGGGGCTCAAAAGCAGAGTGTGGCGGGTTGCGCTCACCCTCATAAAGACTGGGGACCGGCTCGTCGCACTCAGCAGCCTCATAATAAACCTGAGACAAAAATCCTGAGTTTTTTTTTTTGTCCCAGGTCTGTGGGGGTGCGCCCCTTCGGGACGGGGCATGTAAAATACATCAATCAGCTCCTACCTGACACCCTCACAAAACCACTGTAACATCCCCGCCACCTCTGGTGATTCGGGGGGCAGAGGTTTCCAGCGAAATGTTGAATGTTCTGTTTGTTTCCTCTTATCGCCAAGGACACAGAACATTTAACATTCCCCCCTAACAGGAAGTATTCAAATTGGTATTTCTTTAAAGAGACTTTGGCAGCGTGAAAGCTACTGCCGGGTATCACTTTTTGCGTCCTAAAGACAGTAAAAAGGATTAAGTTGCCCTCCTAGTTTTAGCGGTGTGGTTCCCACTACTGTGAAACAGGAGTAGGCACATTGCAGTCACAAAAGAAGAAATAAATGGGGGACTGCATCCGTTTTTAGATCTTTAAAGGCTTGAACCGTTCCGTCAGAATGCTCAAGTTCAAGATTCTAACTATCAAGAAGATTGTGTTGCAAATTCAACATCGTGATTTGGTTCTTCACGATCGATCTTAAAGACGCATATTTTCACAGAAATATGTGACCGATAGGGACACAAGTCGGTTCTGGGGCATTTTGAGTTATTCACAGATTCTGAAAGTGTAGTCTCCAAGCTTCCCAACGATGTGTAACACATGGAAATCTGATAATATTTGGAGAAGTTGTGGCCATTTGAGGGGGTATGGCTTATCTAAATGAGATGTAAATGAGCCCTATTGTCACTTCCAGGAGCAGAGAGAGGTGAGAACTGCAAAATCTTTAGAGGCCGTTTTCTCCCCTTTGAGCTTTTTTGAGTGCCATTTAAAAAAGCTCAAAGGGGAGAAAACGGCCTCTAAAGATTTTGCAGTTCTCACCTCTCTCTGCTGCTCTCTCTGCTGTACCTCTCTACCTCTGCTGTACCTCTCTACCTCTCTCTGCTGCTCTCTGCTGCTCTCTGCAACTCTAGCGGTTGCCTAGCAGCGTGCGTTGCTGGGTTACGCTGTAAACTATCCTCTGCTGTTTTGTTAACTTGTAGCCATATTAATGGAGGATCAAAGAAAAAGGAAAGGAAATTTCACTGACATTGAGATACTAAAGTTAATAGAGCTATACAGTCAGCACAGGCACACACTGACTGCCAATGACTTGACACGTGGTGGATTTGTGGACATTAATCATGTCTCCAACAGTGTTTTGAAACGCCTATTTGCATAAAAGCGTAGCGCTGTTAACAGTACTGCCGGTTTCAATGCTGCGTTGTGGTTCGACACAAACTGTAAGTTGAGTGACAGCTCTTCAACAAGTTCATATAGAGGTGAAACTTAGAATATCATGCAAAAGTTAATGTATTCCAGTAATTCAAAATTAGAAGGTGAAACTAATATATTTATATATAACTACATATATATGCATATATATGGCCGACATTTCTGTATTTTAAATCCTTTTTTTTATTGATTTCATGTAAAATTCAAATTTTCTGATATTTTGACTTTAGGGTTTTCATAAGCTCTAAACCATAATCATCAAAATGATTACTTTTGCACGATATTCTAATTTTTCGAGTTTCACCTGTATATCTCTCAGACAGAATCGAAACCTCTCAATCAGCTCCTCATAAATTTCCAATGGATTGCTTTTGTACCTAATAACTCTTCCCCGTCTAAAAGCCTGCTCATTGTAAAGTATAAGGCGCACCATGTCTTTACTGCTGAGTTATCAAGTGGTTACTATAGAAACATTATCTGTCGGATAACGGAGATTTTGACTTTACGCCTGACAAGGCGTAAGATTTATGCCTGGTCTTAGCGAGAAGAGGACTTAAGCCTGGATGGTGCAACGGTCGTAGCTATTAGGTAGGACTAGAATGCTGAGTTAAGACCTACTTACCTTAATACCAGGCGTAAGCCCTGTTGGTTCAACCGGCTCCTGGTGACGCTGAATCGAATTAAAGGCGGAACTAAAGTCAATAAAGAGAAGTCTGGCATAATTCCCAGAAGTGTCCAGATGTTGAAGTAGACAATGCAAGAGACAGGCCACTGCATCATCTGTACCTCTCTTCTGCTTGTATGCAAATTGTAGACAATCCAAAGATGGTGTCACATATGGAAGCATAATGTTTTTGATGATTTTCTCAAAACATTTAATTATAATAGAGGTTAATGATACAGGCCTGTAGTGATTTAACTTGATGGATGCGTATTTTTTGGAACAGGAATAACAATTGATGATTTCCATTTGACAGGTATTGTTGAAGTGCTGAGTGAACGAAGGAAGAGTGAATGAAGAATAGGGGTTAGTTCCAGGCCACAGCTTTTCAAGACCCGGCCCGGAATACCATCCGGCCCAGGGGCCTTATTTGGTTTGCACTTAATGATCTGGGAATAGACATCCTGCCTGGTTAGAAGGGACTCATAATTAAACTCTTGGATGGGCAAAGAATCCAAAAGGCTATCACACTCTGCTGAAAAGTCAAATGTATCAAAACGGGCATAAAACTTATTAAGACTACTTGCAAAATCGGTGGGATCTGATACACAAGTAGTCTGTTTAGAAGCTTGTCCAGTAAGAGTCCTAACACGCTGGAATGCCTGCTTGGTGTTCATATTTGCAAAATCCTGCTCCAGTTTGTTTTTATAATTATTTTTCGCTTTAAAGATTTCATTTTTGATATCCTGATTTATTTTTTTGAGATCAGCAAAGTCCTTTTGCCTAAAGGCAAGTTTCTTCTTCTTAAAAAGATATTTTATCTGTGAATTAATCCATGGTTTTGAGTTGGAATATGCTCTGATAGTCTTTACTGGTATCAAAAGATCCATACAGAATTTGATGTAATCTGTAATAACTGAAACCTGCTCATCCAGGTCTCCCTCAAAGACTTCCCAGTCTGTACATGCAAAACAGCCTTGAAGGCATGCAATAGCATCTTCTGACCATTGGGGGATGCTACGTATTATCGGTTTGCGTTGTTTCAGCCGTTGTTTGTAAACAGGAAGTAAATGAATAACATTGTGATCAGCTAACCCTAGTGGTGGGAGAGCTCTAGCTTTAAATGCTTCCGAAATGTTACTGTAACACAAATCTATAGTTTTATTTAATCTCGTTGGGACATCCACATGTTGATTGAAGGCTGGTAGTGATTAGTCAAGCCGACAGCTGTTAAAAACACCAAGTAGCAGCACTGGAGCATCCGGATATTTGCTGAGCATAGCCTGTGTATTTTGGGCTATCTGCTCAGCCGCTGCCTTGACATTGGCGCTTGGTGGGACATATACACAACTAAGCACAACAGTCGGGAATTCCCTAGGGAGATAGAAAGCACGAGCGGACAGGGTGAGCAGCTCCAGGTTTGGATTACAGATCTTCTCGTGTACTTTGATATTAGTGCACATTTGTGACTGTGATGTTAGACTGACATTTGTGCTTTGTTCAGTTGCTTATAAACATATTAATGGCAAAGGTGTAATTACACTCTATTTAGCACAAACAGGGCTACCATAATATGTGAGCAACTTGTATGTACATGTTTGTATTTTTGAGGGAATAATGTTTATGCATGGTTATTTAAAAAACAAAAAATTAAAGTTTCTGAAAAAAGGCCACAAAACACATACTTAACATGTGTCCACAATACTAATGGATGTTGTCACCTAGTGTTTTCGCTTCAATATGATCTGAAAATCACCCTGCCTAATCATTCACATAAAACAATACATTGATTTACATTTTTTAAAACACTTTTTGGTTGCAAAGGCAATATGCGCAGGGGCGTGACTTGCTGTGATTCACACCTGAGAAGACAAAGACCCTGCATACTAATGACAATGCATATCAATGAGTTTGCATATTAATGAGCCTTTCATTCAGGTGTGTCACACGAAAGAATGCGAGGACAAATATATATATATATATATATATATATATATATATATAATCCAAATATAAATGAAAGTCAAAAGCACATTTTTAGTACATAGTCATACCTGGAAATAAATCCTGTTACAATAGGCTATATACCTGTATTTTATCATTCATATTTCAAAGTTAAGGATTCATTAGTTTGATATAGTCTACATTGGAACAAACACTATAATAACATCTTAGATTATGAGTTTATTTTTGACAAAACATTCTAACGTTATATATTTAACATATGAGCAGAAACTGGTTAACTAAAGCTTATTTGATGTCTATTTTAAAGTAAAAAACTTTATAATCTATCCAAAACTAGTCAACTAAATGTTGTCTTTCATATTTCGTCTGTAACAACAACAGTGCGCTTTCGTGCTGTTCATTCACTCACACACAGACACGCGATTCATATTAAAACATATTAAGTATTTTTTTGCGGTTTACAGACACTCTATATCGCGATTAGAACAAAGCACTTAAGAATAAAAAAACGTACTATGACAATCCTCGCTGGATCCATGGCTCCTCGAATTGAAATTAAACCAGCACTTCTGAGGTAAATCCTGAGGTAATCCAGGATTATTCCTCACAGCCTCGCAAAACGACATAGACTACCGGTATGTACATTAATCTGATTAAAGGTTGTATCAGTGATTTCAGGCCCAAAAAAGGCAGAAACATAAATTATCACATTCATCTAATCTTTCCTAACGATCTGCTAGCTGCCCACCCCATAAGCATGCCGTCCAAAAACAGCATCTCCGTAGGCAGCCTAGGCTCTGAAATCTGCACACAAAAACAAATGGGTACAACCACCACTCAAAACCCAACCAATCACCGACAGGGGTGGGTTTTGCTCCGACTTCGCATCCAGCCGTGCACGAGCGCAAAACCTCACAACACTCGCCCCTGTCGATGATTGGTTGGAACACTGTTTATTTTGGTTTTGAGTGGTGGTTGTACCCATTTGTTTTTGTGTGAGATCTGTGCAGATCTCAGAGCCTAGGCTGCTTACAGAAACGCGTTTTTTGGACGGCATGCTTATGGGGTGGGCAGCTAGCGGATCGTTAGGAATGATTAGATGAATGTGATCATTTATGTTTCGGCCTTTTTTGGGCCTGAAATCACTGATACAACCTTTAAACTTGGTGTGTTTTATCGAGCTCGTGTGGGCGTTGGCAAGTTTCAGATCATTTGCGTTTGAATAGTGCGCGCTCTCTGTGGGCGTGGTCACATTAAAAGATAATTAGCTGAAATGAGAACGACTGACATCTCTCTCTTTTTATATAGATTACATAAACAGAGAATATTTGTTTTAGTTTTGAATTAGATAATTTAAAAGTACACACTTAAATGATTATAAAGAGATATTGCTCATGCCTGAGTGAATAGTTTTCGCTGAGTTTTGTTTACGTTTAGAGACGTGCTCTAGAAAAAAAGTTTACGGAGACGGAGAGGCAGAACGCACACCCTGTTTATGTTCTTTATTTTACAAAAGCACAATGTTTTATTTCGATTGTTAAGTGGACACATAAAAAAATAGACATTTAACAGTTTATTTTTTCATATTTCTTAAGTGTTTATGACCGATGTTCCACAGTGATCCCTTTGGGCCTTTTGCACAAGACCACTTCAGTTGTGGCTTAAAACCGGGAGATTTCAACTATACAATCCCTAAAGGCAATTAAGGCCAAAGGTACACATTAAGTGTTTTGTGTCCCTTCTAAAATCCATGTCTATGGAAAAGGTTACGCACTGCGGCTTCTTTCTCTTTCTAAGTGGTTCAGACCCCGTTTCCTTGCCTTGGGTCCCACTCCAGGTGCATCTTGCCGTCGCAGAATGCTAATGACAGACGCCTCCCTGTCGGGTCGTTCAGCCCAAGGGATCTGGGGGGGCATCATCTTGATTGGCACATCATTGCCTCGAATGGATGGCTGTATTTTTGGCATTGAAATACTGCCTCCAGCAGTTTAGGAGCGATCCTAGTGCAGGTGGACAACAATATGGTAGTCGCCTACAAAAATTGTCAGGCGGACTGTAAGGCGAGCGCAGCAGGCTCTGCTTTAGGGTCAGGACAAGTTCCTGTCCCTTAGGACGATTTACACCCTTAGGAGTCCTGGCCAAGGTTCGTCATCAAGGGTCCTTGCCTCTTACTGATACCGCCCGGTTGGCTGAACAGAGTTTGGTTTTCAGAAATAATATCTCTCCTCGACGGCTCGCACTGGGCGATACCGAACAGGAGGGACCTTCAGTCTCAAATGCAGGGGACAATATCGCTCGACTTGTGGAACCTTCATGCTTGGCCCCGGAAGGGTACCAACTGAGGGACACTGGGTTTTCAGCAGATACCATAGAGACCATTCTCTGTGCTAGGACCAGGGCTGGACTGGCCATCGGGCATACCGGGCATTTGCCCGGTGGGCCGACGTGCTATTTGGGCCGATACATCTCAAACTTAAAAATTTACTAGACCTTTTACTAGAATTGTAATGAGACGCGTTTGGAAATCATGTTTTCCGCCAAAATAAAAGTTTGATGCAGTTTCTGTCAAAAGAAAAGATCACGTGTTTCTCTATAAGTATAGAAATTAGTACGAAACTAATTATGAAAGTTTATTTTATTTTTCAGTGCATTTGTTTTACAATATATGTATATTACTGTCATGGGATTAATATTATAACTATTATTATGTAGTAGGCTAGTGTAATGTAGACAGACACTATATCATAACTAAAAGAGGTTTGAGTTTTTCTTTGTTCAATTTGCACACTGAATATGAGTTGGAGCTCTTAATTTTGAACTCTAAAAGTGCACCAGATGGCTGAATTTAACATTAAAAAGCACAACATTTTCTTTAGGGGGAGCATGCCCCCGAACCCCCCTAGACGGATCAAGGTACACCCAATACAGATTTACCAAAAATACTGTATGAAACACTGGTATTGCTATGCCAATGCAACTTATACTGTAGCTTGTTTTAGGATTCATCACTGTGTAGTGTAGCCTACTTCAATTGTATTTTGCAAATAGTAGTTATTTCATCTGTTAAATCTTACTCATTCCTACTCACTCATTATGGCATTAGTGGTTTTAAGGAATAGGAGATGAAATACATATTCAAGGACATGCAAAGATCGGTTGTGTTTATGATCTTATGTAGTGGGCCGGTCTGGGCCAAAATGCCCGCGCCGATTTTTCGTCCCAGTCCAGCCCTGGCTAGGGCTCCCTCTAATAGAAGATGATATGCCAATAAATGGGGCATCTTTGTGGTGCACTGCACGTAATGCAGATCCAGTTAACTGTTAGATTGCTTCAGTTCTGGACTTCTTGCAAAGAAAAAATTATCAGCAGGCACATGCCCCACCACTCTCAGGGTTTATGTGGCCACTTTATCGGCTTGCCACACCTTGATGATGGGGTGCCACTTGAGGAACATCCTCTGCTTGCCTGCTTCATTCGTGGAGCCTGGCGGCTGAGGCCTCTTGTTAAAACCAAGATCCCTTCATGGAACTTAGCTACAGTCCTGCAGGGTCTGGTTGAGACCCCCTTTGAACCTGTAGGGTCAGCGTCTGATAAACGTCTGACTTTTAAGATGTTTTTTCTTATGGCCTACCCTTTGTTTTGCTTCTTGCCCTGTTCCACCGGGGTGGCGGTGCCGCCGGCTTTGGCCCTTCATCGCTGCTCGCAGCTATATTTATATATATTTATATATATAAAGCCGGTGGCAACGCCACCCTGGTGCCTTTAGGGTTATTGTGCACGACGTGCAAAAACGTAACTCCACTTTGACTGTCGAAAAGAAGTGTGCTGTAGAGCTTGCATCAGTGTGGGCTATGCAAAAGTGGGCATCGAGGGCACATATCAACCAAAAGTATGCATGAGCAACCTTCTGAAACCTAAAATGAAAAATGAGACACCCTACGGTCTCATAGATTTAACGGACACATGAAATAAGTACACAAGACCTAAAATTCATATGAAGTGTGCCATCTGGGACAGGGCCTATGATCGTGAACCACAATAGCCACATATATGAGATAATTTAAATTTAGAATTGTTTTTAATGTCATAGGATGTCATAGGTCAATATGTTTTGCAGCACCTGTCAACCTGGTTTGTCTCTGCCTTTTCTGTTCTGTCCTGTTTGCCATTGTTCACCCTGCCTGTCTTGACCATTCTTAATAAAAAGCTGCAAATGGATTCCCCTGGCCTGACCCTGCCTTCTTACAACACATATGCTGCATCTGCTCGCTATCTGCCAAACGGCTCTGGTAGTTCCGCTTCAGCACTGATGATGTTGTAGAAATAGTGCGCTCTGGTTGGTCTGGATTATTCGGGATTTTTTATTTTATACAGAAATAAGTTATTTTTAATTCAGATGAGAATAAAGTTAGTGTTGATTAAAATGAAGGAAAACAAATATATTGATCTGAAATATAGCACATTCATTTTAAATTAATTTAGGTTCAATTACCAAACATACAATCTTAATTTAATTTAAAGCAAACAATACATATGGGTTTTAATTTTAAAAATATATATATTTATAAAAAATATCATATAGTGATATTATATATTTTATACATATATATATATAAAAAAAGCCAGTGGCACTGCCACCCCGGTGCCTTTAGGGTTATTGTGCACAGCGGGCAATAACGTAACCCCGCTTTGACTGTCGAGAAGATGTGTGCTGTAGAGCTTGCATCAGTGAGAGAGGAAAGACGAAAGAAAGGGTGTCATATTTCACAAGGGTGTAAATTATTGTCCATGCCCCTTTTAGCAAGAAAAAAGAACATTTTACTTGCCCGACCAAACAAGTAGCCTAATTAGAACGTCAATGACAAAAAAAATTACTTGGAAAACACTAAAACGAGAGATTATTCAGATTGTATTACATTTATTGTAAGTTGCTATGGATAGTGGATAATAAATGTATTGCTGAGGCTCGTGCAGCCTCTCGAGGAGAAATGTAAACAAATGAGCGCAGCACACAAAAAAGAAACTCAGTTAACAATATACTGGCTATAAAAATATTGAGTTTTTATATTTTTAACATATGATACAGTTAAGCAACCTCACATGACAAGTGCTCTTTCCTGAATACCATCACGATTGAAATGTGACATTGATTTGATACAACAGTTCAATAAACAGTTACAATTAAGTCACTTACATTTTAGACGCAATATTGTTCTGTTTCAGCAGCAAAAATAGTAAAACAAAGATCACAGCAGAACCATCATGCATTTCACAGAAATGTGTTTTCTCATTACGGAATGATTAAGCATTTTGAACGAATCGGTTCACTCAAAGATTCAATGATCAATCCATAAACATCTGTCTCATTGATGAATGACTCATTCGTTTGAACGAATCATTTGAACGAATGAATCAATGACTCACTCATTAAGACGGTCACCTGGCGACACCTAATGGTGGTTTAGTGTTATGTTTAAAAGTATAATTATTTCCAACGATTGTTAATTAACTTATGTTTAAAACAATGTCAGAACATTATTTAATACATTGTTATTTTTCGGTGTAAAATATTTAATTTTATCAGCCCTACCTAGGATAACAGCCCTGATAGTGTCTTATTATTCTAAATAATTGAATATATTGATCAGATTTAGAAATGAAAGATGAAGCATACATTTAATAAGACTAGATTAGAGGGTGCCCTGCAGATATTACAATATGCAGATTTAAATATATAATTTAGTGTGTGTGTGTGTGTGTGTGTCCCAGCAAAGATCAGCAGCAGTAGTCAAATCAATTTCATTAATCACGAGAGTGAAGAGCTGACTGAATAGATGAAGGAATATTTTGTGTAAAGGCGCTTATTTAAGTGAATCTGTCATTATTCTTTTTTGTTGTTGTGTTTTCCATGAAGAATAATAGGCTATTGAACTCACAATTCAAGCATTCAGCCTCAGAAAAGGCGCTAATTTGAAAATGAAACTAACGGCTGCACGGGCATTCATAACGATTCATAACGTACACGTCGAGGAGCGAGCAGAACAGAGTGAAGAACGTTTTTTTAGTTCATTCCTACTTCCATGGGAACTCCCTAGAGCGCTCTGCGTGCGCCACTATTATCAATGTCCGTGCGGCCGTCTGTATTTAAAAGCTCTCGCTGGTGTCACACGTCGATTAACCGGTGGGGACAATCTCCTCAGTAACATACCTAATGTATTTATTTATAAATATAATTTTGGACACAAGAGGGCAATATAGCCCTATGTATGATTTTAGACTAAACTATCACCCGAAGAGCCCCTCCCCTCTCACACACACACAGACAGACACACACACAGACACAGAGAGAGAAGGAGAGAAAATTCCACATATCCACATTCAAACCACAATATCTGACTTTCTGTTGGTTGGAGCTAATAATTGTAAATTAGAAAGTTGTTCGGCTTGATGAGAACAATATATAGGGCGAGTTTTGTAACTGTAGGTAAAACTAACTATGTTATAACACACTTTATGTGTCCTTTTTTAGTCATAAATTCGTTTCATCGCCACGGCCAAACCGTTCGAGATATCAAAAATCCGTTCGCAATTTAGCATCCTCAATGTCTTGACTTCACCCACAACGAGTTTAATAGCTATCGAATGAATTACCTAGGAGGAGTACTTCGATTTCCAGAGGATGAGTTTCCAAACAACCCATAATAACTGACTTCCTGTTGGGCTGACGTAAAACTTAGAGCACGAAAGTTGTTCGGCCCGATGAGATCTATAAGTGTACCGAGTTTCATATTATTACATGCAAGCGTGTTTGATATATGGACAAGTGTTCGAATCCCATTCCAGGGGGCGCTGTCGAGGCCCCCTGCCACGCCCGGGTACCAGCTTCGGCCCGGCCCTGATGGCCGCGGGTTCTGACCCGTGTGCAGAGTTTCAAAAGATTTCGAGAATGTTAAGGCCCCCAAAAGCCCCCGAAACCTTGAAAAACAATAATTAAAAGCATTCTCACTGAACAGAGAAATCCCCCTCCCCTCACAGACACAGAGGTATGCAGAGAGAGGGAGAGAGGGACAGAAAATTTTCCAAAACATCCACATTCAAACCAAAATATCTGACTTCCTGTTGTTCAGAGCTAATAAGTGTAAATTAGAAAGTTGTCCGGCTTGATCCGGACAATATACGTACTAAGTTTTATGATTGTAGGTAAAACTATAAAACTAACCCTCCCACTTTTGTCAAAAGGTGGCGCTACTGAGCCCCTGCACCATGCCCGTTTCTGAAACTTTGCACATGTCTACTAGGTAATAAATGTGACGTGTGTGTCGAGTTTCATGCAATTACAAGCATGCTAAGAGTCTCAAAATCAGCAAAAAAGAATATTAAAGTTCGACGCGTTCCCATGGCAACATTATCTTAGATATTAAATAATCCTTTCACAGGTCTTCATCTGGCGTGTGTTTACATTATACACATAAAGTTTGAAGCAAATCGGGTAAAAATAAGAGGGTGATTTCAAAGCATTTTGAAAGTGACACACTTCCTGCTGCCAGTTGGTGGCGCTATAACTTTGACTCACAATAGTCCCATCCATGTGATCGGCCTCTTACAACGAACACACTGCTGAAGTTTCATCAAGATCAGTTAATGTATGCAGAAGTTATAACACACTTCCTGTTTTACGTTTCTCGCCATAATTTCGTTTCCTCGCCATGGCAGAACCGTTCGAGATATCAAAAATCCGTTCGCAATTTAGCATCCTCAATGTCTTGAGTTCATGCACACCGAGTTTGGTGGCGAATAATTGAATTCCCAAGGAGAAGTGTTTCAAATTCCTTAGCATAGGTTTTTCAAACAACCCTAAATAGCTGACTTCCTGTTGGGCTGGCGTAAAAAGT
The DNA here is from genome assembly GCA_031834385.1 of Semotilus atromaculatus. Classification (NCBI taxonomy): domain Eukaryota; kingdom Metazoa; phylum Chordata; class Actinopteri; order Cypriniformes; family Leuciscidae; genus Semotilus; species Semotilus atromaculatus. The sequence goes on along the minus strand of JAULUF010000020.1, from coordinate 19,305,614 downwards.
TAGAGCATGAAGAATATATGAACCGATGAGATCTATATGTGTACCGAGTTTCATATTATTACATGCAAGCGTGTTTGATTTATGGACCAAGTGTTCGGACCCCGTTCCAGGTGGCGCTGTCGAGCCCCCCTGCCACGCCCGGGTACCAGCTTCAGCCCGGCCCTGATGGCCGCGGGTTCTGACCCGTGTGCAAAGTTTCAAGAGTTTTTGAGCACGTTAAGGGCCCCAAAAGTGCCCAAAAGGTAGTAAAATAATAATAATAAGTCGGAAGAAGAATAATAAAATATAGCTGCAAGCAGCGATTACGGGCCCAAGCCGGTGGCACCGCAACCCCGGTTCCTTTAGTTACCTAAAGGCACCGGAGTGGCGGTGCCGCCGGCCTTGGCCCTTCATCGCTGCTTGCAGCTATATTTATATATATATATATAAAGACATAGAGAATATTACTTGCCTTACCTGATTAGAACAATGAAAAAAAAAAAAACTAGGGAATCACTAAACTGAGAGAATTATTCTGATTTGATGATACACTGAAAATATTCTTCAACAAATCCTTTAAATGTAATGATATTCAGAACAGAACAAGAATTAAAAAATATATATAAACAAGAAATAACCGAAATAATTTTAAGTGAAAGTAAGCGGTGTTGGGCTCACGTAACTCTCACATTAGAATCAAACTGTTTCAACATTTGTGATGTATTTGGATGCTAAACTATTCTTCATTATAGACTTTGTACTTCACTCACGTTCCAATATCGATGGAAAAAATCATCTTCTTCACTTGTGCAAAAATGTGCTTGGAAACATCACACAGTGGAGCGGTGCTTACGCTGAATGATATGAATTGTACTACTGACTATTTCAACAGAGCAGTGTAATTTGTATATGTTAGGTTGACTATTTTATTATTATATTTTATTACGGCTACAATGAACAGGCTATGTCAAGATTGCAATGATGGAATATGTATGTGTGTGGGTGTGTGTGGTTGTGGTGTGGACGTGATTGAACAGTGTTACACATATATACATACTCCGTCCTTTTTTTCTAAGAGGACATCATTCAAACTGCAAAGTGTTTACTTATATTTGTGTACACTCGCAATAAAACACAACAAAGTGCTTTTGTCAAACTATAAACTCTTGTCAAACTCTAACCTACAACTGTCACCCAACCAAAATCTCACACACACACACACGCACACACACACATGTAAGGACTGAGCGGAACGACGAATCATCTAAATAACTAAATGTATTTCTTCCCATCAACCCTGGGACTTCAACAAACACACACACATACACAAACTGCTAACACTGGCCGAAGTGTCAGGTTACAAGTTTACGACCCCAAAGGAATGTCCAGGGACTGGAGTCCTGGAGAAGGAGAAAGGAAACCTGTTCAATCCTATATGTTCCATGTATATATATATATAGATATAGATATATAACCATGTGATAAATGTATTAACATGCACCTAATGTTCCATCACATGATTTTTCCTTTTATGTGGTTTGTTTCATGTAAGCGCTAATACTTAATGTTTCAAACTCTGCCAAGTAGGGTTAACCAAATCTCACCTATAGCGTGTTTGGTTTTGCTAAATTGGTACTTTGAAGATTTAACAGACTGTGTATATGATACGTTGGTAGATATGAAATATGATACAACATATTAGTATTACAAGAATAGTTCATAGTTCTTCAGCGATTGACAAACCCAATCCCCCCCCCCAGCATGCAGGAGCTCCCTCTTTGCAGACAAAGAGCAATAAAAACCAAAATCCCGCCTGTGAATTCCAACCCTCTCATTGGACAAGCCCAAAGGAAGAGGCTGGATTTCGCCAAGGTGATAAATGGTGCTTCTGAGCTCCAAGTGGGTCTCTCTTTTTCGCGCTCTGAACTTGCTTGCCTATGTCTGTTTTAGTCATGTAGCTAGTCTCCGATACGATTTCCCCTCGGGAAATCCTTTCTTTCTTTTGTTTGTTTAAAAGTTTTGTTTTCTTTAAGTTTCCAACCTAATTCATCTCACAGGAGAGGAGATGAATTCAGCCGAATTTGGTAAAGCTACCTTAAAGACGTTAATCCTCTATTCAGCGCGCGCGCGCCGAACGCCACGTGACGCGCGCACACGGAACAAAGAACGTCCGCTCCTGCACGCGGCCTGGACAGGCCGTTTTAGGAACACGCAACGAGAGACCAAGAAACTTTGCAAGTATCTTTCAGCTTCTAGGAAGCATTAAGATGATGTTTTTCGTGTTGTTTCAGAGAGGTTATTGTCTGGGTGAAGATTTCCAATGCGCTCTCTCTCTCTCCCTCTCTCTCTCTCTCTCTTGTCTTACTATCTCACTCTTGCCAGAATGTGATTTCTTCGGGAGATCCCTTTGGGGATCTCTTTCTTTTGTTTTGCTTCTAGTTTAGGTTATGTTTTTCAGTCTTAGATAAGTCTCCGTGTAATTCCAATCGACGATCGAAAAGAACAGCGCGGAACATGTCTTTTCAGCAAATCCATCTAACAAGAGACATTTAAACGAGCGCGCGCTCGCTTTGAAGGAGAAACGCGCGCAGGTGACCGCATGATGCGCATGGCCGAGAGACACACCCAGGCTTCTTCACCAGCCATGCAAAGAGTTTACCAACCTGTGCAAGTACCCGTGTTTGATCACGCTTTTAAGATGGGTTGAAGTCTTGTTGTCTCTCAAAGTCCCTTGTCTATGCGAATTTGCTATTTAGTAAGATCTTCGGGTCTTTATAAAACTCCCTCGTGCATAACTTGCACCTTGCTAAAAATTCTCTCTCTGTCTCTATACATTTCTCGTTCATCGATGCCTTATTGTGTTTTGTCGTTTATTATGTTTGTAACGTTTGTGTGTTTCATTGTTTATTATGTTTGTAAATACATATATCCCATGTAATTTTAGTAAATGCATAGGCTAGTTATTTCTTATTAAATTTCATGATACTCATTTGATGGATTGACTGTCTGCTCATACTTCGGGTCCCTGAAATGCCTATCCAAAAGCTACGAGCTTTACAAATTAAAGATACTTTAAAGAGTATGGGTTTATAGGGCGGGAAGACTAATTCTTGTGGCCACAGAATTGATTTTCCTAAACTCTATAAATTAATTGAGCTAATTAATGTTACCTATTTGTAAAACGTGATCTGTGTAGCTAATCGCAATCAACTTGCGGTTGGCTGCCATACACATGCAAGCATGCAGTCTTGTATGCAGGTAAAGTAACGTATCATCCCTTATCGGGAGATGTATTAACATGTAAGACTGATCTGATACAAACCTGTATGAATAATTATTAATTATGAATTATGAATTATGATATGCAAATTCCCCGTAATCAGATCCACCCCTTAGTCATTACATAATATTGGTGGAGAATTGCTTAGCACATTTCAAACTTGTTTTACGAGCATTCCAGTCAATCTGTGTATGAGTATTGTTATTTAATATTTATGCGCGCGGATGTTGAAATTGTAAGACAAGCCGCAGACGCGCGCACCTCGAAGAGTGAGTGAACTCACTGCCTGACTGACTAAAGGCACAAGCCGTCTCAGTTCAGCACAACTAAAAAGAAACTGCGGTTTCATTGTATTAAAATTTGTCCTACAAAAGATGAAGAAGCCTCTTTTGAATTATGACACTTTTAATGTTAAACTCCCCTGGCGGAACGAGATTCTTCGGCCACGGTGAAGACAAGATTTAGTGAAACGATGCTCTTTCACTATTCTTAAACAGGCCTGATATTAATTATAATCGTTAGATTATCGATAACTCCTGGTTAAAACATTGACGTAGCTACTCAATTGTGAAACCTAACGCATATTAGATCATAAGTGCTATTTGATAATATGTTATGGGAGTCGAAAAAACAGACGAATAATCCCTGTTTTATTCACGCACAGCGCAGCGAAGCAATCCTGCCAAACGTGTTTGTTAGAATATAGCACAGAAACAATCCAAAACCTAAAAACATTTTAATCATAAGTGCTATTTGATAAATGTATTTGGATCCAACGACAGACGTATAATTCCTGTGACCCTATGTGTGTGTGTAGGAAAAATCCTGCCACACCGTTTTGTGAAATATAGCACAGAAAAATCCAAAACATAAAAACATTTTTAATCATAAGTGCTATTTGATAGATGTTATTTGGATCCGAATGACAGACGTATAATTCCTGTTGTCCATATTAATGTGCGGAAATGAAGAAATCCTTCCGTGTACACGTGTCGAAATAGGAAAACCCGCCGAGGTTTAAAATGTATAAGTGAACACGTGTAAATCATAGTGCTAATTGTCGTATGTGGGAATCAAAAAACAGATGCCTAATTCCTGTTGTCCCTATGTGTGTGCGTAGAGAAAAAAAATCCTGCCACACCGTTTGTTAAAATATAGCACCAACAGAAACAATCCAAAACATAAAAACATTCTAATCATAAAACGCTATTTGATAAATGTATTTGGATCCGAACGACAGACTTATAACTCCTGTGACCCTATGTGTGTGTGTAAAAAAAAAAAAAAATTAAATAAAATCCTGCCACGCCGTTTTGTGAAATATAGCACCGGAAAGAAATCCGTCGAGATTTAAATTCCGCACTATGTGTGATTTTATGCAGCAATTGAGGCGTGTAATTCTTTGCATGTCCTCTGAGACGGTCACATTTGAAAGCAGGCGGGTTGCAATGCTACTGCCAAACGCTAGGGCGCGCCCTTGAGTTTTCCAGTATCAGACGGCCTCCACGTCCTGACTTTACCCTCCATGAGCGAAATAGCGCCACCTCGTGGACACCAGTAACAATGTCATCCTTTCCTAAATCTCTCTCTCGTCACAATTTCAGATTTTTCCAGTGAATTTCTGAAAGTGTGTTTCTAACTTTCAATGCATGTGCAAGGTCCAGTGTTACTAACATGATTTCACCTCTGACTGTGTACACTTATTTTGAATTTGGTTCAAACCACCTTTGAATTTAAAATTCAAAAGTAAGTATTAGCAGTTTCTGATGACCACTTAGGAGGAGTGTGGCCCCCTTTTGGCCTTCCCCCCGCTAAGTCAGCTCATCTCTTACTGTCTACTCTCATTCTGTTTTGAAGTGGCTTTCTCCCAGTTGATTTTATTTTGGTTATTATCATTGATACACCACAGTGATCGTGATCATCATCAAAAATAATGCCAACCTTTAATTTCCTACACTTATTCAAATTTGGTTGGAAACAAACAAATTTCAAGATTAATTTGAATGAAGTCTCCTTCCCTGTGGGGAATGGTTTTATGGCTTTACTTCTATATTTCCTTTTTCAAATTATTTTTAATAATTTTGATTTGATACGTTATGACAACTATTCTAGAAGTTACTTAACATCTATGCATACGCTCGATTTGAATTGTATTCAAAACCAGTGAATGCAATTTAAATCAAGTCCTCTGTCAGCCAGGGTGACCACTAGGAGGGAGTGGCCCAAAACCCTTTGTGGCCCAAACGCGCCACTACTGCCTGTCTTCTCCCGGGGTACATCCTACTTTATTACTTTTGATTGTTAATTTTTATTAATAATAAAAGTGATAATAATAAATAAATAAAATAATAATTAAAAAAAAGGTTAATTTTTTTTTTTCTCTTAAAGGAAATGTTTTTTTTTCTTCTTTCTTTTGGGTTAAGTTATTTTGATAATTAACATCATTTTCATAATTTCCTTTTTACCATTATCTAGTAAAACCTTTGCTTCTATTTTCTACATACGTAATTACTCAATTCAGTTTAAACAAGAAAGCTTTCATTCACTGTTAAGCCACTTGTTCACACTATTCTGTGTTTATAGGTAGAATCCACTAAAGAGCGTGTGGTGATTTGACAGTCATCTCTGCTTGGAGTCCAGCATGCTGGTTCATCTGACCTGTGTCCCCAGCGCTGACTGAGCGCGAGTCTCGGACTTTCCCGTGTCTCTCCGTTAGTGCGGCCCGCAACACGACATCACCAATTTGGCACCGCCGGTTGTGATTCAAAGTCAGGTTGCGTGAGAGGGCGCACATCGGTACAGATATACGGAGGGGCCCGGGACACTGCTGTCAGGCGTTTGGGGGACGACAGAAAGACCAACCGCGATGCTGAACTCCAACTCATTTCACCCAGTTAAACTAGAAAAAGGTATTAAACCCATCCACTTAATATTGGCCACAGAATCTAGAGATTCCCCCGGCCATTGAAGTGTCCGGCTCCCTTTTCCTCTCCGAGCCACAAACCGCAGGCTTAGGCCTCCTTTTCCCCTGTAACTCTTCCTGTGTACTATTAACGCCATTTCATTACAGACCTTTCCATCTTTGATGGTTGCATGTTACTTCAAACTTTGCTATCTTGCCATTGCTCTTTTCTGTCGTGCTCTGTTTCTTTCAGTTCACCTAGAAGACAGAACCTATCTGAGACAACAAGGAACGCTGAATAATAATTAGACAACAAGCCGCTAGCATCAAAAGGTGACCCCCCTTAAGCTACCGCCCTGCTAAATTTTATTCAGGCCCATGCTGACCTAACCAAATTGTCCCACCAAATGATTTAACTGTCTGCATCAGTTAACCACAATTTGCATACGCGGCATAGCCGTATTATAGCTCGTTACACGTAGAACAAACTTGCTTGGTCTCTCTGTGCGTGTTGTGTTCCTCTCGCCCACAGTTGAAACCAGTATGTTCCGGTCCTACAGTCCCACAACCCGCTGGGACAACCGGGAGACAGTGACTCAGAGCTCCAAAGCCAAGAGCAGCGCCGACGTGGACAAGCTGATGGCGCACAAACCAAGCCAAAGCTCCCACGACAAAGACCGGCCAGACACGTCCAAAACCTCGCTTGCCAGCTCATCGCACAAGCACGTCTCCGTGAAAGGAGCCGCCTCGCCCTGGAGCACGAAGTTGCAACGCTAAGGATGCAAGCCGAGGACGACAACGACCCCGAGCTACAGAAGGAAGTGGAAAGACTTCAAACTGCCCTGCCTGATCTTCATCGGCACACAGACCGAAGAGAGCATTCAGAGAAAACAACCAGAGTGGTACTCAACGAGAAACTCCGACAAAAGTGAAGCCCCTTTGCAAAGAGCAGAGGCTGAACTAAAAGAGACTCGAAAGCCATGGCCTGCGAAAAAAAAAAACCCGCAAGAGGCCCGCGATACCATCCACAAGCTCGTTCAGCAGAGACTGAACTAAAGAAAGAGACACTAAAGCAAAGGCCTGTGTAAAACACTTACAAGCGGCCCGAGCTGAAATCCATGAACTCATTCAGCACAAAGACAATATCATATGCGAAATTGACATTGTTCACAGATAGCTGAAACACTCTTATAGACTACAGAATGACCGGGAAAGGGAAACGCACACCACAAAGTTTCCCCTGACCAGCTGGTCCGCACCTTTCAGCCTACAACCCAGAGCTAAAAAGGGGGGGCCTTTCCAGGAGAGCCCCGCTACTTACAACGGCAGGGCTCCCAAAAGACTTAACAAGCTGGCGAGAAACCTCCCTACGTTCACTCCGAACCCTGCAGGAGGCCACAACGTGCACGCCTACCTACAAGACATTGACTTTCACTTAAAAACTGTTACCAACGTCACCGCGTGGGACAGATTATCCGAAATCTGCACCCCACAGTGAGTCATCACCTAGGCTCCTGGCCTGCCCACATAGCATGACTACTCAACAGCTATGAGAAGCTTACAACAAGTAAAAGACTGTATCCGAAAAGACTTTGACAACCCCCACGATATACTCGGTCTCTGAACACTGTTCAAAACATCACCAGCCGAGACCCTGGAGTCGCTGAAAAGCTTCTTCACAAAGACTTTCCTGACATCCTATGCCTGAGCGTAAGACCTACAACAGGCACACAGAGCAAACTGTCCCACAGCTGGGTCCAAAACCCCAATGATTTTGAACTGCAAAACCAGAAGACACTGCACGAACACAGTGCAAGACTCTGCTAAAAGGGTCCCTGATCAGCATAGGACATAGAACTTTTAAAAAGTAGATGAAAAGTTGTGCTCAAAAAGACGCAAGACTCTGCAGTAGAAAAATTTGAACTTTACTGATTTAAAGAAAATCTTGAATGGCTCACCTGTAAGCCTCACCTGCCAACAGGCTATACACGACCCCTTTGAAACAAACAGTTTCTAGATACTTCTTGAAAAATGCACTGCTGTACATTAGTTTCCATGTAGGAGAACCACCACAGTTTTAAACTACTGTTAACCTACGAGATGCTTTTGATCGTTGCGATCCAACCAGAACACAACGTGCAATACACATCTTTGATCGCTGGCCTGTCTAAATGCAGATAAAACGATAGCTGGAATTAACATCTCTACTCTAAGTAAAATAGCCTTAGATTTCCAACTAAAAGTAAAAGTAGCATGTTCAGCAGTAAAAGCGTAAGTCTGTTTGACGAAGAAACCTCATCTCAGCAGCTTGTAAACTGTACCGATATCTATTATGCTTTGATTAAAAGGAAATCCAAATGGTAGTATGACTAAACCTGTGTCTAACAAAGAAAGCTCAGGACAGAGTTATATCTAGGTAGACCTGGGTGTCTACAAATGTAAAGGCCTTACAAATTATTGTTAGATTGATGTAATTCACCTAAATTTTTTTTTTTTGCTGCATCTACAAGCAGAGAGCTACCTAGCGATCAAAACTGTTACTCGCTGAGAAGTCAGCATTCGTGCACGAGAGGGACGTAACCATATATGCTTAGACAAGCTTTGACTTACAGCAAATCTATTTCCTTACTCTGTAAACAAATAGAATAAGCTACGTAAAATAAAGAGAAGAGTTCCATGAGTAAAATTAGCTAATGCCAAAACACATCTGCATTTTACTTAATGTAACACTCATAGAAAGACTTAAAATATAGGTGCATCCTGTTAACCCGTTTAAACATGCATAATCCATGAAAAATGTACAGACATTCTTTAAGGACTGTTGAATTGTCTGACATGCTCTGGTTCCCATGACAACGACTTGTCACAGGAAGTGTTAACTTGTGATGTCACTTTGTAAACAAACCAGCCTAGGTGGCTACGCTAACCTAGCATCCTTCCAGCTTACGCTAAGCTAACCTAGCATCCTTCCAGCTTATGCTAGGCTAAACCAACATAGCATCCAGCTAGCTTACGCTACGCTAAGCTAACCTAGCGTCCATCCAGCTTAGCTGAAGCTAAATAATAACTTCTACAATTAGCAGTTAGCATAATTTACTTGAGCCCTTAATCACCGCTTGTGTTTACACAGTGCACAGTATTCTAAAATACTTTCCTTAACACCAGATAAGGGTTTCTAATTATTCACGTTCTGTGTTTGCAATTCTTCTTAGCTAAAGTTCACCTTCACTAGTTGAGGCATAGCCCTTGCTAACCGTCAAAGGCTAACTTTAAAGATACCCTGTTAATTAAACTTAAGTTAACTACAAGTAAAACTGTGTAGCTAGAGAAGAATTCATATAGCGATAGGAATCTTCATCGGCAGGTGACTAATCCTTTGATGGGACACACACGATGTGGCCCTGAACACGCAACCGTTGTAACCCACTATAAAGTGTTGGCCCAGGCAAAGCTAAAGTTTAGTCACTAATGCCACTGATTATTCTCGCCTTCAGATCATTCTCGTGGTTTTGATCACGTTTATTCCTTTTTGCTTTTAATTTAAATTTTTTTTTCCCTTTTTGCTTTTCTTTAATTTTCTTTAATTTCTTTGACCTTGATAATAATAGCACTCAGCTATTCCCTTAGCTTTTCGGTCATCTCTATGATTTAATTTTATTTTATTTCCTCTCTTGTTCAATCGTGGTTCCATTCTCCCATAGGGCCCAGAAAGGAAACAGAGACACCTTTATTTGTGATTTTGTTTATTTTCAACGAGTGTACTCATTTTTGTGACCCTGCAACACAAGTAACTTCAACACTTTACTAGGGCACAACTATAGTCCAGAGGATTGACAATAAGCATAATTTGAATAGGAAAGCTGTCCTTTTTCCCCTATCATTCACTTCGTTAAGCCGTAGTGAACCACTAGTTAAGTCCAGAGAAATAATTTGGTCATAAGAACCATCTTAAGTCATTTATTTCATCTCGGCTATGCCCTTTCCAGGGAATAATCTTGGAACCACATAACTCTTAGCCTCCTCATATCCACAGCTAAGATAAGGTACAAGACACACTTCACTAGCTAGCTAAACATGAACACCTAGCTTTATGCTACATACCTAGCAAACCAATTAAACCATGGTTCTGAACTTTTAGGGTCATGCATTAGGCTCTCACCACAAGTCTGACTAAATGTCACAGAGCCCCTGCTTCACCTGACCTTAACCTTCCAACTTAACAAAGGCTATGCCAAAACTATGGACACTATGAGAAACCACCTCTCATACCCCTCCAGCCACCCACGACTGGCGTCTGAACCAACCGACAACCGGTGCCCCAGACAACCTACGTCATCAAGCACATGCTGCGTGCACTGGACAACATTCAGCGTTCTGCACCTGCGCCATCACCGCGCCACAGCTTGTTCTGACACAGTGCAAAAGGGGGGTAATGCCACAATGTATGCCCTATGCCCATGACGCACCATGTGCTGCCACCGCAGCATCAGAGACACTTGCAAGACACCGAAGCAAGTGGCATACGGGCGTCCTCAAAGCGAAAAGACTGTCCTAGCCAACCAAGGACGACATTCGCTGAAATTTTTCCTCCCTTTCTCTTTTTCTCTCTCCCTTTCACTTTTACCAGGATGCTGCTGTGCTTCGCCATCCTGTACCTCCAGCCAACCAGAGAGCAGCCGCAATCGGACATCTCATCAAATCCGGCATCAGTCATCGTCCTAAAGGAACAACCGGGACTCCTCATCACCAATGGCCGGGCCCACACTCAGAAAGTGTACGTGCCACCTGATCCTCGCAACGTCTATAGAGCACACTACCCCAGCGCAACGACACGATACAGCTGGGTAGGTGTCCGATGGACAGAGGACTCCCTCACTCACGCTGAGGCTGATGTTGAACACATGCTCAACCAACTTGAGAAAATGACTGTCACGCTAGCGGAGCCAGGTGGCCACAACCGCCGCTCCCAACGGTTTCTACGAGCTTTGCTCGGAGCCGCCACGGCCGTCGGAACTATGTTTAACATTTGTATGCCCAGTGTGAATGCAGTAAACCTAGCCACCGTGAGGCGGCATGTAACCGAAATTCAGGCTGAGATTCCACAGATAAAAGAGCAACTCACGACACAGAGTGCATCCCTGCAGACCATCGACAAGACACTAAAGGGAATTGTGGTAACTTTCAACACTCACAGCGTTCTGCCGACCCCAACAGTGAACTCCATGAAAAAGCTGTTACTGTCTCCCAGAATGACGGTGCTCAAACTCAGCTGGTAACAGCCCTGAGGACAAACCCGCTGCGGGGAGTGAACCCCTCCATCGACAGCCTCGCCATGGGTAGAATTCCACCGCACCTGATACCCTTAGGCCTCATGCAAACCGTGGTGGTGTCCGCCATCACCACGCCAACTGACTCTTTACAAATACACCTTGCCTACTCTCTGGGTAGTGCCATCCCACTCTGCGTTGACCACAAGCAGAGAAAAGGGGGGGCTTTCTCTTGAACTTGCCCATCCGAGAGTCAAGCCGAAGCTCAAGAACATTGTCAATGTCAGATTTTGAAAAGCAACACTCACTTCAAGATATGCACGCTGGACGTGGATGCCTCACACGACAGCGACACAAAGCTGCCCCAGCTCCGAATCCGCACATGTGCACATTGACCAAAGACATTCAGTATCTCTGCCCCTAACAAACCTTTCCTCAGAGACAACACTGACGGAATCTGCGGGCTGCAGATCAGCGGCACACGCTGCCCTGCTAAAGCCAAGCCGCGCACTCAGGTCATCGAGACCCACGCAGAGATTGTAGGTGAAAGGGGGACTCCTTAACACTCCTGTGCGCACAGCTGCACTCACTGACGACCAAAATGACACTGACACCTGTGTCACCTTGCTCGACCAGAGCATGTAATCCAAGCATCAAAGGTGCCATCCTTCACCTCGACGACCTGGCATCGTATCCTCTTCCAAGCGAAGAGCACCAATCAGAACTGACCTTGTTCCCATCGACATAGCCCTCCAAGCTGTGTCTCAACTGCCCGCCTTAACTGCCTCACCTGTTGTCCAATCCTGGACTGCAGCTGATCCTGCGCTGGGTACCTCTACGGTAATCAACCACACCCTGACACTTGACTTTCAATCTGGAGGCTCAACGAGATGCGAAAATCTACAGCCAAGCTCACGGGACCCTCAGGAAGAGGGTACCACGCCGGAGGCTGCGTCGAACCTCATCAAGCTGAGCCCTCAGCCTCAGCACTAGCAGCCACCTGCTACCCGAGCATCATGATTCACCTGTCATCCGTCAATTGTGATGATTATTGTCCGATGATGTCCACACAGGGACTTCATCAGACAAAAAGGGGGACTGTAAGGACTGAGCGGAACGACGAATCATCTAAATAACTAAATGTATTTCTTCCCATCAACCCTGGGACTTCAACAAACACACACACATACACAAACTGCTAACACTGGCCGAAGTGTCAGGTTACAAGTTTACGACCCCAAAGGAATGTCCAGGGACTGGAGTCCTGGAGAAGGAGAAAGGAAACCTGTTCAATCCTATATGTTCCATGTATATATATATATAGATATAGATATATAACCATGTGATAAATGTATTAACATGCACCTAATGTTCCATCACATGATTTTTCCTTTTATGTGGTTTGTTTCATGTAAGCGCTAATACTTAATGTTTCAAACTCTGCCAAGTAGGGTTAACCAAATCTCACCTATAGCGTGTTTGGTTTTGCTAAATTGGTACTTTGAAGATTTAACAGACTGTGTATATGATACGTTGGTAGATATGAAATATGATACAACATATTAGTATTACAAGAATAGTTCATAGTTCTTCAGCGATTGACAAACCCAATCCCCCCCCCCAGCATGCAGGAGCTCCCTCTTTGCAGACAAAGAGCAATAAAAACCAAAATCCCGCCTGTGAATTCCAACCCTCTCATTGGACAAGCCCAAAGGAAGAGGCTGGATTTCGCCAAGGTGATAAATGGTGCTTCTGAGCTCCAAGTGGGTCTCTCTTTTTCGCGCTCTGAACTTGCTTGCCTATGTCTGTTTTAGTCATGTAGCTAGTCTCCGATACGATTTCCCCTCGGGAAATCCTTTCTTTCTTTTGTTTGTTTAAAAGTTTTGTTTTCTTTAAGTTTCCAACCTAATTCATCTCACAGGAGAGGAGATGAATTCAGCCGAATTTGGTAAAGCTACCTTAAAGACGTTAATCCTCTATTCAGCGCGCGCGCGCCGAACGCCACGTGACGCGCGCACACGGAACAAAGAACGTCCGCTCCTGCACGCGGCCTGGACAGGCCGTTTTAGGAACACGCAACGAGAGACCAAGAAACTTTGCAAGTATCTTTCAGCTTCTAGGAAGCATTAAGATGATGTTTTTCGTGTTGTTTCAGAGAGGTTATTGTCTGGGTGAAGATTTCCAATGCGCTCTCTCTCTCTCCCTCTCTCTCTCTCTCTCTTGTCTTACTATCTCACTCTTGCCAGAATGTGATTTCTTCGGGAGATCCCTTTGGGGATCTCTTTCTTTTGTTTTGCTTCTAGTTTAGGTTATGTTTTTCAGTCTTAGATAAGTCTCCGTGTAATTCCAATCGACGATCGAAAAGAACAGCGCGGAACATGTCTTTTCAGCAAATCCATCTAACAAGAGACATTTAAACGAGCGCGCGCTCGCTTTGAAGGAGAAACGCGCGCAGGTGACCGCATGATGCGCATGGCCGAGAGACACACCCAGGCTTCTTCACCAGCCATGCAAAGAGTTTACCAACCTGTGCAAGTACCCGTGTTTGATCACGCTTTTAAGATGGGTTGAAGTCTTGTTGTCTCTCAAAGTCCCTTGTCTATGCGAATTTGCTATTTAGTAAGATCTTCGGGTCTTTATAAAACTCCCTCGTGCATAACTTGCACCTTGCTAAAAATTCTCTCTCTGTCTCTATACATTTCTCGTTCATCGATGCCTTATTGTGTTTTGTCGTTTATTATGTTTGTAACGTTTGTGTGTTTCATTGTTTATTATGTTTGTAAATACATATATCCCATGTAATTTTAGTAAATGCATAGGCTAGTTATTTCTTATTAAATTTCATGATACTCATTTGATGGATTGACTGTCTGCTCATACTTCGGGTCCCTGAAATGCCTATCCAAAAGCTACGAGCTTTACAAATTAAAGATACTTTAAAGAGTATGGGTTTATAGGGCGGGAAGACTAATTCTTGTGGCCACAGAATTGATTTTCCTAAACTCTATAAATTAATTGAGCTAATTAATGTTACCTATTTGTAAAACGTGATCTGTGTAGCTAATCGCAATCAACTTGCGGTTGGCTGCCATACACATGCAAGCATGCAGTCTTGTATGCAGGTAAAGTAACGTATCATCCCTTATCGGGAGATGTATTAACATGTAAGACTGATCTGATACAAACCTGTATGAATAATTATTAATTATGAATTATGAATTATGATATGCAAATTCCCCGTAATCAGATCCACCCCTTAGTCATTACACACACACACACACAGTTTAAAAGCAAACAAATATTTATCCAACCTCGTTTAAAAACAGTCTGTCGGTGCCATCTTTTGGACAGTCATCATATTGCATAGGTTTTCATTTCTTGTCCTCAAACAGAGCACTAATCTGTTCATTTTTAAGTTACACATTCTACATTGATTAAAATAGAAAATCAAATGTGTTTTTTTAATGGTAGTATTATTTTATACAAAAATGTATTATAATTTATAATTCTGATGAGAATAAAGTTAGTGTTGATTAAAATTTTAAGGAAAACATACACTACCGTTCAAAAGTTTGGGGTCGGTAAGAGTTTTAATGTGTTTAACAGAAGTCTCTTCTGCTCACCAAGGCTGCATTTATTTGATTAAAAATACAGAAAAAACTGTAATATTGTGAAATATTATTGTAATGTAAATCAGCTGTTTTCTATGTGAATATATAGTAAAATGTAATTTATTCCTGTGATCAAAGCTGAATTTTCAGCATCATTACTCCAGTCTTCAGTGTCACATGATCCTTCAGAAATCACTATAATATGATGATCAAGAAACATTTATGATTATTATCACAGTTGAAAACAGTTTTGCTGCTTCATATTTTTGTGCAAACCGTGATAAATTTTTTTCAGGATTCTTTGAAAGTTCAAGAGAAAAGCATTTAATTAAAAAAGAGATATTTTGCATTATTATAAATGTCTTCACTGTCACTTTTGATCAATTTAATACGTCCTTTCTGAAGAAAAGTATTAATTTCTTTAAAAAAAAAAAAAAACGTATTGACCCCAAACTTTTGACCGGTAGTGTATATATATACAGTATATTGATCTAATATTTATAGCACATTAATTTTAAATTCATTCAGCTTGAATCACCAAACATACAATATTAATTTTATTTAAAGCAAACAATACATTTAAAAGATATGTTCTATGCATAAAGTGCTATGCAAAAAAACAAGGCCTTAGAGATTTCTTTATCCTTTTAATGCAGGACTAATTTTAAACTCAAACTAAGTCCAAGTCGAGGAGCAAGCAGAACAAAGCAAATTTTTTTTTGTTAATTCCTACTTCCACAGGAAATCATTGAAAACGCTCGCTCTGCTCCGCAGCATTACTAATGTCCGTGGGTACGCCCGTATTGATCTGAAATATAGCACCTTAATTTTAAATTAATGTAGGTTCAATTACCAAACATACAATCTTAATTTAAAGCAAACAGTACATTTAAAAGATATGGGTTATATGAATATTAAAAAAAAAAAAAACAAAAAAAAAACATATATAAATATATCCAAAAAGACAAGGCCTTAAACTATATATATATCCAGAAAGACATGGTCTTAAACTTAAACTTGAACAAGGGTTAGACTCTAGTCATTGTACTACAGACACCAAGGCACACACACACACACACACACACACACACACACACACACACACAGTTTAAAAGCAAAAAATATTTATCCAACCTCATTTAAAAACAGTCTGTCGGTGCCATCTTATGGACATTCATCATATTGCATAGGTTTTCATTTCTTGTCCTCAAACAGAGCACTAATCTGTTAATTTTTAAGTTACACATTCTACATTGATTAAAATAGAAAATCAAATGTGTTTTTTTAATGGTAGAATTATTTTATACAAAAATGTATTATAATTTATAATTCTGATGAGAATAAAGTTAGTGTTGATTAAAATTTTAAGGAAAACATATATATATATTGATCTAATATTTATAGCACATTAATTTTAAATTCATTCAGCTTGAATCACCAAACATACAATATTAATTTTATTTAAACAAACAATACATTGCTACCGGGTATATTCGGTACCCACTAATAGGAGTTGCTTTCAGTCACTTCTGTGTTTATCTAAGCGCGGGGCTCCAGACTAACTTTTTTACTAGGAGCACTGTAGCCGATATATACCACGATATAGTGTCTGTGTGTATTAAACTGCAAAAATACTATTAACACTGCTTGTCTTTGTGTGAATGAATGGCGCAGACGCACGGTTTCATTTAACGTTAGCTACCTCTCTCTCTCTCACACACACACACACACACACACACACGCACACACACACACACACACTGAAGCACGAGCAGCACTTGCGCTGTTTTCAGTCTCTGCTGCCTCACAATATGATGTCATGATTCATGATTCAATTCATCTCCAGAGCCACTCTGAGAGTCACTTCATGAGCATGTGAACGAATCGTTTGAACGAATGAATCAATGACTCGCTCATTAAGACGGTCGCCTGGCGACACCTAATGGTGGTTTAGTGTTTAAAAGTATCATCCTTTCCAACGATAGTTTACAAACTTATATTTAAAACAATCTCATAACATTATTTAATGCATTGTACTTTTTTAGTGTAAAATATTTAATTTGATCAGCCCTACCTAGGACAATTAACAGCCCTATAGTGTCTTATTATTCTAAATATTGATCAAATTTAGAAATAAAAAATCCAAGATGAAGTATATATTTAATAAAACTAGAGGATGCCCTGCAGATATTACAATATGCAGATTTAAATATATCATTTGGTGTGTGTGTGTGTGTGTGTGTGTGGGTGTGAGAGAGAGTCCCAGCAAAGGTCAGCAGCAGTAGTCATAAATCACGAGAGTGAAGAGCTGACTGAATAGATGAAGGAATATTTTGTGTAAAAGTGCCTATTTAAGAGAATCTGTCATTATACTCTTTTGTTTTTGTGATTTCCATGAAGAATAATAGACTATTGAACTCACAATTCAAGCAATCGCCTCCAGAAAAGGCGCTAATTTTAAAATGAAACTAACGGCTGCACGGGCATTCATAAAGATGCGCGTACACAGCGATTTCATTCATAAATATAATTTTGGACACAAGAGGGCAGTATAGCCCTCTGCATGATTCAGTGTTTAAACTAAACTATCACGCAAAGAGCCCTCCCCTCCCCCTCACACACACACACACATACAGACAGACAGACACGGAGGGAGAGAGAGGGAGAAAAAATTCTTAGAATCCACATTCAAACCACAATATCTGACTTTCTGTTGGTTGGAGCTAATAATTGTAAATTAGAAAGTTGTTCGGCTTGATGAGAACAATATCTACGGCGAGTTTTGTAACTGTAGGTAAAACTAACTATGTTATAACACACTTTATGTGTCCTTTTTTAGTCATAAATTCATTTCCTCGCCACGGCCAAACCGTTCGAGATATCAGAAATCCGTCCGCAATTTAGCATCCTCAATGTCTTGACTTCATGCACACCAAGTTTGGCGATGATTGAATGAATTGCCTAGGAGGAGTACTTCGATTTCCAGAGGATGAGTTTCCAAACAACCCATAATAACTGACTTCCTGTTGGGCTGACGTAAAACTTAGAGCACGAAAGTTGTTCGGCCCGATGAGATCTATAAGTGTACCGAGTTTCATATTATTACATGCAAGCGTGTTTGATATATGGACAAGTGTTCAAATCCCATTCCAGGGGGTGCTGTCGAGCCCCCCTGCCACGCCCGGATACCAGCTTCGGCCCGGCCCTGATGGCCGCGGGTTCTGACCCGTGTGCAAAGTTTCGAGAGTTTTCGAGCATGTTAAGGCCCCCAAAAGCCCCTGAAACCTTGAAAAACAATAATTAAAATCATTCTCACTCAACAGAGAAATCCCCCTCCCCTCACAGACACAGAGGTATGCAGAGAGAGGGAGAGAGGGACAGAAAATTTTCCAAAACATCCACATTCAAACCAAAATATCTGACTTCCTGTTGTTCGGAGCTAATAAGTGTAAATTAGAAAGTTGTCCGGCTTGATCCGAACAATATACGTACCGAGTTTTATGTAAAACTATAAAACTAACCCTCCCACTTTTGTCAAAAGGTGGCGCAACTGAGCCCCTGCACCACGCACGTTTCTGAAACTTTGCACATGTCTACTGGCTAATAAATGTGATGTGTCTGTCGAGGTTCATGCCATTTCAAGCATGGTAAGAGTCTCAAAAGCATCCAAAAAGAATTTTAAAGTTTGATGCTTTGCCACGGCAACAGTATCAAAGATATCAAGAATCCATTCACAGGTCTACATCTGCCGTGTGTTTACATTATAGTAATGAAGTTTGAAGCAAATCGGGTAAAAATAAGAGGGTGATTTCAAAGCATTTTGAAAGTGACACACTTCCTGCTGCCAGTTGGTGGCGCTATAACTTTGACTCACAATAGTCACATCCATGTGATCGGCCTATTACCACGAACACACTGCTGAAGTTTCATCAATATCAGTTAATTTATGCAGAAGTTATGATACAGTTCCTGTTTCTCTGTTCGCGCCATCATTTCGTTTCCTCGCCACGGCCAAACCGTTCGAGATATCAAAAATCCGTTCGCAATTTAGCATCCTCAATGTCTTGAGTTCATTTATACCGAGTTTGGTTGTGAGTGGATGAATTCGCTAGGAGAAGTGTTTCAAATTCCAATGCATAGGTTTTTCAAACATCCCATAATAGCTGACTTCCTGTTGGGCTGGCGTAAAAAGTTAGAGTATGAAGGATATATGAACCGATGAGATCTATATGTGTACCGAGTTTCATATTAATACATGCAAGCGTGTTTGATTTATGGACCAAGTGTTCGGACCCCGTTCCAGGGGGCGCTGTCGAGCCCCCCTGCCACGCCCGGGTACCAGCTTTAGCCCGGCCCTGATGGCCGCAGGTTCTGACCCGTGTGCAAAGTTTCAAGAGTTTTCGAGCACGTTAAGGGCCTCAAAAGTGCCCAAAAGTTGGTAAAATAATAATAAAAAGAATAAGAAGAATAATAAGAAGAAATATAGCTGCGAGCAGCGATTACGGGCCCAAGCCGGTGGCACCGCAACCCCGGTGCCTTTAGTACCTAAAGGCACCGGGGTGGCGGTTCCGCCAGCTTTGGCCCTTCATCGCTGCTCGCAGCTATATTTATATATATATATATATATATATATATATATATATATATATATATATATATATAAACGGCCCGGTGGCACCGCCACCCCGGTGCCTTTGGGGTTATTGTGCACGACGTGCAAAAACGTAACCCCGCTTTGACTGTCGAAAAGAAGTGTGCTGTAGAGCTTGCATCAGTGTGGGCTCTGCAAAAGTGCGCATCGAGGGCACATATCAACCACAAAGTATGCGTGAGCAACCTTCTGAAACCTAAAATGAAAAATGAGACACCCTACGGTCTCATGGATTTAACGGACACATGAAATAAGTACACAAGACCGAAAATTCATATGAAGTGTGCCATTTGGGACAGGGCCTATGATCGTGAACCACAATAGCCACATATATGAGATAATTTAAATTTAGAATCATTTTTAATGGCATAGGATGTCATATATCAATATGTTTTGTAGCACTTAAATGTGTAAATCCAGAAGCCTAGTATTTATCTGGAGGTCTTTGTCCTTTGCCTGTCAACCTGGTTTGTCTCTGCCTTTTCTGTTCTGCCCTGTTTGCCATTGTTCACCCTGCCTGTCTTGACCATTCTTAATAAAAAGCTGCAAATGGATTCAAAAAGACAAGGCCTTAAACTTAAATTTGAACAAGGATTAAACTCTTGTAACTGTAACAGACACCAAGGCACAATCACACACATGCACGCACGCACGCACACACAGTTTAAAAACAAAAAAATATTTATCCAACCCCATTTAAAAACAGTCTGTGATTCCTTTACTTTATTAATAAAACTTATTTAAAAAATACAAGGCTTAAGACATTTATTTTCCTTTTTAATGCAGGCCAAACCACACAGCAGTGAAATGGTTAATCTAGCCCTCCTCCCCCTACACACACACACACACACACACACACACAGACAGGCACAGACACAGAGACGTAGGCTTATGGCAAGCCGTTTTAACATTTAATCATTTAAACCCACTAGTCTCTATTTTCATGCTACTAGTACTTATTTTTTAGATACTAGTATTTTTAGATACTAATATAGTATCTAATGAATAAGTACTAGTATCTTTTAAAAGGTACTAGTCCCTAAGGAATAAGCACTAGTATCTAAAGAATAGGCACTAGTACCTAAAGAATAAGCACTAGTCGCTAATGAATAAGTACTAGTACTTAATGGAATAGATACTAGTATCTAAAAAATAAGTACTAGTAGCATGAAAATAGAGACTAGTAGGTTAAAATGATTAAATGTTAAGACGGCTTGCCATATTGGCTCAGAGAGAGAGAGAGAGAAAATGACCATATTCAAACCAAAATATCTGACTTTCTGTTGTTCGGAGCTAATAACTGTAAATTAGAAAGTTGTTCGGCTTGAGGAGAAGAATATACACGCTGAGTTTTGTAACTGTAGGTAAAACTAACTAAGTTATAACACACTTTATATGTCCTTATTAAGCCATGAAAATTCATTTCCTCGCCACGGCCAAACCGTTCGAGATATCAAAAGTCCGTCCGCAATTTAGCATCCTCAAAGTCTTGACATCATGCACACCGAGTTTGGCGATGATTGAATGAATTGCCTAGGAGTAGTACTTCAAATTCCACAGCAAGCGTTTTCCAAACAACCCATAATAGCCGACTTCCTGTTGGGCTGGCGTAAAACTTGACCGGGGGTAAGATGTTCGGCCCGATGAGATCTATATGTGTACTGAGTTTCATATTAATTCATGCAAGCGTGTTGGATATATGGACCAAATTGTCGGACCCCGTTCAAGAAGGCGCTGTTGAGCCCCCCTGCCACGCCCGGGTACCAGCTTCAGCCCTGAGTTTGCTGAGTTTGCACGGCCCTGATGGCCGTGGGTTCTGACCTGTGTGCAAAATTTCAAGAGTTTTTGAGCACGTTAAGAGCCCCAAAAGCCCCTGAAACCTTGAAATCCATTAAAAGCAATAGACAAATCCCTCACACACAGAGACAGAGAGAGAGGGAGAGAAAATTCTCAGATACATCCACATTCAAACTTAAATATCTGACTTGCTGTTGTTTGGAGCTAATGACAGTTAATTAGAAAGTTGTCCGGCTTGATCTGAACAATATGCGTACCGAGTTTTATGATTGTAGGTAAAACTATATAACTAACACCCCCACTTTTGTCAAAAGGTGGCGCTACTGAGCCCCTGCACCACGCCCGTTTCTGAAACTTTGCACATGTCTACTGGCTAATAAATGTGATCTGTCTGTCGAGTTTCATGCAATTTTAAGCAATTTCAGGCATGCTAAGAGTCTCAAAAGCATCCAAAAAGAATATTAAAGTTTGATGCGTTTGATGCGTTGTCACGGCAACAGTATCTTAGACATCAATAATCCTTTCACAAGTCTACATCTGGCGTGTGTTTACATTATACACATAAAGTTTGAAGCAAATCGGGTAAAAATAAGAGGGTGATTTAAAAGCATTTTGAAAGTGACACACTTCCTGCTGCCAGTTGGTGGCGCTATAAGTTTGGCTCACAATAGTCACATCCATGTGATCGGCCTCTTACAGCGAACACACTGCTGAAGTTTCATCAAGATCAGTTAATGTATGCAGAAGTTATAACACACTTCCTGTTTTATGTTTCTCGCCATAATTTCGTTTCCTCGCCATGGCAGAACCGTTCGAGATATCAAAAATCCGTTCGCAATTTAGCATCCTCATTGTCTTGAGTTCATGCACACCGAGTTTGGTGGCGAATAATTGAACTCCCTAGGAGAAGTGTTTCAAATTCCTTAGCATAGGTTTTTCAAACAACCCTAAATAGCTGACTTCCTGTTGGGCTGGCGTAAAAAGTTAGAGCATGAAGGATATATGAACCGATGAGATCTATATGTGTACCGAGTTTCATATTATTACATGCAAGCGTGTTTGATTTATGGACCAAGTGTTCGGACCCCGTTCCAGGTGGCGCTGTCGAGCCCCCCTGCCACGCCCGGGTACCAGCTTCAGCCCGGCCCTGATGGCCGCGGGTTCTGACCCGTGTGCAAAGTTTCAAGAGTTTTTGAGCACGTTAAGTGCTCCAAAAGTGCCCAAAAGGTAGTAAAAAAATAATAAATAAGAATAATAATAATAATAAATATAGCTGCGAGCAGCGATTACGGGCCCAAGCCGGTGGCACCGCAACCCCGGAGGCCTTTAGTTACCTAAAGGCACCGGGGTGGCGGTACCGCTGGCTTTGGCCCTTCATCGCTGCTCGCAGCTATATATATATATATATATATATATATACACTCACCGGCCACTTTATTAGGTACCCCATGCTAGTAACGGGTTGGACCCCCTTTTGCCTTCAGAACTGCCTCAATTCTTCATGGCATAGATTCAACAAGGTGCTGGAAGCATTCCTCAGGGAGTTTGGTCCATATTGACATGATGGCATCACACAGTTGCCGCAGATTTGTCGGCTGCACATCCATGATGCGAATCTCCCGTTCCACCACATCCCAAAGATGCTCTATTGGATTGAGATCTGGTGACTGTGGAGGCCATTTGAGTACAGCGAACTCATTGTCATGTTCAAGAAACCAGTCTGAGATGATTCCAGCTTTATGACATGGCGCATTATCCTGCTGAAAGTAGCCATCAGAAGTTGGGTACATTGTGGTCATAAAGGGATGGACATGGTCAGCAACAATACTCAGGTAGGCTGTGGCGTTGCAACGATGCTCAATTGGTACCAAGAGTGCCAAGAAAATATTCCCCACACCATGACACCACCACCACCAGCCTGAACCGTTGATACAAGGCAGGATGGATCCATGCTTTCATGTTGTAGACGCCAAATTCTGACCCTACCATCCGAATGTCGCAGCAGAAATCGAGACTCATCAGACCAGGCAACGTTTTTCCAATCTTCTATTGTCCAATTTCGATGAGCTTGTGCAAATTGTAGCCTCAGTTTCCTGTTCTTAGCTGAAAGGAATGGCACCCGGTGTGGTCTTCTGCTGCTGTAGCCCATCTGCCTCAAAGTTCGACGTACTGTGCGTTCAGAGATGCTCTTCTGCCCACCTTGGTTGTAACGGGTGGTTATTTGAGTCACTGTTGCCCTTCTATCAGCTCGAACCAGTCTGGCCATTCTCCTCTGACCTCTGGCATCAACAAGGCATTTCCGCCCACAGAACTGCCGCTCACTGGATGTTTTTTCTTTTTCGGACCATTCTCTGTAAACCCTAGAGATGGTTGTGCGTGAAAATCCCAGTAGATTAGCAGTTTCTGAAATACTCAGACCAGCCCTTCTGGCACCAACAATCATGCCACGTTCAAAGTCACTCAAATCACCTTTCTTCCCCATACTGATGCTCGGTTTGAACTGCAGGAGATTGTCTTGACCATGTCTACATGCCTAAATGCACTTTTTGAGTTGCCGCCATGTGATTGGCTGCTTAGAAATTAAGTGTTAAGGAGCAGTTGGACAGGTGTACCTAATAAAGTGGCCGGTGAGTGTATATATATATATATATATATATATAAAGCCGGTGGCACCGCCACCCTGGTGCCTTTAGGGTTATTGTGCACGACGTGCAAAACCGTAACTCCGCTTTGACTGTCGAAAAGAAGTGTGCTGTAGAGCTTGCATCAGTGTGGGCTCTGCAAAAGTGCGCATCGAGGGCATATATCAACCCCAAAGTATGCGTGAGCAACCTTCTGAAACCTAAAATGAAAATTGAGACACCCTACGGTCTAATGGATTTAACGGACACATGAAATAAGTACACAAGACCGAAAATTCATATGAAGTGTGCCATCTAGGCGCCTATGATCGTGAACCACAATAGCCACATATATGAGATAATTTAAATTTAGAATCATTTTTAATGTCATATGATGTCATAGGTCAATATGTTTTGCAGCACCTGTCAACCTGGTTTGTCTCTGCCTTTTCTGTTATGCCCTGTTTGCCATTGTTCACCCTGCCTGTCTTGACCATTCTTAATAAAAAGCTGCAAATGGATTCCCCTGGCCTGACCCTGCCTCGTTACAACACATATGCTGCATCTGCTCGCTATCTGCCGAACGGCTCTGGTAGTTTCGCTTCAGCACTGATGATGTTGTAGGAATAGTGCGCTCTGGTTGGTCTGGATTATTCGGGATTTTTTATTTTATACAGAAATAAGTTATTT
The DNA here is from genome assembly GCA_031834385.1 of Semotilus atromaculatus. Taxonomy (NCBI): domain Eukaryota; kingdom Metazoa; phylum Chordata; class Actinopteri; order Cypriniformes; family Leuciscidae; genus Semotilus; species Semotilus atromaculatus. The sequence continues at coordinate 19,280,816 of JAULUF010000020.1, read as the reverse complement.
TGAATTCAGATGAGAATAAAGTTAGTGTTGATTAAAATGAAGGAAAACAAATATATTGATCTGAAATATAGCACATTCATTTTAAATTAATTTAGGTTCAATTACCAAACATACAATCTTATTTTAATTTAAAGCAAACAATACATATGGGTTTTATTTTTATTTTAAATATGTATTTATTTATATATATATATATCCAAAAAGACAAGGCCTTAAACTTAAATTTGAACAAGGGTTAAACTCTTGTCACTGTAACACACACACACACACACACACACACACACACACGCACACACACACACACACACACACACACATGCAGTTTAAAAGCAAAAAAAATATTTATCCAACCCCATTTAAAAACAGTCTGTGAGTGCCATCTTTTGGACATTGATCATATTGCATAGGTTTTCATTTTGTGTCCTCAAACAGAGCACTAATTTGTTTATTTTTAAGTTACACATTCTACATTGATTAAAATAGAAAATCAAAAAAAAAAAATTTAATAGTAGTATTATTTTATACAAAAAATTATAATTCTGATGAGAATAAAGTTAGTGTGGATAAAGAATTTAAGGAAAACATATATATATTGATCTAATATAGCACATTCATTTTAAATTCATTCAGCTTGAATCACCAAACATACAATATTAATTTTATTTAAAGCAAACAATATATTTAAAAGATATGTTCTATGCATATTTTGTCATTTTAAAGGTTGTATCAGTGATTTCAGGCCCAAAAATAAATGTCTAATCTTTCCTAACGATCTGTTAGCCGCCCGCCCCATAAGCATGCCGTCCAAAAACCGCGTCTCTGTATGCAGCCTAGGCTCTGAGATCTGCACACAAAAACAAATGGGTACAACCACCACTCAAAACCAAAACAAACAGTGTTTCACCGACAGGGGCGGGTGTTGCTCCAACTTTGCATCCAGCCGTGAACGAGCTCAAAACCTCACAACACCGCCCCTGTCGGTGATTGGTTGGAACACTTTATTTTGGTTTTGAGTGGTGGTGTACCCATTTGTTTTTGTGTGCAGATCTCAGAGCCTAGGCTGCATACAGAGACGTGTTTTTTTTTGACGGCATGCTTATGGGGTGGGCAGCTAGCGGATCGTTAGGAAAGATTAGACCTCTTTTTTTGGGCCTGAAAACACTGATACAACCTTTAATTAAAAAAATATCCATAAAGTGCTATGCAAAAAGACAAGGCCTTAGATATTTATTTATCCCTTTAATGCAGGACTAATTTTAAACTCAAAAGTGCACGGTTGCACGGTCATTTATAACGGTGCGCGTCCACGGCGAGGAGGGAGCAGAAAAAAGCAAACGTTTTTTAGTTCATTCTCCCATAGCAAATAATGGAAAACGCTCGCTCTGCTCTGGACGCAAGTATTTTATTTTCATTTTAGCGATTTAAATGCGCTAATTTTGAAATGAGATTTTTTTTTATTTATATATACTGTATATATATTATTTTTTTTGGGGCACTTTTGGGGGCCTTAACATGCTCAAAAACTCTTGAAACTTTGCACACGGGTCAGAACCTAGCGGCCATCAGGGCCGGGCTGAAGCAGGTACCCGGGCGTGACGGGGGCTCGACAGCGCCCCCTGGAACGGGGTCCGAACACTTGTCCATATATCAAACATGCTTGCATGTAATAATATGAAACTCGGTACACTTATAAATCTCATCGGGCCGAACCGTGCTCTAAGTTTTACGTCAGCCCAACAGGAAGTCAGTTGTTATGGGTTGTTTGGAAACTCATCCTCTGGAAATCGAGGTACACCTCCTAGGCATCTCATTTGATAGCTATCAAACTCGGTCAGCGTAAAGTCAAGACATTGAGGATGCTAAATTGCGAACTGATTTTTGATATCTCGAACGGTTTGGCCGTGGCGATGAAACTAATTTATGACTAAAAAAGGACACAAAGTGTGTGTGTGTGTGTGTGTGTGTGTGTGTGTGTGAGAGAGAGAGAGTTATAACACACACACACACACACTTTGTGTCCTTTTTTAGTCATAAATTAGTTTCATCGCCACGGCCAAACCGTCACACACACACACACACATATACTTTGATCGCACCCGCGTCTCTCTCTCTCACACACACACACAGTTTGATCGCGCCCGCGTCTCTCTCTCTCACACACAAGCACACACACACACACACACACACACACACACACAGTTTGATCGCGCCCGTGCCCGCGTAAACAACCGCTCCACTGTGATGTTTCCAAGCACATTTTTGTGAAGTGAAGAGGATGATTTTTTCCGTCGATATTGGAACGTGAGTGAAGTACAAAGCCTATAATAAAGAATAGTTTAGCATCCAAATACATCGCAAATGTTGCAACATTTAGATTCTAAAGAGAGATTTACGTGAGCCCAACACCACTTACTATTACTTTTGTTTTGAATTATTTCGTTTTGGCTTGATTATAGTTATTTTTTTATTCGTGTTCTGTTCTGAATATCATTCAATTTAAAGGATTTGTTGTGGAATATTTTGAGTGTATCATCAAATCAGAATAATTCTCTCGGTTTAGTGATTACCTAGTTATTATTATTATTTTATTTTTTTCAATGTTCTAATTAGGTCAGGCAAGTAATTTTCTCTGTGTCTTTATATAAATATATATATATATATTTTTTGTTTTTTTTGTTTTATATATATATATATATATATATATATATATACTTCTCTCATTTCAAAATTAGTGCCTTTAAATCGCTAAAATTAAAATAAAATACTTACGTCCGCACGGACATTGATAATGCTTCGGAGCAGAGCGAGCGTTTTCCATTATTTTCTATGGAAAAATTAACTAAAAAACGTTCGCTCTGTTCTGCTCGCTGAATGAATGAGCGAATGACCGTGCAACCATGCACTTAGTTTGAGTTTAAAATTAGTCCTGCATTAAAAGGATAAATAAATCTCTAAGGCCTTGTCTTTTTGCATAGCACTTTATGGATATTTTTAAAATGACAAAATATGCATAGAACATATCTTTTAAATATATTGTTTGCTTTAAATAAAATTAATATTGTATGTTTGGTGATTCAAGCTGAATGAATTTAAAAATAATGTGCTATATTAGATCAATATATATGTTTTCCTTAAAAAATGTATCCACACTAACTTTCTCATCAGAATTATAATTTGTGTGTGTGTGTGTGTGTGTGTGGCTGGCTGTCTGTTACAGTGACAAGAGTTTAAGCCTTTCATTGCTACGTGATTTTTCCTGCATTAAAGGATAAATAAATCTCTAAGGCCTTGTCTTTTTGCATAACAATTTTGTATTTTTTTTTAAATTACAAAATATGCATAGAACCCAGATCTTTTAAATGTATAGTTTGCTTTAAATAAAATTAAGATTGTATTGGTAATTAAAGCTGAATGAATTTCAAATGAATGTGCTATATTTCAGATCAATATATTTGTTTTCCTTAAAATTTTACAACACTAACTTTATTCTCATCTGAATTACAAATAAATTATTTCTGTATAAAATAATACTATGACTAAAAACACATTTGATATTTCTTTTTTAATCAACAATCCTTGGAAAGAATGATACTTTTAAACATAACACTAAACCACCATTAGGTGTCACCAGGCGACCGTCTTAATGAGCGAGTCATTGATTCATTTGTTCAAACGATTCGTTCGAACGAATGAGTCAGGTTAAATCCATTAGGGTAGGGTGTCTCATTTTTCATTTTAGGTTTCAGAAGCTTGCTCACGCATACTTTGTGGTTGATATGTGCCTTCGATGGGTAACTAAAGCCATCAGGGCCGGGCTGAAGCTGGTACCCGGGCGTGGCAGGGGGGCTCGACAGCGCCCCCTGGAACGGGGTCCGAAAACTTGGTCCATAAATCAAACACGCTTGCATGTAATAATATGAAACTCGGTACACATATACATCTCATCGGGCTGAACAACTTTCGTGCTCTAAGTTTTAAGTCAGCCCAACAGGAAGTCAGTTATTATTGGTTGTTTGAAAAACCTATGCAATGGAATTTGAAACACTTCTCCTAGGGAATTCATGCCCTCAAAACCAAACTCGGTGTGCATGAACTCAAGACATTGAGGATGCTAAATTGCGAACAGATTTTTGATATCTCGAACGGTTTGGCCGTGGCAAGGAAACGAAAATATGGTGCGAAAAGAGAAACAGGAAGTGTGTTATAACTTCTGCATACATTAACTGATCTTGATGAAACTTCAGCAGTGTGTGTTCTGTGTTCGTTGTAATGGGCCGATCACACGGATGTGACTATTGTGAGTCAAAGTTATAGCGCCACCAACTGGCAGCAGGAAGTGTGTCACTTTCAAAATGCTTTGAAATCAGCCTCTTATTTTTACCCGATTTGCTTAAAACTTTATGTGTATAATGTAAACACACGCCAGATGAAGACCTGTGAAAGGATTATTTAATATCTAAGATAATGTTGCCATGGGAACACGTCGAACTTTAATATTCTTTTTTGCTGATTTTGAGACACTTAGCATGCTTGTAATTGCATGAAACTCGACACACACGTCACATTTATTACCTAGTAGACATGTGCAAAGTTTCAGAAACGGGCGTGGTGCAGGGGCTCAGTAGCGCCACCTTTTGACAAAAGTGGGGGTGTTAGTTTTATAGTTTTACCTACAATCATAAAACTCGGTACGTATATTGTCCGGATCAAGCCGGACAACTTTCTAATTTACAGTTATTAGCTCCGAACAACAGGAAGTCAGATATTTTGGTTTGAATGTGGATGTTTTGGAAAATGTTCTGTCCCTCTCTCCCTCTCTCTGCATACCTCTGTGTCTGTGAGGGGAGGGGGATTTCTCTGTTGAGTGAGAATGCTTTTAATTATTGTTTTTCAAGGTTTCAGGGGCTTTTGGGGGCCTTAACATGCTCGAAAACTCTCGAAACTTTCCACACGGGTCAGAACCCGCAGCCATCAGGGCCGGGCCGAAGCTGGTACCCGGGCGTGGCATGGGGGCTCGACAGCGCCCCCTGGAATGGGATTCGAACACTTGTCCATATATCAAACACGCTTGCATTTAATAATATGAAACTCGGTACACTTATAGATCTCATCGGGACGAACAACTTTCGTGCTCTAAGTTTTACGTCAGCCCAACAGGAAGTCAGTTATTATTGGTTGTTTGGAAACTCATCCTCTGAAAATCGAAGTACTCCTCCTAGGTAATTCATTCGATAGCTATCAAACTCGTTATGTGTGAAGTCAAGACATTGAGGATGCTAAATTGCGAACGGATTTTTGATATCTCGAACGGTTTGGCCGTGGCGATGAAATGAATTTATGACTAAAAAAGGACACATAAAGTGTGTTATAACATAGTTAGTTTTACCTACAGTTACAAAACTCGCCATAGAGATTGTTCTCAACAAGCCGAACAACTTTCTAATTTACAATCATTATCTCCAACCAACAGAAAGTCAGATATTGTGGTTTGAATGTGGATTCTAAGAATTTTTTCTCCCTCTCTCTCCGTCTCCCTCCGTGTCTGTCTGTATGTGTGTGTGTGTGTGAGGGGGAGGGGAGGGCTCTTTGGGTGATAGTTTAGTTTAAACATTGAATCATACAGAGGGCTATACTGCCCTCTTGTGTCCAAAATTATATTTATGAATGAAATCGCCGTGTACAGGCATCGTTATGAATGCCCGTGCAGCCGTTAGTTTCATTTTAAAATTAGCGCCTTTTCTGGGATCGATTGCTTGAATTGTGAGTTCAATAGTCTATTATTCTTAATGGAAATATGTATATATATATACACTCACCGGCCACTTTATTAGGTACACCTGTCCAACTGCTCCTTAACACTTAATTTCTAAGCAGCCAATCACATGGCGGCAACTCAGTGCATTTAGGCATGTAGACATGGTCAAGACAATCTCCTGCAGTTCAAACCAAGCATCAGTATGGGGAAGAAAGGTGATTTGAGTGACTTTGAACGTGGCATGATTGTTGGTGCCAGAAGGGCTGGTCTGCGTATTTCAGAAACTGCTAATCTACTGGGATTTTCACGCACAACCATCTCTAGGGTTTACAGAGAATGGTCCGAAAAAGAAAAAACATCCAGTGAGCGGCAGTTCTGTGGGCGGAAATGCCTTGTTGATGCCAGAGGTCAGAGGAGAATGGCCAGACTGGTTCGAGCTGATAGAAGGGCAACAGTGACTCAAATAACCACCCGTTACAACCAAGGTGGGCAGAAGAGCATCTCTGAACGCACAGTACGTCGAACTTTGAGGCAGATGGGCTACAGCAGCAGAAGACCACACCGGGTGCCACTCCTTTCAGCTAAGAACAGGAAACTGAGGCTACAATTTGCACAAGCTCATCGAAATTGGACAATAGAAGATTGGAAAAACGTTGCCTGGTCTGATGAGTCTCGATTTCTGCTGCGACATTCGGATGGTAGGGTCAGAATTTGGCGTCTACAACATGAAAGCATGGATCCATCCTGCCTTGTATCAACGGTTCAGGCTGGTGGTGGTGGTGTCATGGTGTGGGGAATATTTTCTTGGCACTCTTTGGGCCCCTTGGTACCAATTGAGCATCGTTGCAACGCCACAGCCTACCTGAGTATTGTTGCTGACCATGTCCATCCCTTTATGACCACAATGTACCCAACTTCTGATGGCTACTTTCAGCAGGATAATGCGCCATGTCATAAAGCTGGAATCATCTCAGACTGGTTTCTTGAACATGACAATGAGTTCGCTGTACTCAAATGGCCTCCACAGTCACCAGATCTCAATCCAATAGAGCATCTTTGGGATGTGGTGGAACGGGAGATTCGCATCATGGATGTGCAGCCGACAAATCTGCGGCAACTGTGTGATGCCATCATGTCAATATATATTATTATACACTCACCGGCCACTTTATTAGGTACCCCATGCTAGTAACGGGTTGGACCCCCTTTTGCCTTCAGAACTGCCTCAATTCTTCGTGGCATAGATTCAACAAGGTGCTGGAAGCATTCCTCAGGGAGTTTGGTCCATATTGACATGATGGCATCACACAGTTGCCGCAGATTTGTCGGCTGCACATCCATGATGCGAATCTCCCGTTCCACCACATCCCAAAGATGCTCTATTGGATTGAGATCTGGTGACTGTGGAGGCCATTTGAGTACAGCGAACTCATTGTCATGTTCAAGAAACCAGTCTGAGATGATTCCAGCTTTATGACATGGCGCATTATCCTGCTGAAGCCATCAGAAGTTGGGTACATTGTGGTCATAAAGGGATGGACATGGTCAGCAACAATACTCAGGTAGGCTGTGGCGTTGCAACGATGCTCAATTGGTACCAAGGGGCCCAAAGAGTGCCAAGAAAATATTCCCCACACCATGACACCACCACCACCAGCCTGAACTGTTGATACAAGGCAGGATGGATCCATGCTTTCATGTTGTAGACGCCAAATTCTGACCCTACCATCCGAATGTCGCAGCAGAAATCGAGACTCATCAGACCAGGCAACGTTTTTCCAATCTTCTATTGTCCAATTTCGATGAGCTTGTGCAAATTGTAGCCTCAGTTTCCTGTTCTTAGCTGAAAGGAGTGGCACCCGGTGTGGTCTTCTGCTGCTGTAGCCCATCTGCCTCAAAGTTCGACGTACTGTGCATTCAGAGATGCTCTTCTGCCCACCTTGGTTGTAACGGGTGGTTATTTGAGTCACTGTTGCCCTTCTATCAGCTCGAACCAGTCTGGCCATTCTCCTCTGACCTCTGGCATCAACAAGGCATTTCCGCCCACAGAACTGCCGCTCACTGGATGTTTTTTCTTTTTCTGACCATTCTCTGTAAACCCTAGAGATGGTTGTGCGTGAAAATCCCAGTAGATTAGCAGTTTCTGAAATACTCAGACCAGCCCTTCTGGCACCAACAATCATGCCACGTTCAAAGTCACTCAAATCACCTTTCTTCCCCATACTGATGCTCGGTTTGAACTGCAGGAGATTGTCTTGACCATGTCTACATGCCTAAATGCACTGAGTTGCCGCCATGTGATTGGCTGCTTAGAAATTAAGTGTTAAGGAGCAGTTGGACAGGTGTACCTAATAAAGTGGCCGGTGAGTGTATATAATAATCCTAAGGAAAACAATAGGGCCTTCGCCTTTTCAAGGCTTGGGCCCTAATAATCCTAAGGAAAACAATAGGGCCTTCGCCTTTTCAAGGCTTGGGCCCTAAAAACTGTAATTCGTATAAAACGTGCATGTAAGTCTACTTCCACTGTAGAGATGACGAGTCAGCATTGTTGACTTAATCTTAAAAAACATTACCAATAAACAATTAACATTTTAAGACAGTCTCCTCCTGTTTTTTTCACAACACATTTATAATCATTACATTTTCCGGGGCGCTGTGGCAAGCTTTATTCCCTGTTGGTTATACTGCTAAATATAACTTACTCAACATCACATATTAACCTGACATTGCTAGCTTCAATCTAAATCGTTATTAGCAGAACAAGCTACTAATTCGCTACCCTGTTAGCGTGCCATCCGTGGGCTCATTATTTATTTATTTATTTATTTAACTCGCTCATGCCTTTTACAAATCCATCAAAGCTGTGGTAAGTAGAATCAGTCAACAAACACGGTGAGTCATGTCATCTTCTCTTATTGTGACTTGCACTTCATGTAACATGTATAGCATAGTCTTCTGTCTGCATAGGATTTACATGTGATAAATGCAGGGAGAGAGTCAGGCTGACGGATACGATTTCAGAACTAGATACACACATCCAAACTTTAATTGAGGTTGATTGTTGATTGACTGCTAAGAGTGCAAGGGCCTAATTTTCTGTTTTGGATGCGCCTAGCTTAGTGAACACTGTACATTGTTCGGTTCCGGCTGAAGTAGAGCCCGTGCAGCAGGGCAATAGGCTCCTTGTTCCTGTCTGCCATTATTGGACAAATTGATTAATTCAGGTGTGCCTGACCTCAGTAGTCACGGCAACAATAATCAGACACACCTGAATTAATCAAGTTTGTCCAATAATGGCAGACAGGAAACAAGGAGCTGGCTGAAGTTCAGGAAGTAGTGCAGCTGGGCATAAAGCCAATTGGGTGACGGTAAGATGCTGTAGTTGCGGGACAAAACACCGCTCTTCCGTTCCAATTTCAACTTCAAATAGATTCTCCCCACTCAGTGAAACACCCACTGAGAATCCTGTTGAATGTGCCCTACTTATTGGCAATTCTATTACACGGAACGTGAAAATAGAGACACCAGCCACCATAGTCACATGTTTGCCGGGAGCCAGACCTCCTGACATCAAAGCAAATTTAAAAGTGCTGGCAAGAGATTATTAATCATGTTGGCACAAATTATGTTGGACTTCACCAGTCGGAGATCACTAAAATGAATGTTAAAGAGGTGTGTGAACTTGCAAGTACGATGTCAGGCACTGTAATTTGCTCTGGCCCCCTTCCTGTTCTCAGGAGTGATGAGATAGTAAGTAGACTGTCCTCACACAATGGCTCGTTGTCTAAGTGGTGTCCGCGAAATAATATAGAATTCATAGACAATTGGAAAAGTTTTTGGGGCAGACCTGACTTGTTGAAAAGAGATGGTATTCATCCCTCCTGGGATGGTGCTGCTCTTCTCTCTAGTAATATGGCACATAGTTTTAGAGCTGAAACATGACTATCTGGGGCTCAGGTCAGGAAGCAGACAGACTGGCTAAACCGACCGTCTGCCAGCTCTCTCACGTCACCAAGGTCAGATAAATCCCATGTTAGGAACATGGGTGTGCTCTTTGATAGCAATCTTTCATTTTAAAGTCACGTGAATATTATCCGTAAAAACACATTTTTCCATCTTAAAAAATATATCTAAATTACATCATATGCTCTCATTGACAAATGCGGAACAATTAGTTAATGCTGCATGACATCAAGGCTAGATTATTGTAATGCTATTATGGGTGGTTGCCCTGCACGTTTAATAAACAAATTACAGCTGGTCCAAAACGCAGCAGCTCGAGTTCTTACCAGAACCAGGAAGTATGACAATATTGGCCCAGTTCTGTCAACACTGCATTGGCTCACTTTTAAACATTGTATACATTTTAAAATATTGCTGATTACTTACAAAGCACTAAATGGTTTAGCTCTCCAGTACTTGAGCGAGCTCTTAACGCATTTGTAACGTTGAAGCAGGAATGAAACAGAGAGAGAATCCAAATGAAAGCACTATTTTTAATAAAGTAAACAGGTCATCCAGGCAAACAAAGGAACACAGAACTCAGGACAGGAACATGGAGACAGCTACAAGCAACAACGACCGGCCAACAACAACTGAAACACAGAGGTTTAAATACACAGGCAAACAAGCTAAACAAGATAACAAGGGGGCGTGGCTAATAAGAAACACCTGGAGACCAAACAACATAACGGGGAACTGCTAACATGCAGAGACGATAGGTGTGTCCCAATGTGAAGGCTGCGTCCTTCGAAGGACCCAGCCTACCCAGCCTTCGAAGGACGCACCATGTAGCCTTCATGGGATTTCCTAATTGCGCAACCAGGTGTTCCCGATTACCGCCCCTGGCGCCAAGCAACGGTGCGAGAGTACAGCTGCCATCCTGATCATTCATTTGATAAAATTGAGTAAACAGCTATGGAGACAGAGTTGGCTATTGCCCTTTTATTTGTTTTATATTTTACTGGAGGACATGGGAGCAGGGATCGTAGCCAGAATTTTATTTTTGGGGGGTCCCGTCTTTAAATGAGGGGGCAACATATACAAATGGCTATATATATATATATATATATATATATATATTATTTTTTTTATTATTTTTTTTTTATGGCCTGTATATAAATAAATTCTGGCTATATATATATATATCAGGCCTATTCTGGTGGGTGCGGTGATGCGGTGGCGACTCATAACATGTAAGCTGCGCTGCCAATAAAGCACCTAAAAGCTGTCACAAAGAACCGGCAAAAGTAATGATTATGAATATGTATAAATATAGCAAGGAGATATTTTAATTGTTTATTAATAAACAAGTGTTTTCTTTGTCGGATGAAGTTGACGATGCTGACTCGCAATCTTCAGTAGTGAACGCGCCAGAGAGAAATGCACATTTCATAAGGATTACATAAGCAGAGAGCAGTCTGTAGTCTATTTTCTTTCATTTTGAATTGTTCTGTTTAAAAGTAGACATGTGAGGTGAGTAGGATAGGCCTACCTTATATGCTGAGTTTCGTTCATTTATGAGACGAGCTCCATTTCACGCGCCGGCGCCTCCGTTTCTTATCTATCGTCTGCTATATTTACTTCTTATTTATTAAATCCAGGCAATTGGTTGATGAAACATTGATTAAAATTAAGATACAATTAACTGCGGTATGCTCATTTGGCCACTGAAGCAGAACAGCGAGGATGGAGAGTTCAGGTTTGTCCAGTGGAAGTGGGTTGTCGAGGTTTTGTGGCACACTCTACAACCCGGTTCCTCAGAGACGTCGGATTCAGCGGCCAAGAGTTGCGTCGCACAGTAAAGAACTTATCTGAAGCAGCAGAAAGGAGCAGCAACTGGCTGTGGTTGAGACGGAAAGATTCTAGCTGGCAAGGTACAGGCCGCCACGCTACGGTTTCGTAGAATTCTTGAAAAACTTGAAGAGTCTGTTGGTTTATTTGTATAGGTTGTATAGTATAGGGTATATAGTATACTATACAATGTGTATAGGTTGTATAGTATAGAATGACGGGTGGTTGGGCAGATATTGTGTTTTTTGCGGTAGGTGGTATGCCATACGGAACCGTTGCCACTGTAACTGCTTTAACGCACCAGTGGGGCTCGACAGCCTTAGTCAATCGGGTTGGCGCGTATGGTTGGGTTGCGGAGAGATTGTGAGATTGTGGTTAGGTCTCAGCAGCAGGAGGGATGTAGAGGTCAGTAAGCTGGGCTGAGTTGAGTGGGGGACGGAGGGGGGTGACTCCGGGACGCCAGAGTCACTGTCGAGCCCTCTTGAGGTGTCGTGGGCTAGTCGACGAAACACTGAGGATGGAAGGTGCCCACTTGAAGACCCTAGAGATGTCCCCTACTCGGCTCAATCCAGACGGTTGTCGTGCTGGTCCACTAGGGAGACCAAACTGTAGTTGCAGCCGTCGTGTGTGCTGACGCGCCAAGTACACTGCAGCCGTTAACGCCGGACAGAAGGGGAGTCACACCCTCATATGGAAAGAAGCGTAAATGGATGGAGAAGCATAGTTTACTGTAAAGCTACGTCTTAGTGTTGCTTATCTTGGCGAAAGCCGAGTACAAATCAGCATGAAGTTTTAACATCTACTCTCGTGTAATGGAAATCATGAAGATCTGGATACGTCCAGTGACTGCGGTGAATAGTGCTGCTGGCAACAAGGGAAAGACTTTGTGACAGCCTGGAGAGACAGCTGACAGGAGGAAAGAGACCCCAATGGGGCTGGTAAGGGTTAGCTACCCTTGTCGGCAGTATCCAGCTTCGTGTTTACAGGATGCTGGAGACACCCGCCCAAGGCTTCTAAGAAATTAAAAAGAAAAATACCCCTAGAGTCTGCGAGAGCGGGGGCGGAAGATGACTCGATGTTGGACAACATGGTTAACGACTTAGGAATGGAAACGGATATGAGTATGGAGAGTAAGACTAGTTCAAGATCTGCAGTTAGTAAAGTCATTGAACTCCAAGTTTGTGTCTGTGGCTGGAGCAAGGCGACAACAGTCAGGGGTTTGAAGGTTCATCAAGGGAAAATGAAATGCTTGAGGGAGAAGGGACAAGGGCCTCGCATTGATCAGTACTTCTTACGAAGTCAGTCAAGTCAGTCGAATGAAATCCAGCGACAGGAAGCAAACCACAGCTCGCAGGATATCAGCACCCCTGTCATAGAGGAGAGGAGGGCTTGCACAGTTAGTGATGAACATATTCATACTTGTGAAACCGGTCAGACTAACCAGCATAAGAGAGAAAAGAACCTCAACGGGCATAGGCCTGGAGTTAGATGGCCAAGAGCTTGTGAGAAAACTGCATGGGATACGGTAAACACAGATCTATGCTTTGCATTGGAAAGATTAACTGGTACAGTTGAAAAGAAGCTGGATAAATTTGGGGACATCATTTACGCATATGGAAGTGAGAGGTTTGGTGTGGAAAAAAGGAAGGAAAAAGTACAAACTGCTCCTGGAATGTCTAGACGGCAGCAGAAAATTGAAGGGTTAGTTAGAGAAAGGAGACAGCTGAGGAAGCAATGGAAAAGAGCAGAACAAAGTCAGAAGGAGGGACTCAATCTCTTACAAAGGGACATAAAAGATAAGCTGGCAACATTACGCAGAGCTGAGCGTCTACGGAAACGCTACAAAAAGAAGGAACGTGCGAGGGCTAATTTCTATAAAGACCCATTCAAATTCGTAAAGAAGTTATTCACCAGTGAGAAGAATGGCACTTTAAAAGCATCTAGAGTTGAGCTAGAGAGATATTTGGAGGAAACGCAAACAGATGCAAAAAGGCATGAGCCTATGTCAATTCCATCAGACATACCACCTATCAACCCACCAGAATACCAAATGGAGGTCTGTGCACCTAAGTGGAAAGAGGTAGAGCAGGCTGTGAGAAAGGCAAGGGCTTCATCATCTCCAGGGCCTAATGGAGTTCCGTACAGAGTGTACAAGAGTGCTTCAGGAGTTCTGCGAATTCTGTGGAAATTGTTAAAAGTGGCATGGGAAAAACAGGTTGTACCTAGAGCATGGCGCAGAGCAGGTGGAGTCTTTATACCTAAAGAAAAAGATGCTACAAGCATCAGTCAGTTTCGTCCTATTTCACTATTAAACGTTGAAGGTAAGATTTTCTTCAGCATTATTGCCCAGAGATTGTCCACCTACCTATTAAAGAATGGCTTCATTGACACTTCAGTTCAAAAAGCAGGCATTCCAGGGTTCTCAGGATGCTTAGAACACATCGATGTTATCTGGCAACGAATTCAGTCAGCAAAAAAGGAGAGGAAGGAGCTCCATGTGACATTCCTGGATTTGGCTAATGCATATGGTTCAGTGCCACATGAGCTTCTTTGGGCAGCATTTGATTTTTTCAGAGTACCAATGTCAATAACAAACTTAGTGAAAGCCTATTTTGGAGATTTGCAATTTAGTTTCTCAACTCCAAAATTCAGCACTGCATGGCAAAGGTTGGAATAATGGCAGGATGCACAATTTCTCCACTGGCTTTTACCATGGCAATGGAAGTAATCATTAGGGCATCAAGATGGGTAGTAGGAGGAGAGCGCTTGGCTTCTGGGATGCGACTACCACCAATCAGAGCATACATGGACGACATGACAACCATGACTACAACAGTAGCCTGCACTAATCGGTTATTGGGGAAGTTAACAGATAATATTGAATGGGCATGAATGCAATTTAAGCCCTCTAAATCAAGGAGCATCTCCATAGTTAAAGGAAAGGTAGTAGATAAAACATTCTTCATTAATGGTGAGGCAATACCAACAGTTTCTGAGAAGCCAGTGAAAAGTCTTGGGAGATGGTACGATGGAGATCTAAAGGACACAGTTAGAGTGGGAGAAGTTAGACGACAAGCAGTGGAAGGGTTGAAGAGCATAAACAGCTGTGCTCTACCAGGCAAACTAAAACTCTGGTACTTTCAGTTTGGTCTACTGCCGAGGTTGCTGTGGCCACTGACTGTGTACGAGGTTTTTTTGACAACAGTGGATAAGCTGGAAGCGTTAATAAGTTCATACAACAGGAAATGGTTGGGAGTTCCACGCTGCCTCAGCAGAGTGGGACTTTATAGTAAAGGAATATTGCAGCTGCCAGTCTCTGCTTTAACCGAGGAGTTTAAGTGTGCCAAGGTCAGACTGGAAATGACATTAGTAGAGTCACGTGTCAAATGTGTAAGGGAGGCAGCCCCTGTGTTAAAAACTGGTAGAAAGTGGTCAGCAAAGAAATCTGTAGTAGAGGCAAAGGCTGACCTTCAAATAGGGGATATCGTGGGACAGGTACAGCATGGAAGAGGGGGTTTTGGGCTCAGTTTAGCTCCTCCTAAATGGCACAAGGCAGGCCCAGCTCAAAGGAGGAAGCTGGTAGTCAACGAGGTGCGAAAGCAGGAGGAGAGGATGAGGAGTATAAAGGCCATTTCCCAGGCCAAGCAGGGAGAGTGGATGAGATGGGAGAGTGTGGAACAACGCAAAATGGGCTGGCAAGACCTTTGGTCAATGGAAGAGAGTAGGATCAGTTTCCTTATTAGGTCAACATATGATGTTCTCCCATCACCACAGAACCTAAACCTCTGGGTAGGAGAGGATCCCTCTTGTCCTTTGTGTTCATCACCTGCCACATTAAGGCACATTTTGACAGGATGTAAGGTGGCTCTTAGCCAAGGTCGGTTTACTTGGCGCCATGACCAAGTACTGAGATGTTTGGCTTTAGCATTGGAAGGCAAGCGTAGTATGACCAATAAGTTGCCGCCTGTTCTAGCAAAACATTACACGCAGAAGACAACATTCCTCCGCCCAGGCGAGCAACTACCAAGAAAAGGTGTTAACACCAATTCTCGCCCAGGACAACTGGAAGCTGCTAGGGACTGGAAGATGCTGGCTGATCTTGATCAACGGCTTATTTTTCCACCTGAGATTGCCACCACTAACCTACGACCAGACATTGTTTTGTGGTCTGGATCAGCACGCATTGTTCAACTGATAGAGTTGACAGTGCCATGGGAGGATGCTGTAGATGAGGCATATGAGAGGAATGGATACGCTCATATGGAAAGAAGCGTAAATGGATGGAGAAGCATAGTTTACTGTAAAGCTACGTCTTAGTGTTGCTTATCTTGGCGAAAGCCGAGTACAAATCAGCATGATGTTTTAACATCTACTCTCGTGTAATGGAAATCATACAAAACGAAATTCAGGGTAAAGAAAGGTTTTGTGCTTTCTGTTTGATGTCTCTGAGTTTTAAAGCATCTTTTAGTGCTCAAGTCCGTAACATTGTTTTTTTCCTCATAAATGGGAACACGAAAAATAAAATAAAATAAAATAAAATGAATATTTTATGTAGGCTACTGTGGAGACTGAGAGCCAACCCTTCTTCATCCGGTGGATAGTATTACTTTGGTTTGCCATGTATCAACCTTGCAAACACTCAGATACCATTACAAAAATAAACTAATGTCCAGAGCCATGAATTTTATTTTATTTAGGCTACACATTTAAAGTTGCATAAAATAATAAATGATAAAGAATGTACAGAAATGTTTTTTTTTTTCGTTTTTCGCGTTTCCACATGACAAATAAAGCCACGCAATGGTGACGAATGAGTTAAGATGAATAATAATAATTTTTTTAAAAACTTGTGGCTTTTAACTCTGGTTTCTCTTGCTATTTGAGTAAATCAAAACATAATAGCCTACTTTTACATTTAAATGTGAATTTGCCGTCCACCACCGAACTCTCTGCCCTTTTTTTTAAAAATAAAAATGCTGTCGTCACCAGCGCAATGACTTATGGGGTAGGATAGGCCGCGTAGGATCCATTAATGTATCCTCTCTTTCACGGGGAAATGAAGGGTGCATTTGGCGTCGCTTTTGAATCAGGGTAGCCGTCGTCGCGCCGCGATGACGCAACCGGCCTTCGAATACGGCCTTCAGAGAATGCAGAACTGAATTGGAACAGCCTTCATCGCGCCGCGGTGACGCAATCGGCCTTCAAATGCGGCCTTCGGAGGATGCAGCCTTTGAAGTGGGACAGCCTTCGTCGCGCCGCTGTGACGCAATCGGCCTTCAAATACGGCCAACCGGCCTTCAAATACGGCCTTCGGAGGATGCAGCCTTCACATTGGGACACAGCTAAATTATATAGAGACATGTCACTTCTTTAATCCTCAATACAACTATATAGGGAAAACCCTAGGGCTTAATTTGAGCGGAACACGCCGGAACATGTTCCACCTCTGACGTTGGATCCGGAACCTTCCGTCACTATGGAAAATTAGTCGCCTAAATGAAAAAAATTACTGTTTGTGTAGTGTTCAATGTTGTTATCTGTCTTGTTAGTATTTATTCCCCATTGAAGTTCCACAAAAATCTTGTGTTTGCAGTTTCGATGCGAGGTGAACTTTCAGGGTAAAGTGGGTCGCGGGCGAGAAGCGCAGCGCCGGGCGAACACATTACTCTCTATGAGTAACGTTATACACAACAGTAGCGCCATTCTGCGTCGTTAATGTAACTTATACATACATCTGACTTCACCCTGTGGTGCAATATACATTTAGTTTTACATTAATTTACATAAATCAGTTGCTTGAAAGAAAATTGCTGATACTATCGGATTTTCATGAATGATTCTCAATTCATTTCATTCAGTTAACGCATGCTCTGAGGTAAAGTTCAGAGTCTGCAGACCGATTGTATTTAATTGTACAGTACAATCATAACATAATACAGACATTATCTTAATTCCATAATGTCCTTAAACATAACATTATTGCTGGCCATAAACTGAGAAAGTGCGCGTCCGGTGAGCGATACCTCGAGACTCGAGTTGTCCTAGACGCGACGCTTCTCGTCCGGTGTGACAGAAGGGGGAGAGGGAGCGGAGGTACTTCAAGTGACAAATGCGCAAGTAGTGCTGGTTGAGATTGCTGTTAGCCTCGTTTTACTCAGGGGAAAAATGTCAAAAAGACAACAAAGTTTGCTTAACTATTTCCAAATATGCTGCTCAGATCCCAAACCAACAAAAATTTCGCACCTATGCAGTGCATGTTCTGAAATTAAAATAAACATTGCCCTGATACACACACAGCATTGTTAAGTTTTATTTTTTTTAAAAAAAATTTTTGTTTGTCAGAGAAGCTACATAGCTTCTCTGACTTAAAAAACGCTGTGTGTGTGTATGTAGGCAGTGTAAAAAAAAAATTCGTTCCGTTACCTCCAACCCCCGTTTTGAGTCGCCGGATCCACCCCCCCTCTGCGCCGGATCCACCCCCCCCTCTGCGCTCCGGGACCTCACACTTTACAAATTAAGCACTGGAAAACCTGTAACGCCAAAGATGGCGGTTGTATGCACATGCCCCGCCCCTCCTTCTGGAAAGCCAATCGTCTGCTTTTTAATAGTACAGCCGGGAAACATTTAAGCCTATTGTCTGTGTAAGGACTGGGCTAAGAGTGAATCTGAATAATTAAATATCTCCTTGCTAAAGTCCCCAAAGCCTTCAAAGGCCTGGAACTTGAAAAAACCACACACAAACACACACATCCCCCACAGCTAACACCCACACTCAGGACAGAGCATGGTGTCAGCTTACAAGACAATTTTATGGCTGATCGGAATGTCCCAACGGAAAGGGATTCTAAAGAGAAAAGAACCTTCTCTTTGTAGAAGACATTTAACCAGATATATTCAATGTGTTTTATGTGTGTTTGTTTGTCCATGACATTGAAATAACTATGACTTTATCATTAGGTATTTTAAAAATAACTGCCTATTCCCCAGAACTCTAACTAAGGAGAAATGAATCCGTTATTCCTGTATATGCATTCTAGTATATGACCCATTGAGAATTGTACGAACCATGTATCTAATCTCATCTTACGATTTGTCTTTTATGTGTTTGATCTATGTGTTTGAAAACTAATGGGATAAGGTTTCAAACGGTGCAAACTATGATTAATCCGCTCCATGTGAGGCAAGTTTGGATTCTCTGAGCTCGAATCTTCGTTCCCCATTTAGCAATTTACATCACATCTTGCTAAAACTTTGTGACACATAGGACTATAATAATTGTGAAGATTCTGCTCTTAAATACCCGACGAAATTAGCGTTTCAAATGCCTTGCTACGAGACAAAGGATCATAAAAACCAAACTCCCGCCATGCGATTCCCACTCTCCGATTGCCCAAGCCAACAGGAAAAGGTTGGCTTCGTCCAAAATTATAAATCTCTCCCCCTCCCTCTCTCGAACTCTCTTTTCTTGGTCCTTCGCTGCTGCACCATGTAATCCTATCTCGTGGTCTCCTCCGGAGACCGTATCAGATCTTTATTTCTTTTCTTTGTAAGTTGAAGTTTTGTTTTACGTAGTCGACTCTGTTCACTGCCACGAAGTGAAACGAACTTAGCCGAACTATGTACTTTGGTAATGTTACCTCAACGACTTTAAAACCCTCTGTTCAACGCGCGCGCCAAGCAGCACCACGTGACGCTTACACACACACAAAGGACTCGGCTCACGCACGCGGCCAGACCGGGCCGTTCAGGAATGCAGCGACACAGGAAGACCCATAAATTTGTGCAAGTAAAGTTATATCTCTTTATAGAGCTTCTAAGAAGCCTTAAGATGATGTTTCGTGTTGTTTACAGAAAGGTGAATGTCTGGAGGAATGCTATCAATGCTCTCTCTCTCCCCCTTCCTTTCTCTCCTCTCCTCTCTCCCTCTCTCTCTCTCACTTACTCGCTCTCACGCGTGTAAGTTATCCATCGTCCAAACTCTGCGCGTTTCTCTCATTGATGTCTTATTGTGTTTTGTATGTCTATTATGTTTGTAAATACATATACATATTCCATGGCAACCGTAGTAAATATATAAGTAGTTATGCCTTTATTAAATCCATTATATTCATGTGATTGACGAACTGTGTTGTTTTGCTCATTTTCAAGTCCCTTAAGTGCCAAAGATCTAACTTATGCTACAAGCTTTACAAATTAAAGATACTTTAAAGCAGAGGTTCTCAAACTTTTTACATCAAGTACCACCTCAGAAAATATTTGGCTCTCCAAGTACCACCATAATGACCAATATGAAAATACAGTAGCGTAGTAGGCTTAACTATTCAGCTACAGTTATCCACAGCTCAAAATAAGGCGGTTTAATTTCTAATAAGAATATTTATTATTGTCAGCCACTTTAAACATTGTAAAAACACAGTTTGAACATTAACACGGCACTGTGCAGCTTACCAACAGGTTAAATAAAAAAACTTAAATAATGATTCAATTCAAATGTATTGCACCTAAAAGTCAAATAAACACTGTAGCCTACTGTACTTAAAATATTAAGGGAAAAAAGTACTGTACTTAATAATAAAAAAACAAGCTGTGTATTCATATTTAACCTTTTTAAACTTTTTTAAATATTCTGGCTGACCCCCGTGAGTTTTTCAAGGCGACCATTATTTTTAGAACGTACCACTTTATTGATTCCATGGTGACGCGTCATTGTTTGTCACGTGACACACCGCAGCCACAATAGCGCTGAATGACTGATGATCTGCTTTTATTTCTTTTTTTTAATTCAAAATATTCACAAATTTGTTAGCTATGGCATGAAATATCGTCAAATATATGCAAATGGAAGTGATTGCGTTAGTTGAGCTATATGCGCCGCCATGTTAGTTTGTGCCACTGTTCAGAGAATCGAATCTGTTGGATTTACAGGACGTGAATTCATCCTTTCTCCCGAAATACATGAAAGTAAGCGGCCAGTGAACTGGGAGAAAAATAGAGTTAACTTTAAAGTTACTGACACAATGTGTATCTGATATGAATAAAACGTGTCATCTAATTATAATGAAATTAATATTATTTCCGCTTCCATAGACATCAGTGTGTATTGTACAAAATAATAATAAAAAAATTTGTATTACTTATGTGAATTTAAATGTCTGAAACCTAAAATAAACATTATGTGGTTAAAAACACTGAATAATTGTGATATTTGACAGCTTCTGAGTGGTGCGCGTCCGTCTCTGGCGAAAGCACATTTGAATTTAGCAGTTGATCACGTGATGCACTGGCTGTTCTACTCACACCGGTGTAATCCTATGGTGTAATCGTATGGTACATAGACTGGGTACCAAGACTGATCACACCGGTTTGATCTTACGTGCGAAATTCAGTGATTCCTCTGCGTACCACTAGAGGGAGCCTGCGTACCACTAGTGGTACGCGTACCACACTTTGAGAACCACTGCTTTAAAGAGTATGTGTTTATAGGGCGGGAAACCCAATTCTTCTGGCCAGAGAATTGCGTTTCCTGAAATCCTATAAAGTAAGATGATATTGTGGATCCCCACAATATTATTCTGGCAATTGAGCTAATTAATTTTGCCTGTTTCGTAAGACGTGATCAGTGTAATTAACTGTAATCAACTTGTAGTTAAAATGCAAGGATACACAGTTATGCATGCAGGTAAAATGACATCCTCCCTTAGAGGGAGATTTATTAACATGTAAGACTGATCTAATCCAAACATGTATGAACAATTATTAATTATCAATTATTAATTATGATATGCAAATTCCCCACAGATTAGATCCGCCTAAAGTCTTTACATCTGGTTCCACTGACGCATGCGCACAGTTGAGGTTAACGACAGCGGAGACGATTTGGCGACAACCCTGCTTGAACAGAGGGTGATAACTCTGGTGATAACAACGCGAAGGCACCGGACCAGGAATGGAAATTAACTTTTTTTGTCCACCGGCCACTGTGGCTGATGGATTTCAAAATCTAGCAGCCACTCAATGTTTTTACCAGTAATGTGTAACTGCATGTGAAAATGAATACTACAAGATCTACAATACTTAAGCAGTTTATTTAATCTCAAGTCTCAATGAAATAATGGCATTTTTTCTTTCTCTCTTATAGCCTACACACACAAACCATGAACTGATATTCATTTCAGTTCGCATAGTTGGAAAAAACAATGTTACGGACGTGAGCGATCTGAAAGCGGCACTAAAAGATGCTTTAAAACTTTCACAGAGACATCAAACAGAAAGCACAAAACCTTTCTTTAAATTGAATTTCATTTTCTATTAATTGTATCTTAATTCTAATCAATGTTTCATCAACCAATTGCCTGGATTTAATAAATAAGAAGTAAATATAGCAGACGATAGATAATCACGAAACAGAGGCGCTGGCGCGTGAACTGGAGCTCGTCTCATAAATGAACCGAAACTCAGTGTATAAGAAAGCCTATACTCTCCTCACAGACATGTCTACTTTTAAACAGAACATTTCAAAACGAAAGAAAACAGACACAGACTGCTCTCTGCTTTATGTGATCCGTATGAAATGTGCATTTCTCTCTGGCGCGTTCACTACTGAAGATCGCGATCAGCATCGTCAACTTCATCTTTGCAAATGACACGGACAAAGAAAAGACTTGTTTATTAATAAATAATTAAAATATCTCCTTGCTATATTTTACATAATTCATAATCATTACTTTTGCCAGTTCTTTGTGACAGATTTTAGGAGCTTTATTGGCAGCACCACGTTACATGAACGCGTCACCACCGGATCACCGCACCCACCAGAATAGCCCATTTCAGAATAGTTTTTTTGTTAATTTGTGTCTGTGATTCATTTAATGGAAAGCACATTCACTGCTAGTTGTCTTGCTAATCAGTGTCTGCTCGTTTATTCAAACTAATTTGTCCTATTAGCCTATAACAGACGAACGTCGCATGATGCTATTTTTATTTACCTGCCACGGTGGCCGGTAGGTGAAGCGAGTTTACCCGCACAACACAAAATTTATTGTTGCAAAATTACAAAATTAAGTATTGCTAATTTCCATCCCTGCACCGGACTACCAAGGTAACAGTTAGTTAAAGCATTTTGTATCGACCACAAATGTTACCTTACATTCTAAGTATTTGCTGTAGAGCTACATGTAAGAGACACATAACGTTATAGCTAGTTAGCCAGCTTGGCACAACACCGGTCTTCTGGATAGAAATGTAAATGAAGTTGGTGTCGTGAACCCTTGCGCATGCGTAGTAAAGTATAACCTGTGGGCGAAAAGGCGTTTTAAACCTTATTTTGGGGCAAAGTCATCAAACTTTTTCAGCGATTTTTATCATATTTAGGGCCCGAGCACAGATGGTGTGAGGACCCTCTTGAAATTGCTCTGTTTATTATTATTATTAGGGCCAAAGGCTTTTCAAGGGGAAGGCCCTATTGTTTTCCTTAGGATTATTAGGGCCCAAGCCTTGAAAAGGCGAAGGCCCTATTGTTTTCGTAAGGATTATTAGGGCCCAAGCCTTGAAAAGGCGAAGGCCCTATTGTTTTCCTTAGGATTATTTATTAGGGCCCAAGCCTTGAAAAGGCGAAGACCCTATTGTTTTCCTTAGGATTATTAGGGCCCAAGCCTTGAAAAGGCGAAGGCCCTATTGTTTTCCTTAGGATTATTATTCTTTTTATTCTTTTTATTAGGGCCCAAGCCTTGAAAAGGCGAAGGCCCTATTGTTTTCCTTAGGATTATTTATTATTCTTCTTATTTATTAGGGCCCAAGCCTTGAAAAGGCGAAGGCCCTATTGTTTTCCTTAGGATTATTTATTAGGGCCCAAGCCTTGAAAAGGCGAAGGCCCTATTGTTTTCCTAA
Organism: Semotilus atromaculatus; assembly: GCA_031834385.1. Taxonomy (NCBI): domain Eukaryota; kingdom Metazoa; phylum Chordata; class Actinopteri; order Cypriniformes; family Leuciscidae; genus Semotilus; species Semotilus atromaculatus. Next base: position 19,257,382 of record JAULUF010000020.1, on the reverse strand, counting down.
GGATTATTCTTTATTATTATTCTTTATTATTAGGGCCCAAGCCTTGAAAAGGCGAAGGCCCTATTGTTTTCGTAAGGATTATTAGGGCCCAAGCCTTGAAAAGGCGAAGGCCCTATTGTTTTCCTTAGGATTATTTATTATTCTTCTTATTTATTATTATTAGGGCCCAAGCCCTGAAAGGGCGAAGAGCCCTATTGTTTTCCTTAGGATTATTTTTTTTTTTTTTTTTTTTTTTCTAACGACTATTCGGGCACTTTTGGGGCCCTTAACATGCTCGAAAACTCTTGAAACTTTGCACACGGGTCAGAACCCGCGGCCATCAGGGCCGGGCTGAAGCTGGTACCCGGGCGTGGCAGGGGGGCTCGTCAGCGCCCCCTGGAACGTGGTCTGAACACTTGGTCCATAACTCAAACACGCTTGTGTGTAATAATATGAAACTCTGTACACATGTCGATCTCATCGTTTCATCTATACCTCACACTCTTACTTTTTACCCCAGCCCAACAGGAAGTCAGATATTTGCGGATGTTTTTAAAACGCACGCAATGGAATTTAATATACTCCTCCTAGAGCATTCATCCACATACAACGAAACTCGGTCAGCCTGAAGTCAAGACATTGAGGATGAAAAATTGCGAGGGGATTTTTGATATCTCTAACGGTTTGGCCGTGGCGAAGAAACAAATTTATGGCGAGAAACGTGAAACAGGAAGTGTCTTATAACTTCAGCATACATTAACTGATCTTGATGAAACTTCAGAAGTGTGTTCGTTGTAAGAGCCCGATCACATGGATGTGACTATTGTGAGTCAAAGTTATAGCGCCACCAACTGGCAGCAGGAAGTGTGTCACTTTCAAAATGCTTTGAAATCACCCTCTTATTTTTACCCGATTTGCTTCAAACTTCATGTGCATAATGTAGACACACGCCAGATGTAGACCTGTGAAAGGATTATTGATATCTTTGATACTGTTGCCATGGCAATGCATCAAACATTAATATTCCTTTTTTACGCTTTTTCATGCTTTTTTATGCTTTCGGGCACTTTTGGGGTTCTTAACGTGCTCGAAAACTCTTGAAACTTTGCACACGGGACAAAACCCACGGCCATCAGGGCCAGGCTGAAGCTGGTACCCGGGCGTGGCAGGGGGGCTCGACAGCGCCCCCTTGAATGGGTCCGACAATTTGGTCCATATATCCAACACGCTTTACCCTATTTGCTTCAAACTTGATGTGTATAATGTAGACTCAAGCCAGATGTAGACCTGTGAAAGGATTGTTGATAGCTTAGATGCTGTTGCCGTGACAACGCATCAAACTTTAATATTCTTTTTGGATACTTTTGAGATTCTTAGCGCACTTTTGGGGCCCTTAACATGCTCAAAAACTCTTGAAACTTTGCACACGGGTCAGAACCGGCGGCCATCAGGGCCGGGCTGAAGCTGGTACCCGGGCGTGGCAGGGGGGTTTGACAGCGCCCCCTGGAACGGGGTCCAAAAACTTGGTTCATAAATCAAACACGCTTGCATGTAATAATATGAAACTCGGTACACATATAGATCTCATCGGTTCATATATCCTTTGTACTTTTACTTTTTACCCCAGCCCAACAGGAAGTCGGCTATTAAGGCTTGTTTGGAAAACGCATGCAATGGAATTCGATATACTCCTCCTAGAGAATTCAACCAATCGCCACGAAACTCGGTCAGCATGAAGTCAAGAGATTGGCGATGAAAAGTTGCCAGGGGATTTTTGATATCTCGAACGGTTTGGCCGTGGCGAGGAAACGAATTTATGGCGAATAATGGAAACAGGAAGTGTGTTATAACTTCTGCATACATTAACTGATCTTGATGAAACTTCAGCAGTGTGTTCGTTGTAAGAGTCCGATCACATGGATGTGACTATTGTGAGTCAATGTTATAGCGCCACCAACTGGCAGCAGGAAGTGTGTCACTTTCAAAATGCTTTGAAATCACCCTCTTATTTTTACCCGATTTGCTTCAAACTTTATGTGTATAATGTAAACACACGCCAGATGTAGACTTGTGAAAGGATTATTGATATCTAAGATACTGTTGCCGTGACAACGCATCAAACGCATCAAACTTTAATATTCTTTTTGGATGCTTTTGAGACTCTTAGCATGCCTGAAATTGCTTAAAATTGCATGAAACTCGACAGACAGATCACATTTATTAGCCAGTAGACATGTGCAAAGTTTCAGAAACGGGCATGGTGCAGGGGCTCAGTAGCGCCACCTTTTGACAAAAGTGGGGGTGTTAGTTATATAGTTTTACCTACAATCATAAAACTCGGTACGCATATTGTTCAGATCAAGCCGGACAACTTTCTAGTTAAGTGTCATTAGCTCCAAACAACAGCAAGTCAGATATTTAAGTTTGAATGTGGATGTATCTGAGAATTTTCTCTCCCTCTCTCTCTGTCTCTGTGTGTGAGGGATTTGTCTATTGCTTTTAATGGATTTCAAGGTTTCAGGGGCTTTTGGGGCTCTTAACATGCTCAAAAACTCTTGAAATTTTGCACACAGGTCAGAACCCACGGCCATCAGGGCCGGGCTGAAGCTGGTACCCGGGCGTGGCAGGGGGGCTCAACAGCGCCCTCTTGAACGGGGTCCGACAATTTGGTCCATATATCCAACACGCTTGCATGAATTAATATGAAACTCAGTACACATATAGATCTCATCGGGCCGAACATCTTACCCCCGGTCAAGTTTTACGCCAGCCCAACAGGAAGTCGGCTATTATGGGTTGTTTGGAAAACGCTTGCTGTGGAATTTGAAGTACTACTCCTAGGCAATTCATTCAATCATCGCCAAACTCGGTGTGCATGATGTCAGTACTTTGAGGATGCTAAATTGCGGACGGACTTTTGATATCTCGAACGGTTTGGCCGTGGCGAGGAAATGAATTTTCATGGCTTAATAAGGACATATAAAGTGTGTTATAACTTAGTTAGTTTTACCTACAGTTACAAAACTCAGCGTGTATATTCTTCTCCTCAAGCCGAACAACTTTCTAATTTACAGTTATTAGCTCCGAACAACAGAAAGTCAGATATTTTGGTTTGAATATGGTCATTTTCTCTCTCTCTCTCTCTCTGAGCCAATATGGCAAGCCGTCTTAACATTTAATCATTTTAACCTACTAGTCTCTATTTTCATGCTACTAGTACTTATTTTTTAGATACTAGTATCTATTCCATTAAGTACTAGTACTTATTCATTAGCGACTAGTGCTTATTCTTTAGGTACTAGTGCCTATTCTTTAGATACTAGTGCTTATTCCTTAGGGACTAGTACCTTTTAAAAGATACTAGTACTTATTCATTAGATACTATATTAGTATCTAAAAATACTAGTATCTAAAAAATAAGTACTAGTAGCATGAAAATAGAGACTAGTGGGTTTAAATGATTAAATGTTAACACGGCTTGCCATAAGCCTACGTCTCTGTGTCTGTGCCTGTCTGTGTGTGTGTGTGTGTGTGTGTGTAGGGGGAGGAGGGCTAGATTAACCATTTCACTGCTGTGTGGTTTGGCCTGCATTAAAAAGGAAAATAAATGTCTTAAGCCTTGTATTTTTTAAATAAGTTTTATTAATAAAGTAAAGGAATCACAGACTGTTTTTAAATGGGGTTGGATAAATATTTTTTTGTTTTTAAACTGTGTGTGCGTGCGTGCGTGCATGTGTGTGATTGTGCCTTGGTGTCTGTTACAGTTACAAGAGTTTAATCCTTGTTCAAGTTTAAGTTTAAGGCCTTGTCTTTTTGAATCCATTTGCAGCTTTTTATTAAGAATGGTCAAGACAGGCAGGGTGAACAATGGCAAACAGGGCAGAACAGAAAAGGCAGAGACAAACCAGGTTGACAGGCAAAGGACAAAGACCTCCAGATAAATACTAGGCTTCTGGATTTACACATTTAAGTGCTACAAAACATATTGACATATGACATCCTATGACATTAAAAATGATTCTAAATTTAAATTATCTCATATATGTGGCTATTGTGGTTCACGATCATAGGCCCTGTCCCAAATGGCACACTTCATATGAATTTTCGGTCTTGTGTACTTATTTCATGTGTCCGTTAAATCCATGAGACCGTAGGGTATCTCATTTTTCATTTTAGTTTTCAGAAGGTTGCTCACGCATACTTTGTGGTTGATATGTGCCCTCGATGCACACTTTTGCAGAGCCCACACTGATGCAAGCTCTACAGTACACTTCTTTTCGACAGTCAAAGCGGAGTTACGTTTTTGCACGTCATGCACAATAACCCTAAAGGCACCAGGGTGGCGGTGCCACCGGCTTTATATATATATATATATATATATATATATATATATATATATATATATATATAAATATAGCTGCGAGCAGCGATGAAGGGCCAAAGCCGGCGGTACCGCCACCCCGGTGCCTTTAGGTAACTAAAGGAACGGGGTTGCGGTGCCACCGGCTTGGGCCCGCAATCGCTGCTCGCAGCTATATTTATTATTTATTTTTTTCTACCTTTTGGGCACTTTTGGGGCACTTAACGTGCTCAAAAACTCTTGAAACTTTGCACACGGGTCAGAACCCGCGGCCATCAGGGCCGGGCTGAAGCTGGTACCCGGGCGTGGCAGGGGGGCTCGACAGCGCCACCTGGAACGGGGTCCGAACACTTGGTCCATAAATCAAACACGCTTGCATGTAATAATATGAAACTCGGTACACATATAGATCTCATCGGTTCATATATCCTTCATGCTCTAACTTTTTACGCCAGCCCAACAGGAAGTCAGCTATTTAGGGTTGTTTGAAAAACCTATGCTAAGGAATTTGAAACACTTCTCTTAGGGAATTCAATTATTCGCCACCAAACTCGGTGTGCATGAACTCAAGACATTGAGGATGCTAAATTGCGAACGGATATTTGATATCTCGATCGGTTCTGCCATGGCGAGGAAACGAAATTATGGCGAGAAACGTAAAACAGGAAGTGTGTTATAACTTCTGCATACATTAACTGATCTTGATGAAACTTCAGCAGTGTGTTCGTTGTAAGAGGCCGATCACATGGATGTGACTATTGTGAGTCAAAGTTATAGCGCCACCAACTGGCAGCGGGAAGTGTGTCACTTTCAAAATGCTTTGAAATCACCCTCTTATTTTTACCCGATTTGCTTCAAACTTCATTACTATAATGTAAACACACGGCAGATGTAGACCTGTGAATGGATTATTGATATCTTAGATACTGTTGCCGTGGCAACACATCAAACTTTAATATTCTTGTTTGATGCTTTTGAGACTCTTACCATGCTTGAAATTGCATGAAACTCCACAGACACATCACATTTATTAACCAGTAGACATGTGCAAAGTTTCAGAAACGTGCGTGGTGCAGGGGCTCAGTAGCGCCACCTTTTGACAAAAGTGGGAGGGTTAGTTTTATAGTTTTACCTACAATCATAAAACTCGGTACGTATATTGTCCGGATCAAGCCGGACAACTTTCTAATTTACAGTTATTAGCTCCGAATAACAGGAAGTCAGATATTTTGGTTTGAATGTGGATGTTTTGGAAAATTTTCTGTCCCTCTCTCCCTCTCTCTGCATTCCTCTGTGTCTGTGAGGGGAGGGGGATTTCTCTGTTGAGTGAGAATGCTTTTAATTATTGTTTTTCAAGATTTCGGGTGCTTTTGGGGGCCTTAACATTCTCGAAAACTTTTGAAACTTTGCACACGGGTCAGAACCCGTGGCCATCAGGGCCGGGCCGAAGCTGGTACCCGGGCGTGGCAGGGGGGCTCGACAGCGCCCCCTGGAATGGGATTCGAACACTTGTCCATATATCAAACACGCTTGCATGTAATAATATGAAACTCGGTACACTTATAGATCTCATCGGGCCGAACAACTTTCGTGCTCTAAGTTTTACGTCAGCCCAACAGGAAGTCAGTTATTATGGGTTGTTTGGAAACTCATCCTCCGGAAATCGAAGTACTCCTCCTAGGGAATTCATTCGATAGCTATCAAACTCGGTCAGCGTGAAGTCAAGACATTGAGGATGCTAAATTGCGAACGGATTTTTGATATCTCGAACGGTTTCGCCGTGGCGATGAAATGAATTTATGACTAAAAAAGGACACATAAAGTGTGTTATAACATAGTTAGTTTTACCTACAGTTACAAAACTCGCCGTATATATTGTTCTCATCATGCCGAACAACTTTCTAATTTACAATTATTAGCTCCAACCAACAGAAAGTCAGATATTGTGGTTTGAATGTGGATATGTGGAATTTTCTCTCCTTCTCTCTCTGTGTCTGTCTGTGTGTGTGTGTGTGTGTATGTGTGAGGGGGGAGGGGCTCTTCGGGTGATAGTTTAGTCTAAAATCATACATAGGGCTATACTGCCCTCTTGTGTCCAAAATTATATTTATAAATAAATACATTAGGTATGTTACTGAGGAGATTGTCCCCACCGGTTAATCGACATGTGACACAAGCGAGAGCTTTTAAATACAGACGGCTGCACGGACATTGATAATAGTGGCGCACGCAGAGCGCTCTAGGGAGTTCCCATGGAAGTAGGAATGAACTAAAAAAACATTCTTCACTCTGTTCTGCTCGCTCCTCGACGTGTACGTTATGAATCGTTATGAATGCCCGTGCAGCCGTTAGTTTCATTTTCAAATTAGCGCCTTTTCTGAGACCGAATGCTTGAATTGTGAGTTCAATAGCCTATTATTCTTCATGGAAAACACAACAACAAAAAAGAATAATGACAGATATAAGATGCTAATATATAGAATAATATATATAGAAACAGAACAATATTGCGTCTAAAATGTAAGTGACTTAATTGTAACTGTTTATTGAACTGTTGTATCAAATCAATGTCACATTTCAATCGTGATGGTATTCAGGAAAGAGCACTTGTCATGTGAGGTTGCTTAACTGTATCATATGTTAAAAATATAAAAACTCAATATTTTTATAGGCAGCATATTGTTAACTGAGTTTCTTTTTTTGTGTGCTGTGCTCATTTGTTTACATTTCTCCTCGAGAGGCTGCACGAGCCTCAGCAGCACAAATTTGTTACCAACAGTAAAACATTTATTATCCACTATCCATCGCAACTTACAATAAATTTAATAAAATCTGAATATCTTGTTTTAGTGTTTTCAAAGTTTTTTTTTGTCATTGACATTCTAATTAGGCTACTTGTTTGGTCGGGCAAGTAAAATGTTATTTTTTCTTGCTAAAAGGGGCATGGATAATAATTTACACCCTTGTGAAATATGACACCTTTTCATTCGTCTTTCCTCTCTCACTGATGCAAGCTCTACAGCACATATCTTCTCGACAGTCAAAGCGGGGTTACGTTATTGCCCATTGTGCACAATAACCCTAAAGGCATCGGGGTGGCAGTGCCACCGTCTTTATATATATATATATATAAATATAGCTGCGAGCAGCGATGAAGGGCAAAAGCCGGCGGCACCGCCACCCCGGTGCCTTTAGCTAACTAAAGGAACCGGGGTTGCGGTGCCACCGGCTTGGGCCCGCAATCGCTGCTCGCAGCTATATTTATTATTATTTTACTACCTTTTGGGCACTTTTGGGGCCCTTAACATGCTCAAAAACTCTTGAAACTTTGCACACGGGTCAGAACCCGCGGCCATCAGGGCCGGGCTGAAGCTGGTACCTGGGCGTGGCAGGGGGGCTCGACAGCGCCACCTGGAACGGGGTCCGAACACTTGGTCCATAAATCAAACACGTTTGCATGTAATAATATGAAACTCGGTACACTTATAGATCTCATCGGTTCATATATCCTTCATGCTCTAACTTTTTACGCCAGCCCAACAGGAAGTCAGCTATTTAGGGTTGTTTGAAAAACCTATGCTAAGGAATTTGAAACACTTCTCCTAGGGAATTCAATTATTCGCCACCAAACTCGGTGTGCATGAAGTCAAGACATTGAGGATGCTAAATTGCGAACGGATTTTTGATATCTCTAACGGTTCTGCCATGGCGAGGAAACGAAATTATGGCGAGAAACGTAAAAGATGAAGTGTGTTATAACTTCTGCATACATTAACTGATCTTGATGAAACTTCAGCAGTATGTTCGTTGTAAGAGGCCGATCACATGGATGTGACTATTGTGAGTCAAAGTTATAGCGCCACCAACTGGCAGCAGGAAGTGTGTCACTTTCAAAATGCTTTGAAATCACCCTCTTATTTTTACCCGATTTGCTTCAAACTTTATGTGTATAATGTAAACACACGCCAGATGAAGACCTGTGAAAGGATTATTTAATATCTAAGATAATGTTGCCATGGGAACGCATCGAACTTTAATATTCTTTTTTGCTGATTTTGAGAATCTTAGCATGCTTGTAATTGCATGAAACTCGACAGACACGTCACATTTATTACCTAGTAGACATGTGCAAAGTTTCAGAAACGTGCGTGGTGCAGGGGCTCAGTAGCGCCACCTTTTCATTCGTCTTTCCTCTCTCACTGATGCAAGCTCTACAGCACATATCTTCTCGACGTAAGTTTTACGTCAGCCCAACAGGAAGTCAGTTATTATGGGTTGTTTGGAAACTCATCCTCTGGAAAACGAAGTACTCCTCTCCTAGGTAATTCATTCGATAGCTATCAAACTCGTTGTGCGTGAAGTCAAGACATTGAGGATGCTATATTGCGAACGGATTTTTGATATCTCGAACGGTTTGGTCGTGGCGATGAAACGAATTTATGACTAAAAAAGGACACATAAAGTGTGTTATAACATAGTTAGTTTTACCTACAGTTACAAAACTCGCCATAGATATTGTTCTCATCAAGCTGAACAACTTTCTAATTCATAATCATTAGCTCCAACCAACAGAAAGTAAGATATTGTGGTTTGAATGTGGATTCTGAGAATTTTCTCTCCCTCTCTCTGACAGATAGAGTGTCTGCTGCCATTCTGTGTGTGTGTCTGTGTGGGGAGGGGGAGGGGGATTCTCTTCGGGTGATAGTTTAAACACAAAATCATAGATAGGGCTATACTGCCCTCTTGTGTTCAAAATTATATTTCTAAATAAATATATTAGATATGTGACTGAGGATTTTGTGTTTTATTGCACCATAGACTGTAATAAATAGGAGTGTGTACACAAATATAAGTAAACAGTTTGCAGTCTGAATGATGTCCTGGAACAAAATGACGAGTAGCCTATGTTTCCACTGTTCCATCGCGCGCGCCTCTCTCTCTCTCACACACGCACGCACGCACACACACACACACACAAACACACACACAGTACGATCGCGCCCGCGCCTCTCTCTCAAACGCACACACACACACACACACACACAAACACTTTGATCGCGCCCGCGTATCTCTCTCTCACACACATGCACACACACACAGTTCGATCGCGCCCGTGCCCGCGTAAGCAACCGCTCCACTATGATGTTACCAAGCACATTTTTGCACAAGTGAAGAGGATGATTTTTTCCGTCGTTATTGGAACGTGAGTGAAGTACAAAGCCTATTATAAAGAATAGTTTAGCATCCAAATACATCGCAAATGTTGCAACATTTAAATTCTAAAGAGAGATTTACGTGAGCCCAACACCACTTACTTTTACTTTTGTTTTAAATTATTTCGTTTTGGCTTGATTATAGTTATTTTTTTATTCGTGTTCTGTTCTGAATATCATTAAATTTAAAGAATTTGTTGTGGAATATTTTGAGTGTATCATCAAATCAGAATAATTCTCTCGGTTTAGTGATTCCCTAGTTATTATATATATATATTTTTTTTTTTTTTTTTTTTTTTTCAATGTTCTAATCAGGTCAGGCAATATTATCTGTGTCTTTATATAAATTAAAAAAATATATATACAGTACTGTGCAAAAGTTTTAGATCAGTAAGATTTTTTTATGTTTTTAAATGAAGTCTCTTCTGCTCACCAAGGCTGCAATTATTTGATAAAAAATACAGAAAAAACAGTAATATTGTGAAATATTATTACAATTTAAAACAGCGGTTTTCTATGTGAATATATAGTGAAGTGTAATTTATTCCTGTGATCAAAGCTGAATTTACAGCATCATTACAGTCTTCAGTGTCACATGATCCTTCAGAAATCATTCTAATATGCTGATTTTATGCTCAAAAAACAATGTTTCAATGTTGAAAACAGTCGTGTACCATTTTTCCCCCAAAATTCTATGATGAATAGAAAGTTCAAAAGAACAGCATTTATTTAAAATATAATCTTTTCTAACATTATAAATGTCTTTACTGTATAACTTTTGATCAATTTAACTCATCCTTGATGAATAAAAGTATTTTCTAATTTCTTTCCCCCAAAAATAAAAAATAAATTTTTACTGACCCCAAACTTTTGAATGGTAGTGATTAATGTTACAAAAGCTTTCCATTTCAGATCAATGCTGTTCTTTTGAACTTTCTATTCAAAGAATCCTGAAATAAAAATGTAAAAAACTGTTTTCAACATGGATAATAATCATAAATGTTTCTTGAGCATCATATTATAATAATTTCATATTATAATAATTTTAAAAATGTGACACTGAAGACTGGAGTAATGATGCTGTAAATTCAGCTTTGATCACAGGAATAAATTACACTTCACTATATATTCACATAGAAAACCGCTGTTTTAAATTGTAATAATATTTCACAATATTACTGTTTTTTTTTTTATCAAATAATTGCAGGCTTGGTGAGCAGAAGAGACTTCATTTAAAAACATAAAAAATCTTACTGATCTAAAACTTTTGACCGGTAGTGTATATAAATAAATACATATTTAAAAAAATTAAAACCCATATGTATTGTTTGCTTTAAATTAAATTAAGATTGTATGTTTGGTAATTGAACCTAAATTAATTTAAAATCAATGTGCTATATTTCAGATCAATATATTTGTTTTCCTTCATTTTAATCAACACTAACTTTATTTTCATCTGAATTAAAAATAACTTATTTCTGTATAAAATAAAAAATCCCGAATAATCCAGACTAACCAGAGCGCACTATTCCTACAACATCATCAGTGCTGAAGCGAAACTACCAGAGCTGTTCAGGCCAGGGGAATCCATTTGCAGCTTTTTATTAAGAATGGTCAAGACAGGCAGGGTGAACAATGGCAAACAGGGCATAACAGAAAAGGCAGAGACAAACCAGGTTGACAGGTGCTGCAAAACATATTGACCTATGACATCCTATGACATTAAAAATTATTCTAAATTTAAATGATCTCATATATGTGGCTATTGTGGTTCACGATCATAGGCCCTGTCCTAGATGGCACACTTAATATGAATTTTCGGTCTTGTGTACTTATTTCATGTGTCCGTTAAATCCATGGGTGGGTGTCTCATTTTTCATTTCAGGTTTCAAAAGGTTGCTCACGCATACTTTGGGGTTGATATGTGCCCTCGATGCGCACTTTTGCAGAGCCCACACTGATGCAAGCTCTACAGCACACTTCTTTTCGACAGTCAAAGCGGGGTTACGTTTTTGCACGTCGTGCACAATAACCCCAAAGGCACCGGGGTGGCGGTGCCACCGGGCCGTTTATTTATATATATATATATATATATATATATATATACACTCACCGGCCACTTTATTAGGTACCCCATGCTAGTAACGGGTTGGACCCCCTTTTGCCTTCAGAACTGCCTCAATTCTTCGTGGCATAGATTCAACAAGGTGCTGGAAGCATTCCTCAGGGAGTTTGGTCCATATTGACATGATGGCATCACACAGTTGCCGCAGATTTGTCGGCTGCACATCCATGATGCGAATCTCCCGTTCCACCACATCCCAAAGATGCTCTATTGGATTGAGATCTGGTGACTGTGGAGGCCATTTGAGTACAGCGAACTCATTGTCATGTTCAAGAAACCAGTCTGAGATTATTCCAGCTTTATGACATGGCACATTATCCTGCTGAAAGTAGCCATCAGAAGTTGGGTACATTGTGGTCATAAAGGGATGGACATGGTCAGCAACAATACTCAGGTAGGCTGTGGCGTTGCAACGATGCTCAATTGGTACCAAGGGGCCCAAAGAGTGCCAAGAAAATATTCCCCACACCATGACACCACCACCACCAGCCTGAACCGTTGATACAAGGCAGGATGGATCCATGCTTTCATGTTGTATACGCCAAATTCTGACCCTACCATCCGAATGTCGCAGCAGAAATCGAGACTCATCAGACCAGGCAACGTTTTTCCAATCTTCTATTGTCCAATTTCGATGAGCTTGTGCAAATTGTAGCCTCAGTTTCCTGTTCTTAGCTGAAAGGAGTGGCACCCGGTGTGGTCTTCTGCTGCTGTAGCCCATCTGCCTCAAAGTTCGACATACTGTGCGTTCAGAGATGCTCTTCTGCCCACCTTGGTTGTAACGGGTGGTTATTTGAGTCACTGTTGCCCTTCTATCAGCTCGAACCAGTCTGGCCATTCTCCTCTGACCTCTGGCATCAACAAGGCATTTCCGCCCACAGAACTGCCGCTCACTGGATGTTTTTTCTTTTTCGGACCATTCTCTGTAAACCCTAGAGATGGTTGTGCGTGAAAATCCCAGTAGATTAGCAGTTTCTGAAATACTCAGACCAGACCTTCTGGCACCAACAATCATGCCACGTTCAAAGTCCCTCAAATCACCTTTCTTCCCCATACTGATGCTCGGTTTGAACTGCAGGAGATTGTCTTGACCATGTCTACATGCCTAAATGCACTGAGTTGCCGCCATGTGATTGGCTGCTTAGAAATTAAGTGTTAACGAGCAGTTGGACAGGTGTACCTAATAAAGTGGCCGGTGAGTGTATATATATATATGTATATATATATATATATATATATATATATATATGTATATCTATATATATAAATAAATATAGCTGCGAGCAGCGATGAAGGGCCAAAGCCGGCGGTACCGCCACCCTGGTGCCTTTAGGTAACTAAAGGAACGGGGTTGCGGTGCCACCGGCTTGGGCCCGCAATCGCTTCTCGCAGCTATATTTATTATTCTTCTCCGAAATGAATCGCATTTTTCAGGGCCTAAACATGCACGAAAACTCAAGAAAATTTGCACACGCGGCAGAACTGGCGAAAACGTACATCTGATATGCGTTTCAGAATTGGGCGGGGCAAAATGGCTCTATAGCGCCACCTATAAATGTTCAACGGAGTGCGCCTCCCGCTACGTTTCACGTACGTGTACGAAATTCGGTACATGCATGTAATGACCCAATACCTACAAAAAAATTCTCTTGGAGCGGATCCCTAAACACAATAGGAAGTCAGCCATTTTGATCTTCCTCTCTGATTTTTGTGCAGTTTTTGCCATTTTCAGGCCTCGTACTTTAACGAACTCCTCCTACAGTTTTAATTTGGTGAGTGTAATCTTAAGGCCTTTGCGACGTTAAATTGCGAAGATCTTGAGTTTTTGTCAAAGGGCGTGTCCTCTGACAAATTTTGATGTTCGCCATGAAACAGGAAGTTGCTGTAACTCAGGCAAACAATGTCCAATCTGCCCCAAACTTCACACGTTTGATAAGAGTTCTGTCCTGAACACATCTCCATGCTCACATTAAGCTACAGTCATGGCGCCACCTGCTGGCAACAGGAAGTGACAAATTTAACACTGTTGTAGACTCCTAATTATATATAAATAAGTGCCATCAAGTGCTAAACTGTTATGAACTGCTCCGAGACTTGGAGGTGAAGATCCAAATGCAGCTTTATATAGAATAGTCGTACAGGCAGGGTCAAGAATCAGCAGACAGGACAATGGAGAATACACAGGGAGAATCCAAGAAACAGGCAGAGGTCAGGGCAGGCAGCAATAATCAGAGTCCAAGAACAATCCAAAGTCAAAAACAGAAAACAAACATGGGAAAACGCTCGGAAATGCAGACACACAGTACAACAAGACTTCGCGGTGAGTGAATGAATGAACATGGTATAAATAGACTGAGACTAGCAGGATGACAAGACACAGGTGAATGCAATCAGTGACAATGAGGTACAGGTGAATGTGATCAGTGATGATGAGTCCAGGCAGTGAGTATGGGAAATGTAGTTTGTGAGGAAGTGATCATAGTCTATTGTGGAGCGCCCTCTGGTGGCTCTCGAGGGCACTCCAGCTGGTGATCGTTACATAAACATGCTAACAACATACTAGAAACATGTTAAAACATGCAAGCAAACACTTAGCTAAGTGCTAAAGCATGCTATTACTGCAATTAAATAGGAATTTGCTGTAACTCAGGCATGGCATCTCAAATCTGCCCCAAACTTCACACGTTTGATAAGAGTTGTGCCCTGAACACATCTACATGAGAATATTCAGTTATAGTAATAGCGCCACCTACTGGCAACAGGAAGTGACATGTTTAACACTGTTGTGGACTCCTAATCATATATAAAAAAGTGCCAGCAAGTGTTAAACATGCTAGCAACATACTAGAAACATACTAAAACATGCTAACAAACACTTAGCTAAGTGCTAAAGCATGCTATTACTGCAATTAAATAGCAATTTGCTGTAACTCAGGCATGGAATTAGCCTGACTACGTCCGACTTCCTACTTCCGCTAATTTCATTTCGCTCCTGTAGTCAGTCTGAGATAGCAGCCTATCTTTCAGTTTTCCACCGGCCTGAAAACAGCCGGCCAATCAACGAACAGAGGGCGGGCTGAGAGCCGTGACGTAGACGCTAAGCGCCGAGTTTTACATTGTAGGTTAGAGAAATCGAAAACCGAAACGACCGCGGAAATGGGAAACGAGACACGGGATGCAATTCGCTCTGTTATGGAGAACATTCCGGGGTTTTTCCAAACTGAAGCAAAAGTCATTTACAGCCATGTTAACTCCGGTATTTCGCTTGCATCATCAAGTGTTTACAGCCAGGACCGGCGCGTGCACTTCTGCCGCTCTAGGCAAAAAACAATTTTGCCTCCCCTCTATTTGCAACGTATACCAGCAACAACAAACAAAGACCAACATGCCATATACATATAACGCGAAAAAACCTAGTCTAAAGTCAGTGGCGCGTTGCACGTTGTTCAGAATGCTATTTTAAGCGCGCATGCTTGGCCATTATATAGCGTGTGCACAACGCGCATACACTTTGATTCTCTCATCAACACATATGCAGCAGTTTTTATTTTTGCAAATTATACATTATAACAAGGAAAAATATTAACACTTCTAGCTTACACATTTAGGCTACCCAAATTTTTCAGGCTAATTGTAGTAATGATGGATCAGACCTGTTTGCTCAATAGTGGCAAGACACATATGTATATAAGGACATACCCCCATACGCTCCTGGCGTGCTCTTATGATCATATTATTATTATCATAATAATAACATTCCGCCATATTTCGTTTCGACATCCTGCTGCATTAGTCCCTGATAGGTGAATGAACGATCTGTTCATTGCGTATGTCACGTGACAAATTAACGTAAGACTCGGAAGGTAAAGTTATTATTTATGTTCCCTGTAAATAATTTTTTACTGCATTATGATTTCTTAATTCAGAATATGATCAACATTGCATAGGTGGATGTGATCGGGGAATTTGACTGTTAAAATTATAACATTTAAAGCCACTTAAATAAACGAAATGACTCGAATGACTCAGAGAGCCAGTAAAATGATCCGAACTTCCCATTACCCAGTCATGACTCCTGAGAGCAGGGCGCGCCGATGCTGCGGGGCGGCCGCAGCTCAGTAAATCATATAAATAACCTATTTTGTGAATTGTTCATTCCCGGTTGGCACACATTTTGCCACCCTTACAAAAGCGCCACTCTAGGCAATGGCCTAGTTCGCCTATATGGACGCGCCAGCCCTGTTTACAGCAGGTTTACAGCAGGTTAGTGGAAGTTCGATCATAGATTTGAGTTCGATACATGATGTCTGTGGTTCGATGCGGCTGTGTCGGCGCATAACATACGTCGTAAATAAACGTATCTGATCGGCTTACAGGTAACCAATGATTTTAAACTTCAGACAAGTGTCCCCTAGCGAGAGAGAAAACACTTCTCTATTATGCCATTCCAGACTAGCCTGGGAAAACCCAGACAACTTCCGGCAAATTTAGATTTGCTCTGAACGTTAGTCTGGCAAAGAGCTCATTCAAGCCCATTTCCAATCCGCAGAAATCGCGGCACCAATCAGAAACGTTGGGGCGGGCTTTACACGATGACGACAGCGCTGGGATTTTGTAGCCTACACAACAAAGATGGATGCCGCCGTCGTACATCACTCGTTCGAATCAGCTATCAGCTGTTTTAAGCGATTTAAAAATTTCCTTTTCGTTATAAGCCGAGCAAAGAACAACACTCGAAGCCTTCATGTCTAAAAAAGATGTTATCGCTGTCTTACCGACTGGATTCGGCAAGGACGATCGAGGCAGAGGGACGTGAGAGAACGGCGTGAGTGAGGCCGGTCTCTATCTCTCACGGAGGAGCGACGACTGTGAAGATCGAGAGAGGACAGGCCTGAATTTTATTTGATGATTTGTTTTATTATGTGTGGCAGCAGTCGACCGTGAAGGACTTTGTATTTGTTTTATTTTGTCATTAAAATGTGTGAATGTTCGCCGGTTTCCGCCTCCTCCTTCCCATAACAACGAGCCCCGTTGGTGGCTAAACGAATGGGTGGGTCTTAGCCATAGACTGTCAGGGAGAGCCCTCTGCGTACGTCATCTCCTTCATCGCTCTGATTGGTTTTAGCTCTATCCAATTGCGCCAAGAGGCATTTGAGGGACGTCCGTTGTTTTAACTCAGTTTAAACTGAGAAGGGTCTGGTTTTAACCAGGCTAATTCTAGACTCTGTCTACGAAGCAAAGTGAAGTAGCAGAGTCTGGTATTACCAGGCTAGCATGGAAAATCAAATCTGCCCCAAACTTCACACGTTTGATAAGTTATAATGTTATAAGTTATAAGTTTCCTTGTTATAATGTATAATTTGCAAAAATAAAAACTGCTGCATATGTGTTGATGAGAGAATCAAAGTGTATGCGCGTTGTGCACACGCTATATAATGGCCAAGCATGCGCGCTTAAAATAGCATTCTGAACAACGTGCAACGCGCCACTGACTTTAGACTAGGTTTTTGCAAAAATAAAAACTGCTGCATATGTGTTGATGAGAGAATCAAAGTGTATGCGCGTTGTGCACACGCTATATAATGGCCAAGCATGCGCGCTTAAAATAGCATTCTGAACAACGTGCAACGCGCCACTGACTTTAGACTAGGTTTTTAAAAACCTAGTCTAAAGTCAGTGGCGCGTTGCACGTTGTTCAGAATGCTATTTTAAGCGCGCATGCTTGGCCATTATATAGCGTGTGCACAACGCGCATACACTTTGATTCTCTCATCAACACATATGCAGCAGTTTTTATTTTTGCAAATTATACATTATAACAAGGAAAAATATTAACACTTCTAGCTTACACATTTAGGCTACCCAAATTTTTCAGGCTAATTGTAGTAATGATGGATCAGACCTGTTTGCTCAATAGTGGCAAGACACATATGTATATAAGGACATACCCCCATACGCTCCTGGCGTGCTCTTATGATCATATTATTATTATCATAATAATAACATTCCGCCATATTTCGTTTCGACATCCTGCTGCATTAGTCCCTGATAGGTGAATGAACGATCTGTTCATTGCGTATGTCACGTGACAAATTAACGTAAGACTCGGAAGGTAAAGTTATTATTTATGTTCCCTGTAAATAATTTTTTACTGCATTATGATTTCTTAATTCAGAATATGATCAACATTGCATAGGTGGATGTGATCGGGGAATTTGACTGTTAAAATTATAACATTTAAAGCCACTTAAATAAACGAAATGACTCGAATGACTCAGAGAGCCAGTAAAATGATCCGAACTTCCCATTACCCAGTCATGACTCCTGAGAGCAGGGCGCGCCGATGCTGCGGGGCGGCCGCAGCTCAGTAAATCATATAAATAACCTATTTTGTGAATTGTTCATTCCCGGTTGGCACACATTTTGCCACCCTTACAAAAGCGCCACTCTAGGCAATGGCCTAGTTCGCCTATATGGACGCGCCAGCCCTGTTTACAGCAGGTTTACAGCAGGTTAGTGGAAGTTCGATCATAGATTTGAGTTCGATACATGATGTCTGTGGTTCGATGCGGCTGTGTCGGCGCATAACATACGTCGTAAATAAACGTATCTGATCGGCTTACAGGTAACCAATGATTTTAAACTTCAGACAAGTGTCCCCTAGCGAGAGAGAAAACACTTCTCTATTATGCCATTCCAGACTAGCCTGGGAAAACCCAGACAACTTCCGGCAAATTTAGATTTGCTCTGAACGTTAGTCTGGCAAAGAGCTCATTCAAGCCCATTTCCAATCCGCAGAAATCGCGGCACCAATCAGAAACGTTGGGGCGGGCTTTACACGATGACGACAGCGCTGGGATTTTGTAGCCTACACAACAAAGATGGATGCCGCCGTCGTACATCACTCGTTCGAATCAGCTATCAGCTGTTTTAAGCGATTTAAAAATTTCCTTTTCGTTATAAGCCGAGCAAAGAACAACACTCGAAGCCTTCATGTCTAAAAAAGATGTTATCGCTGTCTTACCGACTGGATTCGGCAAGGACGATCGAGGCAGAGGGACGTGAGAGAACGGCGTGAGTGAGGCCGGTCTCTATCTCTCACGGAGGAGCGACGACTGTGAAGATCGAGAGAGGACAGGCCTGAATTTTATTTGATGATTTGTTTTATTATGTGTGGCAGCAGTCGACCGTGAAGGACTTTGTATTTGTTTTATTTTGTCATTAAAATGTGTGAATGTTCGCCGGTTTCCGCCTCCTCCTTCCCATAACAACGAGCCCCGTTGGTGGCTAAACGAATGGGTGGGTCTTAGCCATAGACTGTCAGGGAGAGCCCTCTGCGTACGTCATCTCCTTCATCGCTCTGATTGGTTTTAGCTCTATCCAATTGCGCCAAGAGGCATTTGAGGGACGTCCGTTGTTTTAACTCAGTTTAAACTGAGAAGGGTCTGGTTTTAACCAGGCTAATTCTAGACTCTGTCTACGAAGCAAAGTGAAGTAGCAGAGTCTGGTATTACCAGGCTAGCATGGAAAATCAAATCTGCCCCAAACTTCACACGTTTGATAAGAGTCCTGTGCTGAACACATCTACATGAGAATATTCAGTTATAGTAATAGCGCCACCTACTGGCA
Source organism: Semotilus atromaculatus (assembly GCA_031834385.1). Classification (NCBI taxonomy): domain Eukaryota; kingdom Metazoa; phylum Chordata; class Actinopteri; order Cypriniformes; family Leuciscidae; genus Semotilus; species Semotilus atromaculatus. The sequence goes on along the minus strand of JAULUF010000020.1, from coordinate 19,238,076 downwards.
ACAGGAAGTTACATGTTTAACACTGTGATGCAGTACTAGCAACATATTAAATATGCCATTGAGTTCTAAACATGTTAGAAACATATTAAAACATGCTAGCAATTCTTAGCTAAGTGCTAATGCATGCTAATGCAATGAAAGGAAGTTATTGTTACTGAAAAAGGCCATGTCCAATCTGCCCCAAACGTCACACGTTTGATAAGAGTCCTGCCCTGAATACATCTACACGACAATTTTAAGTTCAAGTAATAGCGCCACCTACTGTCGACAGGAAGTGACATGTTTTACACTTTGATGCAGTACTAGCAACATATTAAGTATGCCATTGAGTTCTAAACATGCTAGAAACATGCTAAAACATGCTAGCAACACTTATTTGAGTGATAACACATACTATTATCCCCATAATAAAGAACATTTTTGTAACTGACTTTGACATACTCCTCCTATATTTACCTACTTAAATGCACATTGCCCACCGTGCTCTGTCTTGCCCACAGACCCTGGCTCAGGAATAGACACCGGCTCAGGGACAGACACCGGCTCAGGGACAGACATCTGGCTCAGGGACAGACACCGGCTCAGGGACAGACACCGGCTCAGGGACAGACACAGGGACAGACACTTTATTTTCTATGATGCTCAAGAAACATTTATGATTATTATCCATGTTGAAAACAGTTTTTTACATTTTTATTTCAGGATTCTTTGATGAATAGAAAGTTCAAAAGAACAGCATTTATTTAAAATATAATCTGTTCTAACATTATAAATGTCTTTACTGTATAACTTTTGATCAATTTAACTCATCCTTGATGAATAAAAGTATTTTCTCATTTCTTTCCCCCAAAAATAAAAAATAAATTTTTACTGACCCCAAACTTTTGAATGGTAGTGATTAATGTTACAAAAGCTTTCCATTTCAGATCAATGCTGTTCTTTTGAACTTTCTATTCATCAAAGAATCCTGAAATAAAAATGTAAAAAAACTGTTTTCAACATGGATAATAATCATAAATGTTTCTTGAGCATCATATTATAATAATTTCATATTATAATAATTAAAAAAATGTGACACTGAAGACTGGAGTAATGATGCTGTAAATTCAGCTTTGATCACAGGAATAAATTACACTTCACTATATATTCACATAGAAAACCGCTGTTTTAAATTGTAATAATATTTCACAATATTACTGTTTTTTTTTTTTTTTTTATCAAATAATTGCAGCCTTGGTGAGCAGAAGAGACTTCATTTAAAAACATAAAAAATCTTACTGACCCCGAACTTTTGACCGGTAGTGTATATTCAAAAGCACATTCCTATAGAGTGAACTCTTAATTCGCATGTGCACGCCATCAGCGTTCTCACAGGTTCGCGTTTTTAAAGTTTGCATAGAGAGAACTTAAAGGAGCAGTATGTAAGATTGTGGCCAAAACTGGTACTGCAATCACTTTCAAATCACTGACTCAAGGTTGCCAGATAGGCTGCAGGATCCGATTACGACACGTTATTAGCTGCAGCTGTGGGAACTAGAGCAGAGCTGGCAACCCGAATGCCGCAACACTACAGACTTCGTGATTGGTAGATCGGTGGAGGGTGGCACTCAGACCAAAACACAACATGACAACATCAACATCAGTTGAGGGCTGCAACTTCACTTTTTAAATGACAATATCCTGGCCGGACTACTGTTGTCAGTGATATAAGTATTTGAAATTAAAATGATTTCTTAATGTCTCGTGACATATCAGGGAAAATGTATGATTAATAGAAATAAATTTCTTACATACTGCTCCTTTAAGAGATCTCTGTTACGGTGTCGTGTTAGCGGCTAAGTTAACTCCCTGGGGTCGGCGGTCTCGCCGGCGATACCAGCTCACTTTTTTTCTTATCAGTGCAAAAGAGACTCAAAATACTCTGTTGATTTTGATCTTACATTTAAGTGTTATACATCATTCAAAACTGTTAAATGTCTTCTTTTATTTGTGTACACACATAATAAAAACAAAATGTTGTGTTTTTCGTAAAATAAACATGATGCGCGTTCTGTCGTCTCTCTCACTGTGAAGCTCATTCTGAAACGCGACAGAACATGATCTGTAATTTAGCTAATGTTTGTCACACAAACTTGAAACGTATGTCTTTACAACGCTTGGAGTCTCTATTTTTAAATCATGTAAATTATATCAAAAACAAATATTCTATGTTTAAGTAATCCGTATGAAAGCAGCGACATATACAGTTTCTCAAATGAGCCTCATTAGCGTTAATGTGACCACGCCCACGCGAAACAGCTGTTCGCATACTAATGAGCCACGTGGAGGAACGCGATCAACTCCCTCAACACAAAGAATCAGATTCAGCGACTTCAGTCCTACTCTGCTTTTCTTGAGTGGGGAATGCTGTGTTTGTGCTGTGCCCTTGGATTTACCTCAGAAGAGTTAGAAGAAGACGATTTGATTATGAGATTTTTAGGGTAAGACATGTTATTGTTAGTAGCATGTTAGCAGCAGCATGTTATTGTTGCATAAACTTTACATTGTAGCTACTAGTTAAACTGGTGCCAGACTAAAATGTACGTTATAAAATGTGATTGGAGTTAAAAACATGAAGTCTAATGCTAAATTTATGTACATGTAGCCTATGATGACACAATGACATCGCATTCAGTAAATGTTTGCACGTGCTGAGTTAGAGTCACGCGCTGTGGGTTTGAAAAGACAAGTCAAACATTATAGGCTTCATGTTTTTACTCCAACATTTCATAACGTCGTAACAAATGGAAACGAAGTAACATGATAATCCATATAGTTTTCTCTAGTGTAGTGTCACTGAACTTTTTAACGATTTATAGGCTGCCTGCTATGGCTATTGTTATTATTTCATGCAGCCCTACATATGCCTACATGGCACAACACACTTGGGAGTTCATATATATAGTGTATGTATGTATTTAGTAAATTTCATAATTTTAACCAGAAAAATCTAAAATAGTTTCTCCTGATATCAGCATGTTCACAGGTGTTTTTTTCCTAAATGTTTTCTTTTACAGGGACCAGAAGACACTGATGAGTCCTGCTGACATTCACATGAGTCTCTCTAGATGAACATGGTAAAAAATCAAACACTTTGGAGATGACAGGTATGTAGCCTACTATGTTTTAGGAATGGCAGAAAGCTGTGGGACTGTCCAAGTGTCTGTCTTTAGATCAATGTTTACTAATGTGCTTTTTTGTCATTTGTTGTGTATCTTTGGATAGTGTTGTGTTGTAAATAAATCCAAACCATTTAAAAGCCATTATTTTTTAAGTCTCTCCTCACTCTTTGTGCAAGGCTCCTGATAATGACAGCTGATAGCACCTTATTGTCACGGTTTGGGTTTTGTTCCTTGTTTCTTGTTCCTGGTTCTTGTCTTGTCATGTGATTCCGTTTGTCATGTGATCCTGCCATGTGTCTTGTCATTGGTTAATCGTCTGATTATTGTTCACAGGTGTCCCTTGTCTTGTCGTTAGTCTTGTGTATTTAAGCCCTCATGTTTGCCCTGTGTCTTTGTCTAGTATTGTATGTTATGTGTGAATGTTACTGGTCCAGGTTCTTGTTTTCAGTTTTCTGTTTCATGCCTCATGCCTCGCCATGCCTTTGTTTTGTGTTTGAGTGTTTTATTAAAGTTTGCATTTGGGTCCTAAAGCTTGCTGCCAGCCATTCATTACACTTATAGGGCCATTAGGGGAGGGTCTTTGTCTTTCTCAGGTGTGAAACACTAAATATTCATGGGTTGATGGTTCATGGTTCACGCCTCCTTGCATAAAGCTTTCTAACACAAAACACGTCTTAGAAATTTTAAATCAATATATTGTCTTATCTAAATGAGTAGTCAGGATGATTTTCACATAGTTTTGAAGCAAATATTCTAGGCCACGTGATACAATTTTCAAAAGTCTTGTGAATAAATAATTAGTATGGGTTTTATTACCTTATTTCAGGGACAATGTTTTTTAGTTTTTTCACAAACCACGCATAAACGTCATTATCTCAAAACTAAAAATGTTTACATACATGCTGCTGACATATTACTGTAGCAGAGTTTGTCCTGAATACAGATTAATCAGACTTTAGCCATGAAAATGTCACAAGTATCAGAAATAAGCACAAATGTCAGAGCATGTCAGAACACTTCCAGGACCCAGAAAACACCTCAGACCCCAGAGGGTTAAAGCCACACTATGCAGCATTTCCGTTTTTGTCAAACAGTGACCCCTAAAGTTGCTGTGGAGTACTTGTACTGTTGTAAATAGCACTCACGCAGAGATGGCTCTGCACTCACGGCCTGATGCCCTCCCCCTGTATACCAGTACCTGTTCAGTAGGATGGAAGCTGTAACGAGTGGAAATAAGGTGTGGCCCCTTTAAGAGCTGCGCGCACCCTGTTGAAATGTCGGCAGTCTGTATTGTATGTGCGCCTCGAACACCACATGTATACGGCGCCGGGTTATTTCTGTTTGATGCTCATTTTAGCAGTTCTACCAGAAAGACTCGGGAGAATAATACTGTAACAATAAACCATTTATTAACAGCCCAGCAAGCAATATATGCAATAAAGTTCTTTGGCGTAGGCCCCGTCCTTAACTCGCGATCCGAGGGTACGGAATCTGCATTTCCTGCCTGAAGATGAAGGCAGGGGCGCAGCTGACCCCCTGTGAGGTATGGGAAGGGACCATCCTGGTGGTGGTGGGGAGGATGGATGGGAAGGAACTATCTTGGTGGTGGGGAGGGTGGAGTTGAATGTAAGCGTCAGCATCTGCAAACTCAGACATGTGTAAGTACCCATTTTTTATACCACAAGTATTAGAACGCGATTGGATAGATGAGAAGGCAATGAGTGACGTAACAATTGAGTCTTCCCGGCAGAACTTACGCTAAAGCTTTTAGATCTTTCTTGCCGTAAAGCAATTCACTACATCGCGAGACCTGATATCACACGACACTTCCTGATTCTGCGGCCGGCGGCCCGTCGGCTCAGTTGCAAGCGCGTTTTTTCCGCTCACATGTGATGCAGGGGTGCGAAACGGAGTACGAAACATACTTTTGAAATGCTTTTTTGCTATCAGTGTGATAACTTTTTCTCTCAAACTTTTTTTTTTCTCTCAGATAATTTATTTTCTTGCATTTAATAAAGACACAACAATTCTAACTCTATACTAAACGTCCTCGCGCTGCGCCGCGCAAAATGAATGGGTTTCACACTCTTTTACTGTCTATGGTAGCGCAGCGCCGCGCATTCCGCGTTCTGTCTGAAAGGCCCTTTGGAGGAACTACAAACACGAGTAAAAAGTGTTTAAAAAAAACTACAAAACATGACATGCGCGACCGACGGTGAGAGATTTAGATAAAAGTTTGAGTGACTCAATTAAAAGTTTATTTAATTAAAGTTATCCGTGACCGTGTTATATTTCATCTACAATAACAATGTCGACTTTTATAAAGATCCGTTGGGCCATTGACTTTTAAATGCATAATTAACGTTATGCATATGAGGAGAGTTCTCCACATGAAAGACCCGCAAGTTACAGATCAACGTGCTTCTGCATTTCTCTCCGATACGGTAGGAAATTAAATAAAATGTGGAGGATTTTATCTTTGACAAGATGATAGACAGGCCAGTTTACTGTGACATGAGACAGACTGTAAAAAAAATATACAGGGGGGGGGATTTTAAAGAGATTTAACCTGTGCGCGTGATGGACAGGAATCCTACTCTCAGTATTACGCAAGGTCTCTCTCTCGTGCCGTTCGCGCGCCCTACGCGGTTTGAAGCACAGTCTCTGTCTCACATGCACGCTCGCTCTAGATTACGCCCGATTTGAACGAATTTGCGTATAACTATTCGATCCCGAGTGGCTCAACACGTAGATCTATAGATAAACTCATCTTTCAGGCATTTGACCGACCAGGTTGACACTTCAGCGTGAGAAATCAGGGGTGTGGCGTGTGCGCGTGTGAAACCATTCAAATGCGGGTGTCTCACGGCCAATGCGTGAGAGTTGGCAGCTATGTGGTGACCAGCAATGCTGGATTTTTTAGGAGGGAAGTAATGCACTTCACAATGGCTTCTTCTACAGTAAGCAAATATGTTGTTGTTGTTTTTTCCAAGGATGCAACGTCTTCCTCCCACATGGAGAAGAGAAAAGCTCCTCAGTGAAGTCCAAGAGCATTCAACTGTTGGATGTGTCAATGCTGACATTGCAATAAAACTGTGAGAAATGCAGACCAGAACAATAGAGGACAACCTAGCATTTGTGGAAAACATCCAACTGAACTCAACACAGAATTTAAATTAAAGTTATATGCAGTTATTTTTTAAAAGTACAATAAATGGTTCAAAGAACTCTAGCAGCAATGTGTCCACATGGTGTCATCCATTATGTCTTCTGACCTCTACATGTAAACGTGTTAATTGCAGACAGTAGGACATACTGAAAAGCATTTATACATACTGTGTTTGATTTCTTTATTTTTTTTTAATTCAGTGTAATGTATATAGACAAGGCAGGGATATCACAATGCGTGCTGCAATCTCGAGGGCCAGATTTGTCCCATCAACACTGAGCACCTTCTTTTGTTTTTAGTTGACCTCCACCAATAACTGGTGCAAAAAGCTGAAAGGGAACATGTAGGAAGAAACATGGTATGCATTCCACCATTCACATGCAAAACAGAAACTGATTTGCTGTACATCCAAGAAGGGTTTTCTATTTCCTTCCCCCGTACTTGAATTTCCTCAAACCTATTGAAGATTTTTTTTTCTGCCTGAAGGTGGCAGTGGTCATCTGCCACATGATCAAATGTCCCTGCTGGATGCAGTGCATGCCAACTGCAGAGACATCTTAGCTGAAGACTCCCAAGAATGGATAAGTCATTGAAAGCGTTTCTATTCAAGGTGCATAGCAACAGAGGACACAAGATGTGACACAGATAAGAACATATGGCTAAACATCATTTGGATTTTAACAAGAGCATTTTCCCCTCTGTGCCTTTTTTTTTTTTTACTGTAATTGTTTTATTTTTACACATTTGGAACCACAGGTAATGTCTGTTGGATTTTTTGTTAATCACTGGAAGCAATTTCATGTTGTTAATAAAGCTTTTACTTTCAGCATTTATGTCCAATACGATCTCATGAAAATACATATCTATAGCACGAATTGTATTTATCGTGCAATTTATAAAGAAAAAATAGTTTTTACGTGCATATGATACGAACTGTAAACCCCTTGAATAGGATTAGTGGTGTGGAGTACGTGCGTATTACACGCCATAAAGTGTGTCTCATATGCACGCGAAAACTGCGTACCATTTGCACGTAAAAACTTTTTTTGCGTATAAATTGCCCGATACATGTAAATACAATTTGTGCTGTAGATACGCACTTTCATGAGATCGGGCTGTTCTGTCAGTTACTATTTTTACTAGTGTACATTTTATAAAGTAATGATGACATTTAGATCTTGTTGCCAAAAATGCAGACATTTGACACTCAACCAAAAATGAACAGTGGATTACAGTAAAAAGAAAATGAATTATTATTAAATTAATTATTAAAAAATCTAGTATTGCTGGTCACCAGCATAAGGTATGTTTTACAGGCCCCAATAGTATCCCAGCTCTAACAAGCATAAAACAGCCTTGCCATCATGAGGGAATTGCTAATCAGTAAAATCTTGCAAAATTTGATCCATATTATCCATAGAAATAACCTAAAAGGAAAACACCTGTACATTGCTTATTGCTTATTAGGCTCCAAGCAGATAATGCTCAATATTTATTTTATTATTGTCCATCCACAAAGTGGTATGTGCCTCTTGAATAAAGAACATGGAACTGTCACTCATAGGTAAATTAGAGGTTACTTAGGCAACCTGAGCAGACTCTAAGGGTCAAGGGGTTATTTAGAGATTACAATTTCTGGTGGTGCAAGAGGGGGGTTGTTATTTAAAACCAGATTTAGATTGAAGGTCAAGGTCAGCTCTGTGGCAATTATATCAGTTTTCTCCAGAACTGCCAAAAACCATACTGCTGACTAGTTGATTGTATAAAATGATCAAAACACAAATGGTTTAATTTGCCACCCCCTCTGCCCCCTGGCTATCTGATGTTCTCTGTGACCATCGTTTTAAAATCAGGGCTGCAGAGAAGAAGTGGCACAAATCAAAAGATTCCACTGACCCTGGTTAATATCAATCCCTCCTCTATTCCTTCTCTGCTAATGTCTCTATTGCTAAAACGACTTGCTACTAAAACAAAAAAATTAAAAAAAAATCTGACTCTTGCATGCTTTTCAAAACCTTCTCTACTCTTCTTAATCCTCCTCCTACTTTATCAGTACCAACAGCTGACAACTTTGCCAAATTCTTCATAAATAAAATAACATCAGTGGCCAATACTCACTCATCTCCTTCAAGCCATTTCTTCTTCAGTTGTACCCACACTCACTCACATCATCACCACCTCTCTTCACACTGGTACATTTCCCACAGCACTTAAGCAGGCTCGGATAACCCCACTGTAAGAAACCCACTCTATATCCAGCACTTACAGACCGGTATCCCTTCTTCTATTCATTGCTAAAACACTTGAACGAGTCGTGTTCAACTAAGTCAGATAACAACCAGCCTGGTTTCAAAAGCGGACACTCATCTGAGACTGCCCTGCTCTAAGACTGGCAAAAGCAGCTTCAAAAGTACTCTGTACTCATCTTGCTGGATTTGTCTGCTGCTTTTGACAGTTAACCACTAGATCCTCCTGTCAACCCCCAAGATGAAAGGCATCTCAGGAACAGACATCCAATGGTTCAAGTCTTACCACTCAGGTAGGTTCTTCAGGGTGTCATGGAGGATCCCCCACTTCTCTTTCCATCTACATGTCATCACTAGGATCTGTCATTCAGAAATTATGTTTCATTAAACAAAGTTCGGGAGGAGACTTCCGCTTCCGGCCGAATTAATGGAGTGAACAGCGAAGTTAGGCAGCTCCGCAAAAGAATTTAATTATCCTGGGTCAACGAACATCGCCCTCTATCAGCTAACAATCGAAGTCTCAGCTAACAAGGCCTCAACTGGCGCGGCGAATGTTATAGCAGCACAGGCCAACAAAGCCCTGACTGACACCGCTCCAGCTAGTGAAGCTCTGGCCTGTTCACAAGACGAAGACGTAATGGCGGAAGAAGAAACACCTCTCTCTGTGGGAATATTTCGAGCTACGTGCGTACTATTGCGAGCTACGTGCATACCGCGAAAATTTAAAGAATGATATTAAAGCGTAAATCGAGATTATGCATCAAGATATACGCAAAGACATCACATCGCTACGGGAAGAAGCTAAAGCAGACATTAACACGCTCCGAAACGAACTTTCACAGAAAATAGAAACACTACATAGAGTCCACACTGAAACGGCAGACACTCAGAGAGAGATGGAAAGATTTCTCTGTGATGTTTCGGACAAAATATCCGCCATGGACAAAGCACACGCAACCTTACAGAAAGACTACAATAAACTGCAGGAAAAATACATGGACCTGGAGAACAGAAGTCGCCGGCAAAACCTGCGTGTGGTGGGAATTAGCGAAGATATAGAGGCAGAGAATCCAAGCCGCTTCATATCGGAGTTTTTTTCAGAAGTGCTCGGCGAAGAAAACTTTGAATCACCAATTCTAATAGCTCATAGAACCCTGGCCCCTAAGCCCTGAGCAGGAGAGCGCCCGAGAGCGATGATAGCTCGCCTACATTACCACACCGACAGGGAGAAGATTCTGCAGCTGTCCAGGAGCAAAGGCAACCTATTCTACAAAGGATCACCGATACATATCTTTCCGGATATGAGTCCAGAGGTCAGCAAGCTGCGAGCTTCTTTCAACCCGGTTAAGGTGAAACTACGCAACGCTGGAATACCCTACAGTCTGTACTACCCGGCAAAGTTGATCATAACGATGGACAACACCAAACATTCGTTCACTGACCCACGGGCAGCTGAAAACTTTATCAAATCCCAGGCCCCAACTGCACAGGTAGTAGAGGATTAAAGGTATTTGAGTATTTCTTTCGACTCACAATTGTGATGCCACCAAGGAAAACACATTAAAAGACACTTCTCTTTTGCCTGTAACACATGGTTTTTAGAGCATATTGGAGAAAGGTTGATTTGACAGAAAAGGAGGGGGAAGAAAAATGATGTGTTGACGGGTGGATCAGCCGGAGATGTGTGTGTGTATATGCATATATACGTATGTAGGTATACGTGTATTTATTTATTTTATTATATTTTATTTATTTATTCTCCTACCCCTCAGGTTTTGTTTATAACAAGGTTGGTTGATTATTAGTATTATTTTTATTTTACGCGTATTGGACAACAATCTGATTTAAATTTCATGTTTAGGGAAGGGTGTAAGAAGTTTTTTTAAATTTTTTTTTATTTTTTATTACAAGGACAATGCATATTAACATGACAAGTCAAAATATGCCAGAGTTAGCCAAAAGGCTAGTTTTCATCTGCAGTCCTAGGCCAGATGTACAATATAGGCAACCTAAAAATACAATGTAAAAAAACTATTTAATCAAAACATAACAAAATACAACAAACCCTACAATTACCACAAAAAAAAAAAAAAAAAAGAAAATCAATGTTGACATATTTGCATACTAAAAAGCCAAGTTTTAAAAGAAGAACGAAATCCATTATAACTATTTAATTCTCTAACTGACGTTGGGATGTCATTCCATTCTTTTGCGGCTTTAATAGAAAAGGCAGACTGACTAAAAGCAGTTTTCCTAAAATGAATAACACAGTCCCTTCTAAGTGTACCTCTAGTGAGACGACTGTTATCCGATCTTAAGCTCAGAAACTCTCTAAGAGGTGGTGGGGCCAGACCATTAAGAATTTTGTAAGCTAAACAGCCATTTGAAAACTTTACAAAGTTTTCCCAACTCAACAAATTATATTTTGATAAAATCTTACATTGATGAAAATGACGTGGTTTCTTTTTCAAAAAAATTTTGCGTTTGTTTATATATAGTTTGTATTGGTAGCAAGGCGGAGTGGTTGGCCTGAGACCAAGTAGTTAAACAATAATTCATATGTGAAAATATCATAGAGTGCATAAACATTTTGGCGGCTTGGGTAGACATTGAATTCCTGATATATCGAAAATTAGATAAATAAAATTTTATTTTCTTAACAGTTTTTGAAATCTGAGAATTAAACTTAAGTTTGGAGTCAATGATAAAACCAAGATATGTAAATTCTGAAACAATTTGAATTTTTTCACCGGTAATAAAAATGTCCGGATCAACTACAGAGTTGGTGGTTTTACTAAAAAACATACCAACTGTTTTGGAAAGATTTAACTGAAGGCTACAGTGGTTTAACCATTCACTCATTTTAACCATAGCATTTGTAAGTTTGGCTGCCACTTCTGCTTTTGATGTTCCATGTATATATAAAACAGTGTCATCTGCATACATTTGAACTCTCACTTCTGGGCATGCACGCGGCAAGTCATTAATATACATGCAAAACAAAAGGGGGCCCAGTATAGACCCCTGAGGCACTCCAGTGGACAACTGAAGAGGTTCAGATTGATAGCTGCCAATACGTACAGTTTGTGATCGTTGAAAAAGATAAGATGCTACCCACTTTAGAGCATTATCAGAAAAATTTAAATGAGATAGTTTAGACAGTAAAATATTGTGATTAACAGTGTCAAAGGCTTTCCTAAGATCTAAAAAAATAGCTCCAACAACCTTGTTCCTATCAAGCAATGATTTAATATTTTTGATAAAGAAACAGTTCGCTGTCTCAGTGGAGTGATTTGACCTGAATCCAAATTGTAATGGATGAAGGGAAAATTCTGAGTTATTCAAGTGATCCCTAATCTGTTGAGACACCCATTTCTCTAAAACCTTAGATATCACTGGCAGAATGCTAATAGGTCTATAATTGGAAATAATTTTTCTGTCTCCCGATTTAAATAAAGCGGAAACAATAGCTACTTTCCAAGCAATTGGGAATTCCCCCACAGAGATCGATTGATTTATAATTTTTGTGATTGGGATAATCAATGACGAACCTAATTCTTTCAACATTGTATTATCCATACCAAAGACATCTTTCGCTTTTGAAGTATTAAGTGAACTGATTAAGGATTCAATATTTCTTTCAGAAGCGCTGGAAAACACAAGGCTGTGCTCAGACGACAAGATAGGGCACTTACTAATATCTATGTGTGAAAAACCCTGTGCAATAGATGCAACAGAGTCTACAAAATAGTTGTTAAAAGCTGTAGCAACCACAGTTGGATCAGAAATACTTTTCCCATCCAACAAAAGATCAACAGGTTTTCTGTCTTTATGTTCCTGCCCCAGCAATTTGTTAAATTTAATTACTATATTAGATTTGATTTCAGTTTACTTTTATTCAATAAGTGTGGGCCACAACTATAAGTGATCTGACCCAGGAATATATACGCTACAACTTTAGGAGTTAAGTGGTAAGTCAAGTGTCCATGGACTTAGGGTTTAGGAACTTATGGATCTTTATGAAGATCATTTTTGTTCTTTGTTTTTACCCTGGCACGTTTAGTTTAGGGATGTTGAGAAAATTCAATTGTTCAGACTTTGTTCTACTTCAGAGGATATCATACAAGATAGTTTTCACTGCCATGCATTAATTAAATATGACCAAGGTTAACACTATGTTGGCTAAAACAATTCCACACAACTTGGTCACATTTGTGACTTGGAATTGCAAAGGGCTTAATGGAGCCATAAAACGGTGTAATATTTTAGCACATTTGAAAAAACTAGATATGGAAATCGGCTTTCTACAAGAAACACACTTGAAAAATCAAGATCACAACAGATTACACAATAAATGGATTGGACAGATATTTCATTCTAACTTTGGTGCAAAGAGTAGGGGTACAGCAATATTAATTTAAAAAACAGTACCGTGTATCGCTTCAAAGATAATACCGGACTCTCAAGGCAGATTTATCATTGTTACTGGTAGACTTTAGTATAATTTGATCACATTAGTTAACGTATATGCGCCCAACGATGATGACGAACAATTTATAAACTCATTGTTATCAAAAATACCCGACATGGACTCTCATCAACTGATAATTGGGGGAGATTTTAATTTAGTGCTTGATTCTGACCTGGATAGGTCATCACGTAGACCGGTTACTGTGACTAAAATGGCAAAAAGTGTTAAGAAATTCATGAATACTTATAACATAATAGATCCATGGAGAACCCTGCACCCCAACACACGGCAATATTCTTATTACTCCCCAGTTCATCAGACTTATACCAGAATAGATTACTTTTTAATAGACGGTAAACTCCTTCAACAAATGAAACATTGCAATTATGAAACACTAATGTTGTCAGATCATAGTCCTCTAACTATGCATTTAGCCTTTGGATATAATCAAACATCGAGGAGCTGGAGGTTTGATAACAGCATACTATCATACAAAGAAGGAATAGAAGAAATTAAAAAACACATAGATTTGTATTTATCATTTAATGACACTCCTGACGTCACAAAATCCGCCCTCTGGGAGGCACTAAAGGCATATATTAGAGGCCAAGTAATTTCATGGAAAAGCCTGAAAAATAAGCAACAAAGGGAAAGAGAAACTCAACTAAAAGAAGAAATAACAGAAACGGATAGACAACATTCATCTAGTCCCTCAGTAATTCTGCATAAGAAAAAGCTGACTCTGCAGACAGAACTGGAATTAATATACACTACAAGAACGGTTAAAATGTTGACCAAAGCAAGGCATAGATATTATGAACAAGGGGAAAGAATGGGCAAGATTTTGGCTCAACAAATTAAAAAACAAGCTGCATCAAGGATGATTACGGAAATCCGCACGGATTCAGGCCAAGTTACAAGAGACCAACAGGAGATAAATGATACATTTAAATTTTTCTATAAAAACTATACACTTCAGAATCTAAGAAGAACCCCACACTCATAGATATGTTTTTTGATAAAATATCTATTCCAACAATTAGTTTAGAAAATCTAGAACAACTGGAAAAACCTATAACAAAACAGGAAATTGAACAAGCTATAAAACAGTATGCAAAATTCTAAAGTGCCTGGTCCAGACGGCTACACTTCTGAATTTTACAAAGCCTTTAAAGAGCAGATCTCGATGTTGCTGTTAGATGTATTCAATGAAGCCTTACATAGGGGCTCTCTACCTCCAACACTTTACCATGCAAGCATTTCTCTTCACAATCATTTCACAGGACCAAACTGGGTTTATCAAAAACAGACAGTTGTTTTGTAATATTAGAAGATTGCCAAATATAATTCACACTCAGGACAAAAATAATCTACATCCTGAAATTTTACTATCATTGGATGCGGAAAAAGCTTTTGACAGGGTCGAGTGGGATTATCTCTTTTCGACCCTGTCAAAGTTTGGATTTGGATCAAAAATTATATCCTTGGTAAAATTACTATATGCCCAACCCCAGGCTTCAGTGCGGACTAACAATGTGCATTCAAATTATTTCCCTCTCAGCCGATCGACTAGACAGGGCTGCCCGCTCTCGCCATTACTTTTTGCAATAGCCATTGAACCCCTGGCTCTTTTATTGCATGCAACGGAGGAATACAGTGGGATTAAAAGAGGAAAAATTAAACATAAGGTTTCTTTGTACGCGGACGATCTGTTACTTTTTATTTCAAACCCTGTTAAATCTGTTCCTGTGATAATGGAAATTTTGAAGGAATTTGGAGCAGTATCAGGCTACAAATTGAAAAAGTACCTTATTCCCAATTAATTCTAAAGCCCATATGAATACTAAAGTGTTTAATATCTTTCCCTTTTCAATCTCAACTGAATTCAAATATCTTGGGATAAATATTACGCAGGAATATTACGGCCTCTTTAAGCACAACTATTTGAAATTATATGATCAAACGAAAAAAGATATAGATACATGGAGGAACCTACCACTTTCATTAGCAGGTCGAATAAATGTTATTAGAATGAATGTTCTGCCCAAATTTCTGTTCCTGTTCCAATGTATTCCTATTTGGATAGCCAAGGCATTTTTTAATAAACTAGATTCCCTCATGCCATATTTTATATGGAATGGAAAAACTCCAAGAATCAAGAAAGTGTTCTTGCAAAGACCAACTTGTCTGGGAGGAATGGGATTACCCTGTTTTCGACATTATTACTGGGCATGTAATATCCGCTCAATGTCCTTTTGGTTGTCCACTCAGGGGGCTGATTGGAGTAGGATGGAGAATGAAAGCTGTTATCCCTCCTCGTTAAAAGCATTACTTTATTCAGCTTTGCCTATTTCAAAACAAAAACTTGAGAACCCAGTAGTTTCTCATTCAGTTCAAATCTGGTCCCAGATTAGAATGCATTACGGATGGAGAGGTGCATCTGCTTTAAGTCCATTGATAAATAATCACGCATTTCCTCCGTCAGTTTTAAACACAACATTTCTTCAGTGGGAACATAAGGGTATTCGATATATTAAAGATTTATTTTTTGAAAATATATTTCCCACATTCAAACAATTACAGAGCAAATACAAATTGGAAAGTAAAGATTTCTTCAAATACCTATGTTTTGCTAAAGGCTTATTTCCGTCTTTCCCTAATCAGCCCCCAAATTCCACATTGGAAACAGTGTTTTTGTCTGATCCATTTAAAAAAGGGCTAATTGCTAAAATCCACAATGTGCTAACACAGGAAGAAACAACACCTACATTGGACCATTTGAAAAATGCTTGGCAGGATGATCTAGGGGTGACTATTACAGACAATCAATGGTCAAAAGCCCAAAGAAATGTTCATTCTACCTCTGTATGTATTAGACATGGTCTTTTGCAGTTCAAAGTGCTACACAGATTGCATTTATCCAAATTGAAATTGTCAAAGATGTTTCCTACCATTAGTCCTTCTTGTGATAGATGTTTACAAGGGCCGGCCTCTCTTGCACATATGTTTTGGAATTGTCCTCGCATTACGAACTATTGGAACACTATATTTCAAACCCTTTCTAAGATCTTAAAAAAACAGCTTAAGCCCGAACCAATCTGGGCTCTTTTTGGTGTGAAGCCAGTCAATGTACAACTTTCGGACATTCAAAACAGCATGGTTTGTTTTGTGACCTTGATGACGCGGAGATTGATTCTCTTGTGTTGGAAACAGAAATTGCCCCCTGCTCACTCAGCCTTAATGAAAGACATAATAGATCATTTGAAATTGGAGAAAATTCAATATTTGTTGAGGGGGAAGTCAAATATTTTATTCAACGTGGCAAACTTTTATAGATTACTTTGGTGAGAATGTATAATTGATTTGTTTAGCATGGCAATGGCAATGATGTCCTCTGATGTATGTTGTTTGTTATTGTGTTTTTGTCTTTCTGTATTTTATATGCAAAAAAACCTCAATAAAGAGAATACATTTTTTTTTTTTAAACAAAGTTCGGGAGGAGCACATTCAAATAATCAATCCAATTAACTTGTCATCAACAATCAACATGACTATCCCATCAGCATGAGAGGAAGTATATATAGGCACTCAGTCAACTCACCTACATTCCTTGACAGTTTTTCAGCATCCCTCCACCACCCCGACACCTCACTCTTGGCTTGTTCCTTCCACAGCCAGGAATATGGGGGGAGTACTCTGGGTTCAGGCCAAATACCGAGCCCAGAGCCCTCTCCTCGAACAGCACGACAAATATGCATACCATTTATTCTATCAGACTTATTTGTAAGTGTGAACTCATGAAACATATTTTTTCCTATTACTGCTATGCTGATGAAACACAACTCTACCTCTCATTCCAACCAGACGATGATCAGATGCTCGGATCTCGGCTTGCCTGACAGACATTGCTTGCTGGATGAAGGACCACCACCTTCAACTCAACCTTACAAAGACAGAGCTGCTTGTGGTCTCGACCAACCCAGCACTTCATCACAACTTCTCCATTCATCTGGATTCGTCAACCATAACTCCATCGGAGTTGTGATTCACGATCAGTTAAACTTCACAGACCACATTGCTAGAACTAGCCCGTCCTGCAGATTTTCCTTGAACCACATTAGGAGTATCAAACCCTTCCTATAGGAGTATGCTACACAACTCCTTGTCCAAGCTCTTCTTCTATCCAGAATGGACTATTGTAATGATCTCTCGGCAGGCCTTCCAGCATCAACTAGGGATGGGCAACGATTAATCGCGATTAATCGCATCCAAAATAAAAGTTTGTTTACACATAACATATGTGTGTAGTGTGTATAATTATTTTGTATATATAAATACACACATATGCATGTATATATTTAAGAAATATTTGCATGTAGATACTGTATATATATTTATACATAATTTATATTATATTTAAATATAAATATTTGATATATTAATAAAATATTTTTCTTAAATAAATACATGCATGTGTGTGAATTTTTATATACAAAATAATTATACATGCTACACACACATATATTATGTGTAAACAAACTTTTATTTTGGATGCGATTAATCGCGATTAATCGTTGCCCATCCCTAGAACTGTCAAATCTCTGTAACTGATCCAGAATGCAGTTGCAAGACTGGTCTTTAATGAGCTGAGAAGAGCATACATCACACCTCTCCTCATAAAATTGCACTGGTTGCCAATTGCCGCTTCTTCAAGGCACTAATGCTTGCAAATTCAAGGCACTACTGTTTGCCTACAGAACAACCACTGGCTCTGCATCCCTATATCTTAACTCATTAGTTCAGACCTACATGCCATCCAGAAATTTGCGTTCTGCAAGTGAACGGCGCCTTGTGGTACCATCCCAAAGGGGCACAAAATCACTTTCACTGACCTTTTCCAAGCTAGTGGAATGACCTGCTTATCTCAAACCTTGTCTTTAGCCATCTTCAAGAATCTACTAAATAAATCTCTTTCGCCAACATTTGACTCAATAATACTAACACTTACTCTTCTATGTCTATTATATTTTTTTAAATCTTTGCTACGTGTGCTGCACTGGTCTAGCTGAGACTGCTCACAACATTTGCATATTGTTGCCCTTTGGATAAAAAGGATAAAAGATGGCTAGAGATGAAAACACATTGAAACACTGCTTCATAAAGCTTTTATTAATGAATTAATTAATTGTTAATATTTCATTTAAATCTATGGTTCAGAGTGGGTATCAAACTGCACTGTAAAATCTTGCTGTACAAAAAAAACACCAAAATCTGACAGTACCATACCATTTGCCATTAAAGGTCCAATATGGTGACACTTAAACTTATATTTGTACCATTTATATGTGTCTATTAAACACTAATTTAAACGTGTTACCAAAAAAAAAAGAGTTGGGTTGATTTTCCCACACTTTTCGGAGAGTCTTTTTTCTCCCCTCCCACAAACGCTTGGACTCGCTGCTGAATGGAATGTTCAGCCCACAACTAAAGAGCAGAACGCTCTGATTGGCTAAGCACAGATCTACATAGAAGGCGGCCTGGAATCAAATTTTGTTGGTTCTACTATTTTGTAAATTAATTTAGTTTTACCATGATTAAATCAGCTTTGCAACTTTGCATTTGCACTCGCGACAGTCAATTAACTAAATTACGCCACTAGCATGTAATGTATTGTAAAAAATCCCCATGTTTTCGGTGCTGATGCTGTGGTGACGCATTCATGTAACATGTAAGGGTGGCGCTGCCAATAAAGCACATAAAAGTTGTCACAAAGAACCGGCAAAAGTAATGATTATGAATATGTCAAATATAGCAAGGAGACATTTTATTTGTTTATAAACAAGTGTTTTCTGTGTCACTGTCGCCTGCAAAGATGAAGTTGACGATGCTGATCGTGATCTTCGCAGTAGTGAACGCGCCAGAGAGCAATTCACATTTCATACAGATTACATAAACAGAGAGCAGTCTGTTTTCTTTCGTTTTGAAATGTACAAGTAGACATTTTAGATATATTTCTCAGGTCTGTGAGGCAAGTAGGCTACCTTATATGCTGAGTTTTGGTTAATTTATGAGACAAATATTGGCAAATTATAACTATGCAACCGTCTACTACAGTATCGGATCAGGGAATGCAATGTAGGCTCCATGAGGAAACATTTTATTCATTTGTTGCTATAGGAGAGGAAGAATTTTGCAAACTCGTTAATTCATCTAAATCGACAATTTGTATGTTAGACCCTATACCAACTAAGCTACTGAAGGAGATGCTTCCAGATGTCATAGATCCTCTTCTTAATATCATTAATTCGTCTTTGTCTCTAGTATATACGTACCAAAAACCTTTAAATTGGCTATGATAAAACCGCTTGTTAAAAAACCGCTTGTTAAAAAAACGCAACTTGATCATACAAACTTAGTCAATTACAGGCCAATCTCGAATCTACCTTTTCTGTCAAAGATATTAGAAAAACAGTATCCTCAGACCTGTGTTCCTTTCTTGAAAGAAATGATATCTGCAAGGATTTTCAGTCTGGATTTAGACCGTACCATAGTACCGAGACAGCTCTCGTTAGAGTCACAAATGATTTGCTTTTATCATCCGATCGTGGTTGTATCTCCCTATTAGTGTTACTTGATCTTAGTGCTGCATTTGACACAACTGACCACAACATTCTTTTAAATAGACTAGAAAACTAGATCCATAAACTTGCCTAAATCTGAACCATGGCTCAACGTGGATATTCGGCGACTAAGACAAGCTAGCAGAAAGGTTGAGCGCAAATGGAAGAAGGACAAGCTACATATTTCACTTAAGTTATTTAAAGTCAGTCTGTCGACCTACCAGAATGCTGTAAAGTCGGCAAAAGCTACGTACTTCTCTGACATGATTTTGGCAAACCACTCTAGACCAAAGGTTTTATTTTCTGTTATAAACTCTGTTTTAAATCCTCCGGTAAATACAATGTCTGGTGCTTCGGATGAGCTATGTGAAGGCTTCTTGAGATTTTTTATTGACAAAATATCTAACTTGAGATGCAATGCCAGCCGCTCTCACACTGAACACTCTAGTCAGTTGATGAATTCTGTCACCTGGGATGTTTTTGAGCCAATCACTCTTAATCTCCTCAAAGAAATTATAGCCAAGATGAAACCTTCGTACTGCTCTCTTGACATCATTTCTCCTAAGTTTCTTAAATTAATTGTTGATTCAGTAGGGCCAGGATTGGTGTCCTTTGTTAATAAGTGCCTCCTCACCGGCTCCATCCCTGCTGCCCTTAAGGAGGCCATTGTCACTCCGTTACTCAAGAAGCCTTCACTGGATCCTGCCGTGTTAAATAACTTCCGTCCTATCTCTGTCTTGCCTGTTGTTTCGAAGGTGTTAGAAAAAGTTGTTCTTGACTAACTCCAGCTCTTTCTAAAATGCAATGATATTTCTGAAAACTTTCAATCTGGTTTAAAGTCTGCTCACAGTACTGAATCTGCCCTGTTGAGAGTTTTAAATGACATCTATCTTTCCACGGACACTGGTGACTCTGTGGCTCTTGTTCTTCTGGATCTATCAGCAGCTTTTGATACTATCGACCATTCTATCCTGATATCCAGACTAGAGTATGATGTGGGGCTAAAAGGTATCGCCTTCCAGTGGTTCCAGTCTTATCTCTCGGGTCGAACTTTCAGATTAAAGTTAGGAAATTGCTCCTCTTCTTTTGCGCATCTAACCTGTGGTCTTCCACAAGGATCTAAGCGCCTTTCTCTTTTTTCTCTCTACATGCTACCGCTGGGCACCATTCTAAGAAGGCATGCGGTATCTTTTCACTGTTATGCTGACGATACTCAAATGTATGTTCCAATCAAGAGAAATGATCCCTCTGCCCTTTCATCATTACTAGGTTGTCTAGATGAAGTAAAATTTTGGCTGGACCAAAAAGTTTTATTTTTAAATGAAAACAAAACAGAGATCATTGTTTTTGGGTCCACTCTTAATCCTCAGGCTGCCACCTTCGACCTAGGCAGACTATGTCACATGTCTGTCCTGTCTTGTGATGCACATGGGTGTTTGTTATGTTGAGCCATGTGCTCTTGTCTTAGTTTGATCCCTCCCCCTTGTAATCTGATTATTGGTTTATTTGCTCCACCTGTCTGTCTCGTTACCCTCCTTTGTTTGCCTCTCTATTTAGTCTTCCTGTGTTTGCTGTCCTGGGCTCATTCGTTCTGTCACGGGAGGACCGGGAATAATTCCGTGGATTCAGGTGCAGAGCAGAAGTATTTTAATAAGACAAAACATAAAATAAACAAACCAAATCTAAATCCAAAAACAGACAAGGCAGGGCAGGAACAGGCACAGAATACAACACACGTAACAAATACAACGAATGAGCCCAGGACAGCAAACACAGGAAGACTAAATAGAGAGGCAAACAAAGGAGGGTAACGAGACAGACAGGTGGAGCAAATAAACCAATAATCAGATTACAAGGGGGAGGGATCAAACTAAGACAAGAGCACATGGCTCAACATAACAAACACCCATGTGCATCACAAGACAGGACAGACATGTGACAGTTTTGGAACACAACACCCAGTTTCTACATAGCAAATACATACATTTCTTACTGGCCCGTTTAGCTGGGAGGCGGTCTAGTTTTGTGGGGGGTGGAGAAATGGCAGCAGTGAGCGATTTCACATTTTCACAGCTTTTAATTTACACCACCGAGCCTATATGACACACAGAATCCCATAAAAAAACATTTTCACCACATGGGCCCTTTAAAACAGTACTATACAGAAAACTGCATTCAGGGAAATATTTGTCATTTTTAAGAAAGTATCCAACAGGAATATTCTGGGAATTAGCGTGTCTCAAATCATACCCTACACCCCCAGGTGAAAAAACTAATTATTAAATGTATTAAATATATACTTGAAATTCAAGTAGTATGTTTATAATACATTTGTATTCCCAATATGCTTATTTGAAGTGCATGAAGGATTAACTTTTTGAAACGTGAACAGTTTGTTGAATTGACTTTCATAGGAGGTACATAAATCTCTCTGTTTTCATTAAAATATCTTAGTTTTCTCTCGTTTCATCTCGTTAAGATGAACGAAAATCTTGAACTCCGCAAATGTTTATTCTTAAAAAGAAAACAAATCTATAATCATCATTTGCCTACCTGTTTTTTTTTTATATATATATGAAGAGTTCAGATGCAAAAGCCTCTAAGTGCCATTTGAAATTTTCTTCTAGAATGATAATTTTTATCAAGCTTGTTTATTTAAGTTCAGTAATTTCACTTAAATGGCAATGAAGATGACCTATTAATTGTCATTTAAGTGAAATTACTGAACTTAAATATACAAGCTTGATAAAAATTATCATTTTAGAAGAAAATTTCAAATGGCACTTAGAGGCTTTTGCATCTGAACTCTTCATATATATATATATATATATATATATATATATTTTGTGAAATTTTAATTAAAATTAGTTGATTTTCAGATCAGCTGCTATAGCAGATAAACTGAAGTCAGAGTGCAGACACAAGCAAAAAAGAGAGTAGGAGGTTTTTTAATCTCTGTTGTAGAGATTGTTTAATCAGGCCTAATGGAGAGTGATTTGGTCAGTCTTGAAAGGAAAATTTTAGCAACATTTCCGTGCTTCATTTGAGTCATTCATGTTAGTCTTTTAATTGTTTTTGTTTTTTGGTAAAGCTGCAGGGCACTTGTCCAAGTCATCCTGGTATACGCCACTTTGCACGACTTCTAATTTTCTTTAATCTCTGCAACAGAGGTGAAGAGTGCATGTTAGCATGAGCACAATAGACACGTTCATGGGAAAAACCCTAGTTTAAAATAAATCACAATTAACAACATACATCATATACAACATACCCTGTAATACACACAGGTTGTTTTATTGCTTCAAATAACAATATCAATGACTGTGATTGAACTCTGCTCACTGTAGGTGGGGTTGTTGGGCCTCTTCTAATCTTATGTTCAATGTAATTCACAGAGTGACTCAGTGACCTCTTCTTGATAGACAAGAGGATAAAAATAAAAAAAGCACTTTATTCACATTTGAACTCTGTCTTATAAAAATAGGGAGCGAAAGAGGCAACAAGATGAATTATCTAGGTCTATAACAGCTATTGATGCTCAGTACTCACTGAATCCCTCTCCCAACCTCTATAAAGAACATCAGGTTTTGGAGACAAAATATGATCTGCTAACGGTAATTTGTTTGTACCTGCTCAACATGTGGTCAATGAGTTTGGTGATTAGACCAATTGTTAGCTTATTATATTCATAAATCACAGATGTCAAGCTTGATACCCCAACTTAGTTTGTCTTCAGGAATTACTACTAATGACTATAAAGACATAAACTCTCAATTTAAACAATACTATGTACATTTGTACACCTCTGAATCTCCTCATTGTGCATGATTAATGAATACTTTTTTAGATAAATTGGATTTACCCACTGTAGAGAAGATATTTTTGGATGAGTATATACAAATTGAAGAAATAACTGATCCGTGCTTCCTTGAAAACAGGCAAGGCCCGAGTCTTGGCATAGAGTAATTTCCCCTCATTAACCTGGTTTTGTTCGAAACAGATACTCTTTTTTTAATATCAGGCGTCTTTTTAAATCTTTTGTATTCACCTCATTCCAACAATGCTGAATTTGTGGTCTCACCAGACCTTTTCTGAGAGCAAATTAGTCATTTCTTCTGCATTAAGTATCTCATATTCAAATTTCCAATTCTGAGTTGTTAATAACCAATTTAGGTACTTGAGTGTCCAAGTAAACATCCTGACTTATTTAAAACCAATTTTGGCCCTTTATTTGAATTCACAAAACCTTTGTTTTTATCATAGAAACCCCTTATTCTCTCACTGATAGGAAGAGTAAAAGGAACATCCCAAAAACACTTTTTCTTTTTATTTCAATGTTATCCAATATTAATTCATAAGTCATTTTTCTCCTGTCTGAAAAAATACTGTCTCTTCATTTATTTTGAATACCAAGTCAAGGCAAATAAGTCTAAAGCATCTTGTTAAGCAAAAGGAGGTGGGAGGTTTAGCTTTGCTTAACTTTCAAACTTACAACTGGGCAGCCAACTTTAGAAACGTATTGTACTGGTTACAGCATGATTTGCAATTGTGTAAACAATGGTGTAAATTTCATCAAGCAGTTGGGGGGGACAATAAACAAAATTTCTCAAGAGCAATTTTTGAAGGGGACACAAATAACACAGCCAAAATTGTACTTGTAAGGATGTGTGTACATGTCTCTTACTTAGATATTCAACTACAGCAAGCCATGTTAGTTGTAGTGAGTGACTTACTATCCAACAAGCTAGGGTATTAAACAAGCTACCAAACAAGCTAGGTAACGTTATAATAGCTAACAGCGGACTCATGGAAAAATATATCGGTTATCATAATTTTTTTATCATGACTAATTTATTAATGACAAGAATCACTTCATCCGTTGTTTAAAGTGAATAAAATAGTCTTGACAGCCTACTTACTTCCAAAACTACTGAAGAACTTTGTTCTCTCCCACCGGACTTGTGTGTAGGCGAGGTAGAGGGGGAAAGCAGGCAGTGGACCAAAGCACTGTGAGGCAAGGATAAAACTTTGTTCCGCCATGGATTCAAATCTCAAATTTACAGTTTAACAGATGAGCCCAAGTCTCCATTACTAATAAAAAAAAATTTTTTTTTAAATGACAAAGAAGGAACACTGAGTTGCTTAATTGAAGCTTATTGTATTATGTAGAGTACAGTATTACATGTCACAGGAGCTGCAATGTCTTATGGGCAAAGGGGCCATAGGACATGTTCCCCTCCCAGAGAGAGAGTCAGGCTACTACAGTCAGTACTTTCTGGTTCCCCAAAAAGCTGGGGGGTTGCGTCCAATTTTAGATCTTTGCGGTCTGAACTGTTCTCTCAGAACATAAAAGTTCAAGATGCTAACGATAAAGATGATTGTGTCGCAAATCCGATCACAAGATTTTCTGTTAAAACGGTGTCGTGTTAGTACCCCCTAAGTTAATAACTAATGATTGTTGGGACCGAAGTGAATCAATCAAAACTAACTTTAGCTGGAAAATAACTTCTAGAGCTGCCATATAGCCGAAACAATCTCTGTTGCTTTGGTTTCCTGTTGTCACTGTAAAGCCACGTTGGAGCAATCTACATTGTTAAAAGCGCTATATAAATGAAGATGACTTGACTTGACTTGACTTGGCCATAGTCCTTGAAGGACTGGTCGCCCCCTTGCAACAAGTATGTGATGTGGCAGGCTAGTCCCTTCCCCACACATACATCAGATTTTATAGTTTAGATGTTCATGCTACTCCGGGCTTAGAAGTCTTTTAGTCAACATCCCAAGCTCATGTTTGATCCCTTTCCCAGTGGCGGATCTACGGGGTGGCAAAGTACCCCCGTATCCCCGTACCTGGGATACAGTCTTGCCACCCCTGTTGGCACCCCATTTATAAATCAGATAATATTTTAAGTATATTTTATGTTCATAGCCTACACGTTGAAGGCCAAGGAGACCCACGCCAAACTCCTCTTAAACAGAAATCGCCAATTTAGAATCCCCCCCCCCCCCCCCCCAGATGTCCCTCTAGTGGACAGAACAGGTAACAACAACCACATGCTATAGTGGCATTGGCGATCCATAAACCAGTGTAATGTCGTAAATATTAATAATAGGATGAATTTGAGCATTTAATATTCAAATATTAAATAATATAAGGAATGGAATTCGAATAGTATTATAGAGGAAGATTGACAGCCCTAGAATCAATCACTATTTATGTCTGAGCCTAATGTTTAATATTTTTTGAGACAGACTGTTTACACAGACTGTTGAGAGTGATTACACAGAGAAAGGGTCCACAATTCACAAATTAAGACCCACACCATCCAAAAACACAGCTACATCTCTGATTTGACTCCCAATCTGTGTAATGTAGTGAGAACAAAACACATTCAATGAAAACCGTAGCATTTTAAATTATGAATAATGTCCATGGCCCCCCTCCTGAAACCTCATGCCACCCCAGGAAAAAAATCTCTAGATCCGCCACTGGCACACACTACACAACCGTAAGGGTTCCAGACACTTCCAGTACGGCAGGTTTGGTGTTCTCATTTCTATGTCGCTATGAGCGCAGCATTGAGAGTAGCTTTTGAGAGGGAACGTCTCAGGTTGTTTGACTGTAACCATGTTCCTTGAAAAAGCGGGAACGAGATGCTGCATTACATTGCCGCCCTGGGGGCATGTCCAGACATTTCTTCAGACAAAGTGATACCTGAAGGCGCACCTGTTTCACGTCTATTTATAGCCTCTCATGAGTGCACATTCCAATGACATTATCGTCAGAGGTTATTTAAAGCCAAGTTCCTTGGTGTGTTTGCCACACATACTTCACAACCAGTAAAAAAAATATGTTTTCCTATTGCGCTATGAGTGCAGCATGTCGTTCCTGCTTTTTCAGGGGATAGGGTTACAGTCAAGTAACCTGAGACTTTTTTTATCCATTTTTTTTTCCTTTATGTTTTTCTTTCATGTACAGCACTTTGGCCAACCAAGGTTGATTTTAAATGTGCTTTATGAATAAAATAAAATTTGATTTGATCAGTATACCTATAAGTTCACTTTAAGTATTGTTGCAGTAAAGGGGAAAAAACATAGTTATAAACTACTTCTGCCAGGCTCACTATCGTCAAAGACAACTGACAATTAACATACGATATGGATTGGCGGTATGGTTCTGTTCTGACCAGCCAAGCATGGATAAAAGCAGGGAGAGCAGCAATAACCCCCTTAGCAGGGTTTGAAATTAACTTTTTCACTAATCTGCCAATTTGGCTACTACATTTTTGAGAGTTACCGGCCATTCAGAACTAGCCCCCAAAAAAGTATTCTATATATATATATATATATATATATATATATATGGGTGTTATTTTCAAACCCTGCCCATTAGGGTAAACAGAATAAAACCAACATAAATGTATTGCAGATATCATTAATGTCAATACATCATTTAATGTACAACATAATGCTGGAATTTAGTCTGATTCAAAGGGGAATCAGTATGCCAAATCCTGACTGAATGAGAGGAGCTGGGGATGGGGATGGTAATTACCTCCTGAGAAACACGATAGCTGCTGATAATACTGAAGGACCTTATTAATGGATGCTGTGATAGGCGTCATATTCCAATAGGTAGATGTGGATCAGCTGAGAGTCTCAAGTCTCAATTTAGTCCCAAGTAATATTGATACAGTACACTTACAAGTATACTTCTAGTACATTGGTATTAGTATACTTACTACATAAAGTATACTTAAAATATACTTGAAGTATATTCTTAAGTATACTTGAATTTGAAGTATTTTTTGTAAGGGCTGATTTAATAAACAGTCTGTTAGGGGTCCTGATGAGATTCTGTAAAGAGTATGTGGCTATTACTGCTGATATACAGCACCTGTTCCATTATATTTGACGTGCTGAAATCATGCGCTACTGAGGCAGAGGTGATCAACCTTCTCATACACAACAGGTGCTTGCAGTGTCTTAACCTCAGACTGCACAAGAGTATCTACAGTATATACATATAATTTGTTTTTGTTGTTTTTTTAACTGCTGGCTCTCTTACTGTGCGTTCACACCGGACGCGAATAGCGCGTCAAATTCGCGCCTACCGCATCTAGTTTGACGCTTGACCACTTTGTGTTAATTCACGTGTCAAGAGTGAAACTGACGCGCGTAAAAACAAAAGTTTGATGCGGAATCTACGCGCGTCAGATTCGAATTTTGTTGGCGGCCATCTTTTTTATGTTGATCGAGCATTTATCGAGAGAGTCACCGCTCTGTATTTGCTCTGAAAAGCAGAACAGCGGCGTAGGGATCATCGTCGCTGTATTTGGGTCCACCAGACCATTCGGAGGCGAACTCAGTTTGGCGAGTTTCACCATTTCCCCGCTCCAGGAGCAGCGCCTGGATGACGGCCGCTTTCAGCGGTACTTCCGCCTGTCCCGCGCCCAGTTTGATGACCTGTTGTCCCGCATCGGTGCTCTAAGTGATGTCAGGCCAAAATATTTTTTGTCACATACAGCAAACATCTCCTCACTATCCGCTAGCTGCCTGTCCCCTGAACACACTGTAAAAAAACGTGGTTTCTGTAGACACCACAGGCTCCACAAACGGCAACAAAAACAAACTTGGCTTACCCGCCCCACGAAACATAACAAACAGTGTTCCAGCCAATCACTGGCAAGAAGTATTTGAGGGTGGGTCTGGGGGGTTAGCGCGCATGCACATGAAGTGAAGGAGAGAGAAGCATCAAGAGGGAAGTTTGAATAATGGCCGACACACGACCAAAGAGACGACGTTCCGATGATCAACTTACAAAGAAGAGGGAAAAGGATAAAGAACGCGCGAAGTACCGAATTTACATCGGTAAAGCATTCAAAAGATGGCGAGAACTCCGCCGACAGAAGGGCTTCCAGTCCGACATTCAGGTTGCTCTGTTTTTCACGGAAGGGAGGGGGAGGAGACGAGATGCGGAGGAGGGAGGGTCTAGCTAGCCTCCGTTTTGTTTGACAATAGTTTGAACGTCAACAAGAAGTGACGTCACCCAGGATTGCTTAAAGAACCTTTAACACAGTATCATAGGGTTGGTAGTGAACTATTAAACGCATTCAATGACCTACACTTTTGATCAGTGGGATGAGACTTGGGATGATCTCAACTTGGGATGAGATTTGTGAATCGACTACCTGATAATGTCACCATCAGTAAATAACCAACAAATCATTCCCAAAAATTTCCATGGCTTTCTTTTACATGACAAATGTGCCTTACAGACACACAGATACAGCAGCCAGAGAGAAGCTAACATTAAAAAGTCAAGTGCCTAACTAAAACAACCCATGATCAACATAATGGTGACTTCAAACAGAACAGCCTGTTGTTGTCCTGACACTCTTTTGTATGTCTTTGTACTAACAACTTATAACTTTGAGTAACACATGCTTGAGAAATTCAAGGTTTCCACCCACTGTAAAAAAAAAAAAATTTAAAAAGCCTTTAACTAAAAATGTAATTTCGATTTTGAACTAAGCTAATTTCTGTTTGACCGATTAGACTTTGCATGTTTTCAACATGCACCCATTAGTAACACAATTTTTCTCTTAAACGCAAAATACAATACAAAAACATAACTCAATTGAGATAGAAATTGAAAGTAGCTCACATGAATACACATTAGTATAGACCCCTTTTGCGCCGACGTCACAGTGACGTCACGGCGCCAGCTGGAGGCGGCCAATACAAACCAAAACAAAGGGAAAACTGGAGGCGGCCAATACAAACCAGCACAAATTCGGCTACATAATAAGGAGCTTAAATTGTTATTATTATTATTAAATGTCCTCTTGTTGTGTTGTTGGGTGCAAGAATCGATGAAAAATGAATATGCTGTATCTGGAATTTTTATTTCTAGAAAATATTCACATCATTAAAATTGCACCGTAATGTTACTCTACATTGTCATAATCTTGGCGCTGGCTAGGCAGAACTGCGGATCGAACCACACAAGTCACACATGAGCATTCATCACATAGTTATAGGCATCTAAAGATTTATATGCCCTCAGTTTCTCTTTACACTCTGTTTCTCTATCAGGTGTAGAAGTCAGGCCACTCAACCGGAGGTAACGTTAAAGGGATAGTTCACTTTGAAATACATTTTTAGTATGTTTTAGCTTACCTCAAGGGCATCCAAGATGTAGGTGTCTTTGTTTCCGCAGTAGTTTCAATGTACTTACATTTACGAGTCATTAAATCATGTTTAATTTGGACTTCTCTGTGCATGCTCTTTGAGGTGGTGACAATAGACCAGCATTATATGACTGACAGACAAGAACGGTTTGACCTAAAAATATAAAAAAATTAAACTACTGCGGAAACAAAGACACCTACATCTTGGATGCCCTTGAGGTTAAGCTAAAACATACCAAAAATTTATTTCAAAGTGAACTATCCCTTTAACGTTAATCCTGTCAGATCGTCCTATTTGTAACGTGTAACGTTACGGGTTGGCCAATCTGGTTCCGTCCGTTAAAATTAGCTTTTGCAAATAACAATCACGGTCCTGGACAGTGAGTGACCTTGCACATTAAGATAAAATCAGATTTCCTCCCGTCATTGTTAAAAAACAAGCTAACAAAACTTGCAAACTAGCATTAGTGAAGTGGCCAGAGGGATCATTCTGCCTCCACTTGAGCTAGAACCATGTCTTGGTTTGAGGATGACTTTAGAGTCATTTCGTACAAACTCAAGACACGCCGCGCTAACGGATAGCGCATGTAAATCCCCCACACGTTTGACTGATGACAGAGCTGTCAGAAAAACGGTTTTGAGCGAGAGGTACTTTAGATCCACGGAATCTATAGGTTCAAAGGGATATGTTTTCAGGGCCTCTAGGACCAAAGAGAGATCCCAAATAGGAACCGACGGGGGCCGCGGGGGATTCATCTTCCTGGCTCCCCTAAGGAAGCGGATGACAGGTCTAGTTCCTTCCTATCGTTCCTCAGCGAACGCTGCAATGGTACTCTGCAAATACTCTCACATACACTTTAAGAGTGGAGGGGGACCTGCCCTTGTCCAACAACTCTTGAAAGAAGCCAAGCTACTGCGAGACCCGGTGCACCATTTGGAGAACACAGACCTTTTAGACGCGTAAAGCCTTCTCGTAGAGGGAGCTCTAGACTGCGTGATCGTGTTCATAACCCTTTCTGGCAGGACAACGGGTATCCGTTGATCAACCATACGTGCAGAGACCAGCGCTCTGGATGGGGATGCCAGATTGAGCCGCGGGCTTGAGAGAGGAGATCTCTCCTCACCGGAATCGGCCAAGGGGGAGTGCGTGACAGCCGCATCAGCTCCGGGAACCAGATTTGGTTCTCCCATCACGGAGTTATAAGGAGCACCGAGTGGCGCGTTTCCCTGATTCTCTTGATTACCTGTGGCAACAGTGAGATCAGAGGGAAAGCATACAGTGGGCAGCTGGGCCAAATTTGGGCCAGTGCATCCTCGTTCTTTCAAAAGAACATTGGGCAATGAGCGTTGTCTTTTGACGCAAAAAGGTCGACTTCCGCTTTGCCGAAAAAATGCCATAGTAACTGGACTGTGTGGTTGCATGGCCCATTCCCCCGGGGGAACGTTATCCCTGGACAGTCTGTCTGGGCTGTTGTTCAGGTGGCCTGGCACATGCGCAGCTCTCAGCGAGCGCAGTAAGTGCTGAGACCAAACAAGGAGGCGTTCTGTTTTCCTGGATCTTATGCCGCCCTGACAGTTCACGTAGGACACCACAGACATGTTGTCCGAGTGGACTAGAACATGGTGGTCCCGTATGAACGGGAGGAAGCGCTTCAGCGCGTTCTCGACCGCTATCATCTCCAGACAATTTTTATGAAGGCGTTTCTCTCGGTCTGACCACAGGCCAAAGACTGGTCTGCCCTCAAAGAGAGCTCCCCAACCTAAGTTGGAGGCGTCCGTCGAGATGACCTTTCAGTATGAGACCGCTCCCATCGTCACCCCCCGCTGGTACCAGTCGGCCACTAACCAGGGCTGCAGAGCTGAAATGCAGCTCTGAGTCACTCTGATTCGTCTGCAGCCGGAAGCCCAAGCTCGGTGAGGCACCCGAGCATTCAGCCAGCATTGCAGCGGGCGCATACGCAGTAAGCCCAGCTGAAGCACTACTGCAGCTGGCGCCATACAGCCCAGCATTCTCTGAAATGTTTTCAGAGAAGCGATGCTGCCCTTCTGGAAAGACGAGGCCAGGTGTCGAACACGGCGCACGCGCTGTGCCGATAAACGAGCCGTCATAGCCACAGATTCCAGTTCTATTCCCAGAAAGGAGACTGACTGACTGGGCAGTAATGAGCTCTTGGTCCAGTTGACCGTGAGACCCAGGCTTTCCAGATGACTGTTCTGTGATATACGAGTTCTATCTCTGACTGTGCCAGAATCAGCCAATCGTCCAAATAGTTCAGAATTCGCATGCCCTGATTTCTCAAGGGGGCGAAAGCCGCGTCCATGCACTTCGTGAATGTACGGGGTGCTAAAGACAGGCCAAACAGAAGGACGGTGTATTGATATACGTCACCGTCGGAGGCGAATCTCAAGAATGGCCTGTGACGGGGTATTATCCGAATCTGAAAGTAGGTCTGAAAGTAGGACGAGCGAACTGTAGTGAATAGCCCTGTCTTATTGTGCTCAGCACCCATTCTGATATCCCTGGAATCGCTTCCCATGCTTTTACATGTACAGCTAGGGACAGAATGGCCTCCGGGTTCCGATCGCCGCACTTCGTGGGCTCGAAAAACTAAACCGGAGGTATGGATGCGCGCGCCCTCAGTGCTTCAATATGGCAGCTCGCTGACAGTGATGGCTGGCTGCTTCACATGTGCCGTCCCGATTGTTTTGAATGGGGAACGCTTTGTGATAACTTTGTGATGCGCGAGCAGCGCCGGGGCAAAGTGTTTGTCAGTAAGCATGAGCGCTCGTGAGCGGGCACGTGACTTACATTCAGAACCTGACCGATATGAGGCTGCTTTGGCCGTGTGACAGAGCGGGCAGAGAGTAGGCGTAGGCA
Organism: Semotilus atromaculatus; assembly: GCA_031834385.1. NCBI lineage: Eukaryota > Metazoa > Chordata > Actinopteri > Cypriniformes > Leuciscidae > Semotilus > Semotilus atromaculatus. The sequence continues at coordinate 19,205,338 of JAULUF010000020.1, read as the reverse complement.
CAGAGTTGAGGGCACATTTCCTACATCTAACACTTGAGCGGCATATGCCAGCTTTATGAGAGTGGGTTGCGTCACTGGCTCATTGGCTGGCAAATACACCGCTGCAGTAGCCTTTTCTAAGGGGACTGACAGGGCGAGATATTTCGACAGCGGTCCGGCCACGGCGGTCCGGCCTTGCTGCCGCTAGGAGGACTTCGCGTGCTCGGGTTTCAGCATGATCTTAGGCCGAGGTCCTCGCGGGGAAGGCGACCTGTCGTCGCTGCGAAGACGGAGGCTGAGCTGGACACTGGGTAACGCAGATCACGTCTTGGTCTCCAGCGCTGAGCGGGGCTCGGCACGAGCCACAGGAAGTGCGAGGCATTTTTATAAAAACGCATAGCGTGGAGCATAAAAAGGATACTGTCGCCGGATAGCGTAGCAGGCACGGATGGCTGAAGGCGGCGAAGACGACCGACGACGCTTTCCTCTGCTTGCTGGTCGCTGGTTTCAACGGCGGCAGCTTCTCTCAGGATCCAGCGATGCGTAGAGCTTCGCTGAAGAGATGAAAATCTGGGAAGCAGCCTCTGACGCGTAGTTGGCGCGAAGTGCCCTCATTGGGCGTGACTTCACGCGAGGCTCAGTGGTAGGCTGCTGCAGTAGCCACAGGGCAGCCAATGAGCACGCTAGATAGCCTGCTCTAGGTCTGCTAGCTGCTGCACTGCGTTGACAATGAATACAAAATTAAGGATACGTTTTTGGCTTCATATCTCGAGAAAATATGACTTAACCCGTAGCGTAAGCAACTCTCGCAATACGAGAGAACCTCTCGTAAGAGAACAAACGTTATGCAAAATGATAAACATAGTTATCTACATTAGGCACATCATTCAAAACTAACAGCTCTTGTGTTTAATTTAGAAAACACTGCAATTTAAATACCACAATAATTTCCCAATTACCTACACCCAACGATCATGTGTGAAAACACTTATACAAAAACTGATCACAGAAATCAAAACTTAGTGTTTTTAGAAGAAAAAATATATTTTGTAAATCTCTCCTGAATTCTGTTTTTCTCGATAGCTTAAACACATTTCTTGAAATGATGACACCTTTTCTCGAAACTCTAAAAAGAAATCCATAACTTCTAACCCAATTCCCCATACTTCCTATTTTTAGGTCAAAATCAAGCTCTCCACTCAAAACCATTCAATCTTGCTATAAAAATCAAACAAAACTTTGTTCTCAGACATGAAACACAAGCCATCCATAACATAGTCTTACACACTAGTGAGATCAATTCAAAACTCTTTAAAAAAAAAAACTACTTTTGGCAATCAGGAATCATTTTACAGCTCAATGTCTATTACAGCATACAATATAAATAGAGCAGATATCAAGCATAGCGTCAGTTCTGGCAGGTCATGTTAGTCAAGCTCGCATCAGCTGACTCTCAGCTGATCCACATCTACCTATAGGAATAGGACGCCTATCACCGTGTACATATTTAAGCTCCTTCAGGATTATCAGCAGCTATCGCGTTTCTCAGAAGCTAATTACCCTCCTCCATCCCCAGCTCCTCCTCTCATCAGTCAGGATTGGGCATTCTGATTCCACAAACTCAACAGCAGTGCAAAATATGAAAAGAAAATGCAGAAAAACAGAGCGCATGTGGCGGAAGACAAAACTTGTAGTCCATTATAACATCTACAAAGACAACATTCAAGCTTTCAATATGGAACTAGGCAAAGCTAGACAGACTTTCTTCTCGATTATTATAAACAGCAACTTAAACAACACACGTACTCTTTTTGCTACTAGAGACTGACAAACCCCCCAAGCCAGATTCCCAGTGAAATGCTCTCAGATAGCAAGTGCAGGGAGTTTGCTTGCTTCTTCTCTGAGAAAATTAATAATATCAGAAAAGTGATCAGCACATCCTTGAGTTGCGCTGGGGTCAGACAGATCAGACCACAACCTGAGAAAGTAGTTACTATGTCTGATTTTAAAGAAATTGATTGCAAAATTTTAGAAGAAACCGTACAGCACATTAAAACATCAACCTGCGCCCTTGACGCACTTCCCACATCTTTCTTCAAAAGTGTGTTAAACATCTTAAAAGCAGATCTTCTAGAAGTGGTAAATGCCTCACTTCTCTCTGGGAGTTTTCCAAACTCCCTGAAAACTGCAGTTGTCAAACCCCTCCAAAATAAAAGAGTAATCTGGATAAGACTATATTAAGCAACTATAGACCGATCTCAAATCTTCCTTTCATAGGCAAGGTCATTGAAAAAGTTGTCTTCAATCAGCTGAACAAATTCTTAAGCTCGAATGGATACTTTGACAATTTTCAATCTGATTCTACTGAGGTCGAGTAGTACCAGCACTGATATTTTGCCTTTATCAGTATTTAAGCGAATATGGTTTATTATCTTTATGAGTGCTGTCTCTGTGCTGTGATGTGATCGGAAACCAGATTGAAAATTGTCAAAGTATCCATTCGAGCTTAAGAATTTGTTCAGCTGATTGAAGACAACTTTTTCACAGATATATAAGTTTATATCTGCTATATTTAACATATTTCTGTCAGGACAACTATCGGCAAATACGACTGACAATTAGCATACAGTTTTGATTGGTGGTATGGTTCCATTCTGGGCGAGAACTCCCTGTGCATCCATGCAGACTAGCATGGATAAGAGAAGGGAGAGCAGCAATAATCCCCCTTGGAGTAAACAGAACAAAAGCAACATGAATGTATGCAAATATATTTAATTCAAGATTTTAAAGTACAACTTAATTCGAGAATTTATTCTGATACCAATCCAAAAGAAATGTTGCAATTTCGGGTGTTCCCAGGGGTGCTCTCTGCACGGTTTGGAGCAGTCTCTGTCTCGCATGCACGCTCGCTCTAGATTCCGGGAGATTTTAACTAATTTGCGGTATAAATAGTTGATCACGAGTGGCTCAACAGGGAGATCTATAGATAAACTCATCTTTCAGGCATTTGACCGACCGGGTTGACACTTCAGCGTGAGAAATCGGGGGTGTGGCGTGTGTATGGGGGGTGGATAATGCCACGGATAACCTTCCGAAGGTGACAGTCGTGTACTTTTCCTTTTCCTACGTGGCCGTTTTATGGTTCTGTGTCAGGTTGCGTGCATCGCGTTGAATCTTATGGCGCTCGAAATGTTCCATTCGGCGACGATATGGCGCTCGCTTTGTGTCATTTCTTTCCTAACCAAGCTTAAAGACGTGACATGCGTGTGGAGAACGTCTGCACGTCTTAAACGTCTTAACGTCTGCACGTCTTAAATGTCTGCACGTCTTAAACGTCTTAACGTCTGCACGTCTTAAACGTCTTAACGTCTGCACGTCTTAAACGTCTTAACATCTGCACGTCTTAACGTCTGGGGCTATCTATTTTTCCTTATTTTCCCTCACGTCTATTTTTCCTTATTTTATCATACATTTACTGTTATAGACACTATCATAGATAACCTTATTTTGGCACAGTTTATAGGACTACATTTGATCAACTTATTTCTATAATTCTGAATCTGTTAATGTACCATACATTTGGTATCCCAATGAAAGGTATAACTTTTTAAATAGAAGTCAAATGTCTTGTATTTTGATTATAAAATAAACATGAAGACAAAAAGTTGAGAAAAAAATACCAAGTAAAACACATTTGTTAAAAAATAAAATCATTCTATGAACTTCTAGCAAGCTCATTTAAACCGATTTGTAAATGTCGAAATGAAAAGCTAATTTAAACCGAGTTGTAAATGTCGAAATGAAAAGAGCATAAACAAATACGAAACTACTAAATATAAATATAAAACCGCCAGTAGATGGCGGCAAGTCACTGCTCTATTGACATCACTGGTTAATGTTCAACCTATTCTTTCAAAAACACAAATATATATTTAATACCCACACAGCTACTTCTTTAGGCAGTTGTTCTGCTGTGGTGCTGTTTGGAACTATATGTTCATTGTATTAACATATTGTTTATTTACAGGCATTTTGGTTTTCTAATGATTCTTTTTTTAAAAGCTAAAAACTGCTCATTACAGAAAAATTAAAACAAATATTTACAAATGTGTGTTTTACTTGGTATTTTTTCTCAACTTTTTGTCTCAATTGGCAGTTAATTTTCATTATATTTAAACTGTTACCCAGAAGTTCATCATTATGTGAATTTAAAGTGACTGCATTACAAATAGAAATATAGGTAGCCTACATGTATGTGCCGTTGTTGGTTCCCATGACATGCTATTTTAATGTTTTAATTACAGCAATAATTTTTTGTCTATGAATTTTGCATTCCACTAATTAATGGGAATGTAAAGCTTTAAATCAACCAGTTTTCTGAAATAGCTCAGAGGTGCATCTCATGAAGCTTCATTTGGCAAGCATATATAGACAGAGCACAAGTCATACACATTCAGATAATGGAAGAACAACCAGGGCTGAGTTTCCCGATAACGCTCACTCTTAGCGCGCTACGAAGACTCTCAAGGTATAACTTAACTGAAGGTATACCATTTCTAGGCGTGTTCCCCGAACTATACCTTAGAAAGCTGCTTAAGATATACCTTCTTACGTGCGACGTTACCGGGTGCTGTCCGTGGCGATGGTGCTGAATCTGCTGATATCGATGACTCGAGAATCAATTATTCTCTCGTGCAGGGGCTGTTTATGTGAGAAAGCGCTGTTCTTTATAAAATAAGCACTTCAGAAATATTTGAAATTGCATTTACTAGGACTCATGGGATATTATAAAAAATAATCCAAACTATAACAGCCTTTAATATAGCCTTGCCTACATATTTTAAAATTGTATCATATAATGCTGCCAAAATAACCATTACAATTTTTTATGTGCTTTCTTCTCTTTCCCATTTTTGTTCGCTGAGGTGAGCTGCGATGAAATATTGCTCTTGTAAATACTTTCAAACATTTCAGTAATAAAAGTGTACGTCACTTAGCTACGGTGCTCGGCAGTGATCAAAAAGGATTTAAACAGTGAATTTTTAATCTCTTCTTGTAAACTCAGAGATATGGATTCAGACGGCAATTAAATTACCACATGACCTGTTGGTCAAAAATCAGTAATTTGGACAGAGATTTTTACGCGGGTTGGGTGAGAAAAAACACTGATATTATGGATTCGGACGGCACTAAAATGACTTACCCCTGTAAATGTTTACAATATTAGCGTCCAAATAGGACTTAACTGACAGTAGCCTATGCTTTCACTAGCCTTTAAAAGCGCTCTTTAATTAAAATAAATTTATAAAATTTTATTATATATAATAGGCTAATATAATTAAAATTCTAACAACAATCAATGTAATGCCAATTTTATTCTTTGCATGAAAACACTTGAATTAGCCTAATTGAACACTGTCTGTGTGTATTAAAACTTCAGAATTATATTCATATAGACCTTTAACAGTGATAAGGTAAAGCTAAGAGTGGTCCAGACCAACCTTCCGAAAGTATGACTTACAGAAGGTATACTTAACTAAGAACGTTTCGGGAAACACCTATTAACGATAAGGTACAGCTTAAGGTGTAATTTAAGAACGACGTAGCGTTAAGAAGGTTTCGGGAAACTCAGCCCAGGTCAACAGCCGGCAAGAAGAGGAGTAAAGATGTGTGGGTATGGAGGCAAAACAGTGAAGAGGTCAAGATTGTGGACATGTTTCTAATGAAATAACGGTCACTATTGCAGACAATGTTGGAGAACAACAGTGCGTTTCCATTACCCTTCAAATTGCGCAAATTGAAATTGCGAATTAAAAATACGCTCAATGGAAACACGTCAATTTCGCAAAAACTCCCATTTATCGCAAAAAAGTTTTTACGCTCGCATGAGGTGGTTTTTCAGGCAATTCGAAAAAGGAATATTTCGCAAAACTGCTTTTGCGCATTTACAGTCACGCATTTAGAAGGCGCGTGTGTTTTTGGTCCGTGGCTACTTTGGCGTCCATTCGTTTTTCCTTTAACTAGATCCGAAAAACATGTTTTCTTCTTTATTAGTTTTTAGACTGGATCGATCGGTTTAACAAATCGTGTCCACGGATTAATAAACTGTATGATATCCTAATCCGCCCTCTCAGATTTGTAAATAGGATATCAGTTCTTTGTAATTTCTTGAACTTTCTTGAGCAAAAAAAGACTTCACATACAAAAAATAAATATAGTAGGCTAACACAAACTAATTTCCAAAACTGTAAAAGGTTATATAAAAATAAAACATTCATCAGTTATTTTAGCATATTACTGTCTTAAGTGAACTCATTTATAGTTATAAACGCAAATAATAATAATTATCATTATTATTAGGCTGTTACATTTATTAGGCTACATATTTAGAAGATGCTTTTATAAAAAAATAATAATACAGGGCTAAGATTATCACAAATAAACAAGTTTTTGACGCATAAAGGGTTTGAGCAGAGTGCGCACTGCATGAAATGGAGGCGCCGGCGCGAACACTTGCATTTTCCTATCAACAGTGGAAACAACTTAAAATACTCTATCATTTCTGGTCATACAGAAAATAATAAAACATAATCCGCAACTACTTTTATTTGTGTATACTCACAATAACAAGAAACCGTTCTTCTTTCAGGAGCGCTTTCATGATCTCCGTGAACTGAAACAAAATATAGCCTATGTAGGCTAAAGCTTGAAATGTCCACTTTTAAACAAACAAATTCAAATCAAAAGCAATTAATAGGCCTAAAAAAATATCATTGGGTTCTAATTGGCCTTAGAAAACCAGTAAAATTGAATTTTCTTCCATATTAATTTGTAAATATTTTAAATGTTTAATAAAGGGACAAAAAGTCATAAACAAAAATCTGAAAATTCATCTAGAGCCTATTTATTTTTTAATATGATTAAAAAAGGAAAAACGAATGGACGCAAAAGTACACGGACCGTTTGGACAGAATACGAGACAGAGTTCTTTATTAAATTCATTTTAAAAAAAAGAATGACAGGAATACTGGATTCTAAACCTCAAAGAAATGCCACAATCAAGACCTTGAAATAGAAATGAGTGAGAAACACCAGATCCTCATATGTGCCGCTCACAGTATCCTTATACTGATTATAATATTATACAAAACGCCGCTTTTTACGCCGTCTTTGTCAGACAGAAGCGCCGTAGATAACGGCGCACTATGGATGGCCTGCGGCGTCAGAAACGGCGTCAATGGCTGGATAAAAAAAACGCCAATAATGACGGCGAATTTGCTTTGTAAACGCCGTAATTTGCGCCGTTTGTACCACAGAACGCCGTACTTTGCGGCGTCTTTTCGTCTTAAACGCGTTTGGTTAGAGGCGAAAATTTACCCTTTTGGCGTTCCATACGCCATACGCCGCACCACAGACGCGTGACACCAACGTCGCACCACAGCACGCCGCACCACAGACGCGTGACACAACGTGTGACTCCAACGTCGCACCACAGACGCGTGACACCAACGTGTAACTCCAACGTCGCACCACAATAAATTAATATCTATTCCCCCCCCCCCCCCCCCCCCATACACCCTAGCTTTTCTTATCTTTTCTTTGTTATCTTTCTAATCAATCATTATTTTCTTGTGTTCTGATGACATTGAAAATATCATTGATACACATTTTGTATTGTATACAAAGTTGTGTATGTCATTAATGTCATCTCTGAATGGTTTACGAACATATACTGTATATATATATATATATATATATATATATATATATATATATATATATATATATTATATATCAATACTATTACATTAGCAAAACTTGGCCACTCAATATTTAATATTCAATTATTTTATTTATTCAATTATAAAGTTTTAATTGTATTAATTTGAACAAGCACAACATTCAGCATTCAACTAAATATTCCAAAATATGTATTATTATTAATAATGTTATTTCAACATATCTCATTATTTCGACATTTGTATTATAGGCCTACAATATGTGCATTTGTAAATCCGGTGACACGCGTGCATTCATTTTTATGAATAAGTATAAGTCACTGTGTCTGCTGCAAATATGCAATTGACGATGCGCCTAGAGAAATACATAAGCTATAATTACATAATCAGAGAGTAGCCTATTTCTTTTCGTTTTGAATTGTTTCGTTTAGACATTTCAAGCTCTCTATATATTTCTCATGTCTGAGGCATACACACTGAGTTTCGGTTGAACCCCTACTGTTAATTTATATTGAGATGCGCACGGGTTTATGTGCAATGCAAGTGAACGCGCGGGCGCCTCCAAGTCATGATTATATCGTCTGCTATATTTGCTTCTTATTTATTAAATCCAGGCAATTCGTTGATGGTAAAAATTATTAAAATTAAGATACAAATTATACATAACGAAATTTACTTTAAAGAAAGGCGTTCTACAAAACAAAACTTAATGAAGTGGTCAAAATCATGTCTGACCCATTCCATGTCTACCGATATATTTCGACTCATATCTTACTTATGCTGTTCACTTTTCAAAATTAACATAGATGTAAAAAAAATAACATTATAATATTTTAACAAATATGAAACTAAATGCGCTTATTTAATGGCTACAACACGTATAGTGTTTGGTATACAGACTCTGTATTTGTACAATTTGCTGCACATTCATTTAATTCTGAATTTTGCACACATAAGTTGAAAGGCATTTGTTTGTGAATAATAAAACATATATGCAACATTTATCAAGTTCACGGATAATTGTGCGTGCATTTATTAATCATTATGATAAAAATCATAATAAACTATAGGCTATTACAAAAAAATCAGATGAGCCCAGAATATGAACGCAACGTGTTTAATTACACGTTAAGCATTTTCCTCCCATAGAAAACTATTATTCGGCTTAATGCAGAGAATGTCCCCTTATATGTCGAAATAACGACTTATTATGTCGAAATAAGGAGATATAATGTTGAAACAACTAATTATTATGTCTAAATAAGGAGATATAATGTTGAAATAACGACTTAATATCTAGAAATAACAAGATAAGATTTCTTTTTCGTTTTTTCTTCACCATGCGGTTCAGGGCTTCCATAGAATAGTAGGCTAATATACAGCCTACAGCCTGAATATAATTGCTTCCAGAAAATATTTTTGCTTTGTCTTTCTTGGGGGTGCTGAAGTCCCGCTAGCCCCTCCCTAGCGCCACCCATGATATCAAACATTGAATAAACTTATAGTTATTATGCACCAGGGGCCCTTTGGGAAATAAGTTAACTAATTAAAAGCAATAGCCTATAGCAAGTAGGCCTACATCCACTAATGCAAACTTTAAAATGTTTTAAAGGCGACATACATGGGGACGACGTGTGTATCAGGCGTCTTATAATGCCACGTACTATCAGGCGTCTTATAATGCGACGTACAGAGGGACGACGTGTGTATCAGGCGTCTTATAATGCGACATACAGAGGGACATACAGAGGGACGACGTGTGTATCAGGCGTCTTATAATGCGACGTGCCTAGTTCAGACATCTGATTTTTTTATGGATTTCTCACATACGCCGTCGCCACGTCGCCGTAAGGTATACATTCATACTGTGATATCGCCGTGACGTCGCCGCCGGTCTGTCGTCTACCGTCTCTATCAATCCCATTCAAAAAATGACACGGACTGACGGCGACGGAAGGGTAGACTGCTCCTTCACCTTCTTCAGGGAAGTCTTAGAAATGACACTTTCTACTCGCCATACATTTCGAGCGCCATATTTTGAGCCTATCGGAACGCCATAGAAACTAACGTGTGACTCTTGCACCACAGACGCGTGAAACTAACGTGTGACTCTAACGCACCACAGACACGTGACACTAACATGTGATGTGACTCCAACGGCTGAGAAGTGTCTTGCACCACAGATGCAACTTTATTGAACTATGTTGCCACCAGCCATTTGGTTGTATTCAGTGTTTGCATTCATTAAAAAATATATAGGCCTAGCCTATTTTGCCACCACAATAAAGTAATATCTCACCCTTGTGTTTTTTCCCTAGCTTTCCTTAGTTATCTTTCTTATCAATCATTGTTAACTTTTTTCTTTTATTTACTTGTGTTCTGATTACATTGAATTGGCCTATATAATTGATACAAATCGTGTAGCCTATTGTATACACAGTTGTGTATATCATGTAATCTCTGAATTGTTTACAAACATAATACACATTTTATTTTAAAAACATCAAAGTCACAATTTTATGTAATGTACACAATTATTAACAACAACTTTAAAGTTGAACAGATAAATTCATTAATTATAATCTATAAACATAATGTTCTGCAATGTGTCATTCGGAGTTTTTACTTTTGATGGTGGTCAGAATTTTAATCAACACAGTTGACCATATGGGCGAATACACAACATGAAACTATTCACGATATTGTTTTCACGAGAAGGTGACAAGAAAGTAATTTAATAGACGATTATTTTCAAGAAGTCAACAATTACAAAATATAAGACAGTCTTTTAATCACAATATATATATATATATATTAGGGCTGTCAAATGATTAATCACGATTAATCACATCCAAAAGAAAAGTTTTTTTTACATAATATATGTGGGTGCACTGTGTATAATTATTTTGTATATATATATATATACACACATGCATGTATATTTAAGAAAAAAATATTATTTATATATAAAATATTTATATTTATAATATAAATTATATATAAATCTATATACAGTATATACATGAAAATATTTCTTAAATATATACAAGCATGTGTGTGTATTTATATATATAAAATAATTATACACAGTGCACCCACATATATTATGTAAAAAAACTTTTATTTTGGATGTGATTAATCACGATTAATCATTTGACAGCCCTAATATATATATATATATATATATATATATATATATATATATATATATATATATATATATATATATATAGGCTATATATATATATATAGGCTACGGAAGCGTATATATATATTAATAAATGAGCAACTTGGCCACTCTATTTAATATTCAATTATTTTAATTATGACAATTAAAATTTTAATTGTAGGCTATTTTATAAATAATGGTATTTCAACGTAATATCTCAATATTTCGACATAATATGTGTGCGTATTATAGGCTACAATATGTGCATTTGTAAATCCGGTGACACTAGTGCATTTGGCCTATTTTTTATTAATAAGTCAGTGTTGGCTGCTAAGATGAAGTTGACGATCGCCATCTCCGTAATGAAGGCGCCTATGAGAAACAGTAACACACATAATGGATTACATAATCAGAGAGTAGCCTATTTATTTTCGTTTTGAATTGTTTCGTTTAAAGACATTTCAAGCACTCTATAGATATATTTCTCATGTCTGTAACTGTGAGGCATAAAGTTTCGGTTAATTTATATTGAGATGCGCACCAGTTTGCCTGCAATGCAAGTGACGGCGCCGGCGCCTCCATGTCATGATTATATTGTCTGCTATATTTGTTTCTTATTTATTAAATATTGGCAATTGGTTGATGGAAAAAAATATTACAATTAAGATACAATTTATACATAACGAAATTCAAAGACAAATTAAAAAAAAAGCCTTTCTACAAAACTTAATGGAGTGGTCAAAATAATGTCTCCCAATTTATTTCGAATCCTATCTTACTCATGCTGTTTCACTTTTCATAATAACATGGGGGGAAAATAACATTGTAATATTTTAACAAATATGAAACTAAATGCGCTTATTTAATGGCTACAACACGTAGGTTATATAGGCACACAGACTCTCTATTTGTACAAATTGCTGCACATTCATTTAATTCTGATTCTCATTTGTTTGTGAATAGTAAAACATATCTGCAACATTTATTAAGTTCACGGATAATTGTCCGTGCAATTATTAATCATTATGATAGGCCTACTAAAATCATAGTAGGCTATAGGCCATATACAAAAAAAAATACAAAAAAATCAGATGAGCCCATATATGAACATAACGTGTTTAATTAAACGTTTAGCATTTTCTTCCCATAGAAAACTATTATAAGGCTTTATGCATATGTCTCATTATGTCAAAATAACAATTTATTATGTCGAAATAACGAGATATTGTGTAAAAATAACAGATATTACGTCGAATAACGACTTCTGTCGAAATAAAGAGATAATATGTCGAAATAACGAATTATTATGTCGAAATAACGAGAGAGTCCTGATATCCCCTCCCTAGCGCCGCCCATAGCAAACATTGAATAGACCTACAGTTATAGTTATTATACGCACCAGTGGCCCTTTTTGGGAAATAAGTTAACTAAATTACTGTAAAAGCAATAGCCTATAACAAGTACATCTACTAATGCAAATTTTTAAATATTTTAAAAGCGACATAATGGGGATGTTTTTTTTTTTAATACAAAAAACTGAATACAACAAAATGGCACAAAACAGTTATTATACAAAAACACAGGCGTGGATGGCTCAACACAAATAAAAATAAAAATAAGATAAAAAAAAGGTTATAGGATTATATATAATTTTAATGCACATCGCTTTTCCATTTTAGAACGGGCATCCGAGAAGTAGGCTATTTTAATTCGTTTCTTAATATAGAGGGAATTTAAAAATCTACATTTATGTATAAAGTATTTTGCCAATAATGTAATGTTATTAATCAGATCAAATAACAGCAGTCATTGGTAATCCCATTCATTAGCCTATATTTTGTAAGGTGAAAGTGAAACCACCATATAGCCTATTTTCCTATCAGTCTGTAATGTTCTCCAAAAGGATTTAGAGAAGTTACACGTAAAAAAATATATGTTCTGTATCTTCAGAGAGACAATTACAAAGATGACCAGGCACATTTTCAAAATTAGGCCTACATTTAAAATTCTGAAATCTATAGGAAGAATATGTCATTTAGAAACTTAAAGTGTTTCTCTTTGGCTTTGGGAGGAAGAGGAAATCTTAAGTAAGCTGTTCTTAAATATTTTACAGTATCTTTATCAAAGGTATCTAATTTAATGGATGCGACGTACAGTATCAGGCGTCTTATGATGCGACGTACAGTATCAGGCGTCTTATGATGCGACGTACAGTATCAGGGTCTTATGATGCGACGTACAGTATCAGGCGTCTTATGATGCGACGTGACTAGTTCAGACGTCTGATTTTTTAATGGATTTCTCACATAGGCCTACGCCGTCGCCACGTCGCCGTAAGGTATACGTTTCTACTGTGACGTCGCCGTGACGTCGCCGCCGGCCTGGTGTCTGCCGTCTCTATCAATCCCATTCAAAAATAGACACGGACTGACGGCGACGGAAGGGTAGACTGCTCCTTCTCCTTCTTCAGGGAAGTCTTAGAAAAGTCACTTTTCACCCGCCATAGCGTGTGAGCGTTTAAAACCAATCAAATCCGTGTGTCTCATGGCCAGGGTCTCTTGCCAAGGGCTTCAGCCATTCTTCCGCTCTCTTCCCTGAACTGAAATGTAGTAGTGTGGGCTGTACTTTCCACACGATTGACATCAGGTTCAAGTACGCCCACAAGCCGTGCGAGTCATTCGTTGCAGTTTGGCTGGTGGTAATGACAAGCCTCCCATGGCCGATACTGGTATTATGACACCTATCGGGCCGGGGCTAGTAATTTAGCATGCTAATTCAGGTTGATATCTCGGCAGCACTATAACTTTTCATTTTTTTAATGACACCATCGCCCTTATTTCTTCTCATTCTTTTGATGCATGTAGCTAATTTTTTGGATATTCTTACCTCAATTTTGACACATGGCACCTTTAAGAGATCTGCAGTAGATCTGCAGTAGAGAAAGAAAAGTTGAAATACCAAAGAATTGAACATGAACTTGGAATTGCAATACAATATACTGTCAATAACAGTACAGTAGATAAATAAATAAATAAATTCAGCATCCTCTGCCAAATTGTATTACGGTACTGGTAATGACCATATTTTCCATACTATAGCAGTTTCTTAGTCTTCTGACAAAAGTATTTCTCTCCCTAAAAAATACTAAATGTAAGAACATAAGTAATTGGCTACAAATGGTGTACATTGATGTACAACATGTGCTACAGTATTTACTGTACACAGAATAGTGAAAGTTATCTCATCTAAAGTACTAATGTTGTGATCTGTACTTATACTGTGTGTGTAAGTAGTATAAAAACCCTGTAGATGAGCCTGTAGACCAACTTCTCTCATGGTCATTCCTGCAGAAGAACATGGTCAACTATAGTGCTTTGTATTTCATCAGGCACAAATGTCCTTTGACCCCGTCCCCTTTATTTTTACTTTTTCTATCCTCTTCCTCTTCCTCTTTGTCTCCCACCAGGATCCATTTTCCAAAGCACATAATTCCCCATAGCCCTATTTATATTATGCTGATATTCTGATTGGTGTGTCATCAGTATTGTTACTTACAGTTTTTTCCAATTGCTAACACACTAAAATGACATGCACAGCACAAATATTTAAACTGACACACAGAGAGCAAAAGCTCTTATCAAGTTTCCAAAAGTCTAAACACATTTTCTGCTTTACACACATTTTGCAATTCAAAATGGCACTTTTTAAATGCACTGAACACGGTTCTCTGCATAAGACACAACAATCTGACATAAAGTCACTTGTTTGTCATTTCAAAACATCGCCATTTAAAATGACACTACATGAGCTAATTGGTCAATACTTGTGTCACCTGGCCAAACACCTCAATGGTTAATTGTTAACACTTCAATCAGGATGTTAGCACTATGAAAAGACCACAGGTGAGCACCTTTTTTTTTTTTTTTTTTACAACAATGGAATTATTGTTATAATACATTTTTTGCCTCTTTTTTTTCTATATATTTTTTCTATATATTATTTTTCAGTTTACTGTATTTTTGTGAGCATAATTGTGTTATGGCAGTTGATTCAATGCATTTAGGGGTGTGGTCCTGGTCAAGACAATCTCCTGAACTCCAAAGTGAATGTCAGAATGGGAAAGAAAGGTGATTTTAGCCATTTTGAGCGTGGCATGGTTGTTGGTGCCAGACGGGCCGGTCTGAGTATTTCACAATCTGCTCAGTTACTGGGATTTTCACGCACAACCATTTCTAGGGTTTACAAAGAATGGTGTGAAAAGGGAAAAACATCCAG
The DNA here is from genome assembly GCA_031834385.1 of Semotilus atromaculatus. Classification (NCBI taxonomy): domain Eukaryota; kingdom Metazoa; phylum Chordata; class Actinopteri; order Cypriniformes; family Leuciscidae; genus Semotilus; species Semotilus atromaculatus. The sequence continues at coordinate 19,190,176 of JAULUF010000020.1, read as the reverse complement.
TAGGCTATGTGGCAGTCCTGTGGGTGAAAATGCCTTGTTGATGCTAGAGGTCAGAGGAGAATGGGCCGACTGATTCGAGCTGATAGAAGAGCAACTTTGACTGAAATAACCACTCGTTACAACCGAGGTATGCAGCAAAGCATTTGTGAAGCCACAACACGCACAACCTTGAGGCGGATGGGCTACAACAGCAGAAGACCCCACCGGGTACCACTCATCTCCACTACAAATAGGAAAAAGAGGCTACAATTTGCAAGAGCTCACCAAAATTGGACAGTTGAAGACTGGAAAAATGTTGCCTGTTCTGATGAGTCTCGATTTCTGTTGAGACATTCAGATGGTAGAGTCAGGATTTGGCATAAACAGAATGAGAACATGGATCCATCATGCCTTGTTACCACTGTGCAGGCTGGTGGTGGTGGTGTAATGGTGTGGGGGATGTTTTCTTGGCACACTTTAGGCCCCTTAGTGCCAATTGGGCATCGTTTAAAAGCCACGGCTTACCTGAGCATTGTTTCTGACCATGTCCATCCCTTTATTGTCACCATGTACCCATCCTCTGATGGCTACTTCCAGCAGGATAATGCACCATGTCACAAAGCTCAAATCATTACAAATTGGTTTCTTGAACATGACAATGAGTTCACTGTACTAAAATGGCCCCCACAGTCACCAGATCTCAACTCAGATCTCAAGGATGTGGTGGAACGAGAGCTTCGTGCCCTGGATGTGTATCCCACAAATCTCCATCAACTGCAAGATGCTATCCTATCAATATGGGCCAACATTTCTAAAGAATGCTTTCAGCACCTTGTTGAATCAATGCCACGTAGAATTAAGGCAGTTCTGAAGGCGAAAGGGGTCAAACACAGTATTAGAATGGTGTTCCTAATAATTCTTTAGGTGAGTGTATATCTGCTGTGCATATGTTGCACTGACTTGTATAAAAAAAATTATTATAAAAAATAATTTCAACAGCATGTGTGTGTATCTGCAAATATTGCTGAGCATGTGACCAATCTAAAGAATATTCTATAAAGAATATTCTATAATTTGAACTATTTTAGTATTATGGCAAAGCATACTAAAGATGAGAGTGCTTTTCATTATGCCCAACAGTGTGTAGTTGTTTAGACAAAAATCTGGTAATATGAATGAAGTGTGTGCCATTTCATGCAAAAGTTTGATTTTGATAATGCTGTGTGTAGTTTCGGTTGCAGTGCTTCATTTTGCAGGATATATGAGGTATTTTGCAGTTTGGGTGTGTGGTTTTGTGAATTGTGTTAAGTATTTTGATAAAACCAGACTAGTTTGCAAAATTGTGTGTTAGCAATTGGAAAAAACTGTAATTCTTTAGGTGAGTGTATATCTGCTGTGCATATGTTGCACTGACTTGTATAAAAAAAATTATTATAAAAAATAATTTCAACAGCATGTGTGTGTATCTGCAAATATTGCTGTGCATGTGACCAATCTAAAGAATATTCTATAAAGAATATTCTATAATTTGAACTATTTTAGTATTATGGCAAAGCATACTAAAGATGAGAGTGCTTTTCATTATGCCCAACAGTGTGTAGTTGTTTAGACAAAAATCTGGTAATATGAATGAAGTGTGTGCCATTTCATGCAAAAGTTTGATTTTGATAATGCTGTGTGTAGTTTCGGTTGCAGTGCTTCATTTTGCAGGATATATGAGGTATTTTCAGAGGTGTCAAGTAACGAAGTACAAATACTTCGTTACATTACTTAAGTAGAAATTTTGGGTATCTATACTTTACTTGAGTAATTATTTTTCAGCTGACTTTTTACTTCTACTCCTTACATTTTCACGCAATTATCTGTACTTTCTACTCCTTACATTTTAAAAATAGCCTCGTTACTCCTATTTCATTCCGTTTGTCATCAATATTGAATAAATGATTCAACAAAAAAAATGACCAATAACACACGGTTAATAGATCTGAGTCCCGCCTCCTGAACACACATCGCTAAACTGATTGGCTTTGTGTTTTCTTTCTAACTTGTGAGAGGCTGTAGGCGGCTACATTTGGTTGTGCAAAGCGGCAAAACTCCTCCGAAGGAAACCTAGAGATGCGGTAAGCGACGGAGAAATCAACAGTTTACTGCTCAACAATACGGGGCAAATCGCGTCAAATATTGATTTGGGGGACAGCCGTTTTTACAATATACTGTATGACAATCGCGGGATAAGTGGCAAAGATAATCGTTAGTGAGTGTGTGTGTTAGAGAGAGAGAGAGAGAGAGAGAGAGAGAGAGAGAGAAAGAAGAGGAGAGAGTAAGGGTGTCACGATTTCGATTTTAAATCGAAATTAAGTCACAATCTCGAACTTTGAATTCAAAAATGGAATCGTCGATGCTGTCACGCCCCCATGTCACGTCCAGTCGGTTTGCAAAGCGGAAAAAAACACTCGTGTTGAAGTGCTGCGAGTCCTCTCACATTCGCGTTCAAAGCACTTCAAAAAAGCCACAGTTTGTAATGTATGTGCGTGTACCATATTCTTCCACTTTTTAATTTAAAACTTTAAATTGACAAAAACTGCAGACTCGGACTCAGAACAGTATAAATCTTTATACAACAAATCTTGCATGTCACAAATAACTTGATTTTCCGAATGAGTGTCGTTCATTTCCGCACCACCGAGTCTATTTTTGCTGTGCACGCGCTGAGTTAAAGTGACAGCGCATAGTTGGTCACAATGAACACAATTGACATGAAAATGTTGTAATTTCATCATAAAGGCATTTAATTAAATACTACATTAAATACTAATATTTTTCACAGTCATGTTTTTACTTTAAGACCGAGGTAAAGCAAGATCAACATAGATGTATCTGTTAAACCGTGTTTGCACTGCAAAAAAAGCTTTTCTTATTTAGTATTTGTGTCTTGTTTTCAGTCCAAATATCTAAAAAGTCTTAAATCAAGATGCATTTACTAGATGAGTAAAAGCCATAAGATATTATTTGTTTTCTGGGGAAATAAATAAAAAATTATCGAAATTATCTGCCAATGGAATAAGAAAAATAATCTTGTTTTTGTTTGAATTAAAATTATTTTTCTTATTCCATTGGCAGATAATTTTGCTTTTTTTTAAAGCAAAAACTCAATTATTTTTTATTTATTTCCCTTGAAAACAAGACATAATATCTTATGGCTTTTACTCATCTAGTAAATGCATCTTGATTTAAGACTTTTCAGATATTTGGACTGGAAACGAGACACAAACACTAAATAAGAAAAGCTTTTTTTGCAGTGTGTTTTGTTGTGAACTTGAATGTCATCTTCTGTGAATAAGACTGCAGTTACAGAAGAGAAACTACATGGCAGGTTATTTTGCTTAAGTTTCCAATTGACTGAAGATATAAGTTATTGTGACATTATTTTGTTAATAAATGTTTTAAATTTGACAATGTAGTGTACATTGCGAACAAAGGTCATATATTATATTGCATAAAAGTCTAGTCTAAAAATGGCATAGCAAACTGTGCTTTAATAAAATAAATGTAAAAATCGAGAATCGAACTGAACCGTGACCTTAGAATCGAAAATGTAATCAAATCGAGGATTTGGAGAATCGTGTGTGTGTGTGTGTGTGTGTGTGTGCAACCCTACAATACAGGGTCAAAATATCCCCAAAAAGATGGCAATATCCGAAATCCTTGTCCTTGTGGGTAATTTTTTTGGGGGGAAAACAGCTTATAAACAGACTAAGTAAAAATGCAGAAAGTTTTCTGTGATAGGTGATTCTATCTTCCGCTTCATGAAACACTCAGTAGTACACATATGGTTTGCATTGTACTAAAATTTAAATAAAACTGAAATTAATTTTATGCAGCTGAAACAGGGAGCCTAGTGCATCCCAAATTTTTCAACATTAACATTTTAATATAACATTATAGTCATTATGGCCTTTAGAAAAATGTTTTTTTGAGGAGGTGTAGTGCACTATAGACCCTGTGGCGCGGCCTAAGCTTTGGTCATTAATGGCATTTTTTCCTTGCATTACTTTTACTTTTATACTTTAAGTAGTTTTTGAAACCATTACTTGTACACTTTTACTTGAGTAAAAAACTGGAGTTGATACTTCAACTTCTACAGAAGTCTTTTTAAACCCTAGTATTTATACTTCTACTTGAGTAATGAATGTGAATACTTTTGACACCTCTGGGTATTTTGCAGTTTGGGTGTGTGGTTTTGTGAATTGTGTTAAGTATTTTGATAAAACCAGACTAGATTGCAAAATTGTGTGTTAGCAATTGGAAAAACTGTAATGTTTGCACATGGATAAATGTGTGCTATTTGAGATCACAGTGTTACACCTGAGGTAATTATGTGTTTGTGTTTTCTGAATGAGAACATGGTTAAATCTGTGCAAAATGTGGACATTTTTGTGTAGAATTCAGCAGAAAACATAGAGAAAATTGAAATTGGAAAACAGTTTGGAAAATGTGTGAAATGTGTTAAACTTTTTGAGAAACGTGTCTTTGTTTCGAGAACTGAATGAATGGTTTTGGGGAAATTGAGCCAACTGGACCAGTTATTTTTTTTTACCAATCGAGAAAAACTGTAATATGCATATGCAAGTCAAGTCACCTTTATTTCTGTAGCACTTTACACAATACAGGTTGTTTCAAAGCAGTTTCACTATAGTAACACATTCAAATTCGGTTGTAAACCAGCCCTAACAAGCCATGGCATGTCATTATTCAGTTTATTAAAGGATCACTCCCCTTTTTTTTTTTTTTTTTTTTTTTTGGGAAATAAGCTCATTTTCAAACTCCCCTAGAGTTAAACAGTTGAGTTTCACCGTTTTTGAATCCATTCAGCCGATCTCCGGGTCTAGTGGTAGCACATTTAGCATAGCTTAGTATAGATCATTGAATCTGATTAGACCGTTAGCATCTCTCTCAAAAAAATTACCGATATTTTTCCTATTTAAACCTTGCCTCTTCTGTAGTTACATTGTGAACTAAGACCGACGGAAAATGAAAAGTTGCAATTTTCTTGGCCGATATGGCTAGGAACTATACTCTCATTCCTGTGTAAAAATCAAGGAACTTTGCTGCCGTACCATGGGTGCAGCAGGTGCAATGATAGTAGGGCCTACTCAGCGTCTGAAAATAGTCCCCAGCTATATAACTTCCAACGTGACCAGCACTAAGTTTCAGGCGCTGCTTAATATCATTGCACCTGCTGCATCCATGGTACTGCAGCAAAGTTCATTGACTATTACGCAGGAATGAGAGTAATAGTTCCTAGCCATATTGTCCTAGAAAATCGCAACTTTTCATTTTTCTTAGTTCACAATGTAACTTCAGAAGAGGCAAGGTTGAAATAGGAAAAATATAAACAATATGGGGGGGAAAGAGAGGGTAAGGAAAACAGATTGTAAACCTATTATCTGATGCACACTCTGGAGCAGAAAGAGGTGGTAATGCACCAATAAGCTGGACGTTCGCCCGTAAAACAAGAAAGAAGAAGAGTCAGCAGAATGTGGCCTGTTCTCTGTGTGACTCATTCACAATTTTTTTTACGTTTTTTGCAATAACGTAATGTCTGTGAGTATATAATATTAAATGGATTGCGTTATACATGCAAGATCATTATCTTGATAGAATCACATTATGATATATATATTTTTTTGTTTAATTATCCTTATTTTATTTTCATTTTTCAATTTCATGCCAGAGAAGTCTAACAAGTAATGTACAGTTTCATAAAATAAACCTACAACAACAAAAAAAGAATATAATTTATTGATAAAAAAAAAATAAAAAAAATTCTTCTGCCAAACAATGTAGTTCTGCAGGAATGTTTAGCAGAATAGTTGCCAAGCAACACACAGTAATACTGCTGTAGTTAGGACACAGAAGGGTGTTTATAGAGTTTCTTACAACAGCTTCGAACACAGCTCAGCCATTTATAACCAAAAACCAAAACTATCCATTTTATAAAACCCTGTCTACAACTGTGGAAAATTATATCTCTAAAAGCAAACATTCTGCAAAGATCGCTCTAAGAAGATCACAATAAAAAATCTTGAATGAGGTGAGAAAGCTCCAAAGGATAACAGCAAAAGACTCAATTCAATTCAATTCAATTCTCATTTATTGTATAGCGCTTTTCACAATACAAATAGTTTCAAAGCAGCTTTACAGAAAATGCATGTAAACCCCAGAAAGCTCTAGAAATTGTGAAAGTTTTTTTTTAACCACAATCAGAAAAAAAAACTAAACAAGAATGATATTCATTAAAGAACAATAAGAAACCACTGCTGCCAAATGCCTCATGTTTTGCCCAAATCAGTGTTCACCAACTGTTTTGTGGACAGTTAAAGGATTAGTTCACTTTAAAAAAAAAACTTTTGCTGATTATTTACTCACCCCCATGTCATCCAAGATGTCCATGTCTTTATTTCTTCAGTCGAAAATAAATTTTTCTCCATATAATGTACTTCCACAGGACCCAAACGGTTCAAGGTCCAAATGACAGTTTCAGTGCAGCTTCAAAGGGCTTTAAACGATACCAGACGATTAATAAGGGTCTTATCTAGCGAAACGATCAGTAATTTCAAAAATAAATAAAAAAGAGTACGTTTTATAAGCACAAATGCTCGCCTTACTCTGTTCTGTGATGCGCATTTGTGACGTCACATAATACGCAATTACGTTGAAAAGGTCACGCGTAGGCGGAAGTACCGAGTCAGTGTATACAAATGTGAGGACCATATACACATATTCAAATGTCTTTGTGTCAGTTTATTGTTTAAAATGGCCATTTCGTGTGCATATCCTGGGTGATTTAATATTAAAGGGCACCTATTATGGATTTTTGAAAATTACCTTTCATGTAACATAGATCTAAGTGAACAAAAACATCCTGCAAAGTTTTAAATATGAAAGTTCACCGTAAACAAAATTATTGTCTCTCAAAAGTAAGAGTCGACTCTGAGTCGCTGATGTGAATCGATAGACGACCGATGCTTTTTCTCTGTCTAGATGACGTCAACTTGACAAGTTATTTGAATAAGATATGCCCACTTATTGCGCTCGTAGACCAGGGAAAACTTGAAAACATCAATGGGGACGAGACGCTGTGTTCTGAAGTGCAACGCAAATGCAATTTTTTTTTCATCTGCCCAGGGAGGAGCATTTGAAGACTAAGTGGCTACAGTTCATATTTACAACTATAGAAGTATAGCCGTTCATATATACAACTATACCACAGAAGTATAGTCGTTCATATACAACTATACCACAGAAGTATAGCCGTTCATATATACAACTATACCACAGAAGTATAGCCGTTCACATATACAACTATACCACAGAAGTATAGCTGTTCATATATACAACTATACCACAGAAGTATAGTCGTTCATATACAACTATACCACAGAAATATAGCCGTTCATATATACAACTATACCACAGAAGTATAGCCGTTCACATATACAACTATACCACAGAAGTATAGCCGTTCATATATACAACTATACCACAGAAGTATAGCCCGAACCTTGTGCTTTGTTCGCGTCATTTTGAAGATGATTGCTTCACAAACATAAATGCTGTAAAATGTGGATTCGCGAGCCGGCTGATATTGAAGAAAGGTTCAGTACCAAGTTTATTTGGACCAGCTTCCTCCTACGAATCACAACCTGTAAGTATCATCAATATTAATAATTGTTGCTTTTATGTTTTATGTAGCATGCTCAATCATTATTTTGTGTGTTGTGTACGCACAGCGCAGCTTCTATAGTCTTCAATGTCAATTGTATTGAAATATGTGAAGTGTTTGTCGTTGTTATTGGAGTTGTCATAAAGAATAGAGCAATACCTCGTAGTACTGCATTATAAATATGTTTATGTGTTGGGCTAATGCAAACAAAGACTGAATGTGCTTTTACCACTGAACTTTGGGCTATGGTCACTAACATAACTCAACTTAAATTCCTTCTCTTATTTTAAATTTTTTACTACAAAGCGGTGCACCGTAATCATTATTATAACACAATGTAATTGATAAAAGCATTGTACACTGTACTCCGTGTTGACCAATAGAAGTATTATCTCTGTAAACACATTTTACTTATACACACATTGTCAATCACAACTGACTGGGTCATCTGACCAATCACCGCAGATTAGCATCACGCAAAGGCGGGGTTTGGAAAAATGAGTCGTTGAACGATTCATATGGGAGTCACTGAGCAAATCAGGTAAAAATAAATGCATATTATAAAACAAAAGTGTTTTTTGTCATTGCATGCTTGTAAAACTGTTGTTGGGGACTCCCAAAACAATATTAGGAACATTTTAAATGCCATAATAGGTGCCCTTTAAAAAGGCTAAAAGAAAATTTTCATCAGGACAGAAGCGTGACCTTTTCAACGTAATTGCGTATTACGTGGCGTTCGTGACGTCACGAACGCGCATCACAGAACAGAGCAAGGCGAGCATTTGTGCTTATAAAACTTTTTTATTTAATTTTGAAATGACAGATCGCTTCGCTAGATAAGACCCTTATTCATCATCTGGTATCGTTTAAAGCACTTTGAAGCTGCAATGAAACTGTCATTTGGACCTTGAACCGTTTGGGTCCTGTGGAAGTCCATTATATGGAGAAAAATCCAATCATTATATGGAGAGTGTTTTCATCAAAAACCTTAATTTCGACTGATGAAAGAAAGACATGGACATCTTGGATGACATGGGGGTGAGTAAATGATCAGCAACATTTTTTTTTTAAAGTGAACTAATCCTTTAAGCCAAAAGTTACACAGTGCTTTGTTTAAAGGAAAATACCACTACACACCAATACCAAAACCTTGTCCCATCTGTAAAGCATGGTGCAAGGAGCATCATGGTTTAGCTCTACTCAGCCTTAGGGCCTGAACACTTAGCAATCAGTGAAAAAACAATTAAAGACCCCCTGTGGTGAAAATCAAGTTTTAATGTTGTTTATATGTTTATGTGGTGTTTATATTATGCTTTAAGACAAGCCATGTGCAAATTAATCAGTCAGCACCATTGCTGAGTATTTTCTCCTTAAAACAGCAGTTTCCTTTCAGTCAGTCACGTTTGACGCAATGTCAACGTCACCGACATATTGGGATCTCGCCCAATCACTTTCAAGTGTAAACTAAATGAGCCAATGAATTTGCTTCTCGCGCTCCGCCCCACAGTGTGGGTATAAATAAGGAAGCTGATGCAATGCACATTTGCCTTTCATTTTGGAGCCTAGCAGTGCTTTCATTTTCTGTTCCAGTCTTCTGAGAGTGTGCTACTAAAGATGAGCATTCTTCAAGAAGAAGCCCTTTGTCCTGGTGTTGGTGTTACAGCGAGACAGTGGGTGCTGCGATCTCTACAGCCTGAGTCTGTCACAACAGCTTTTTTCACAGCTTGAGTTGCTTTTTATACAGCCTGTTGCGTGGCGGTTCAGTGAGAGTGAGCTCACACTACCTGCACTTTTCCCTGCAGTTGTGCCGCGGTTATCCCCTGTGTGCTTCAGCAAAAAATTATTTTCCTGAAAGAGCTTACACAGGTGTAACATTGTATCTTTTTTTAAGATGTCATTCCACCCATGTGTTTCTGGGTGCAGTCGTTTCCTGGCGCAGCCTGATGGTCACAAGCAAGTGTTTGGGCATTCAGCACGCTGAGGCTGCCTTTGTGGATGACTCATGTTCTCACTGCAGGAACATGACCTTCTCTGTATTACGGTCGGGACTCCAAGACCTCAAGAGAGGGGGAGTCCTCTCATCTAGGGGTGATCTAGTTCATCTTCTGGCCAGAAGAGGGCTACTTCGACAAATAGCCAGGGTGACTTAAGGATCACAGTGAGGGCTTCCCCACCGAGTCAATCTCCGTGGGCCTCTCACTCCTCTAACACACTGCAACCAGTAGATCTTCCGACTGAGTGTGCTGGTCCTTCTAATGGGGGGCCGGTCGTTTCATTCTTGGCTCTGCCTAACGACCAGATGTCAATTGCTGTAATGGAGGGTGAGCTGATATAATCTGGGAATGAAGTCTCGGCTGCGTTGCCCACTTCGGGGAAAGTACCGTTGCCCAAGCCTGACCCGGAGCTGACGGCTATGCCCAAACCAATCTGGTACCTCATCCATCCTTACTACCCTGAATGGAGGAGCGGCCAAAGGGTGCGTGGGCATTCCCCCAGTGGAGCACACTATTGCGGGCAGTTTTGTCCTAAAAGCACTTCCTGGCAGGGTGTTCCAGGTCATCCATCCATGGCCTGTAAGTTCTCATCCGTTCTCACAGGCAAGGCTGTGAGGCTCCCGAGGTTTTCCTCTTTTTTCTGCCGGATCCAGGTCGTATCCAGATCTGACTAGGACACTCGCCTGGACCCGATGTCAATGCAGTGCTGAAGTGCCAACTAGCCTCTCCCTATGGAGGATCCCTTTACCACTCTACAGATAAAGCGTTGTGGGAAATTCGGTTCCCGTACCTATCCAGAAGTGATAAAATAAAATTCTGTATAAAAATGTACAGGTAAGACAAGTAGTTTGTTTAGGCATGGTTTGTAGGGAATTACAAACACACATAACTATAGAATCAATTCTTAGTGTGCATGTGAATGCCATAAGCGTTTATCACAGGTTCGCGTTTAAAGTCTGTTTAGAGAGAACGGCGTCGTCTTAGCCTAATTTAATAACAAATTATCATTTCGACGGAGGTGAATCAATCTAAACTAACTTTAGCTGGAAAATAACATTATTCAAGAACCGCTATGAAGCCAAAACAATCTCAGTTAACTTAAATGATTTGTTTTATCTCTGTAAAGCTGCTTTAAAACAATCTACATTGTTAAAAGCGCTATATAAATGACGATGACTTGACTTGACTTGACTTAACAGAGCCACTGGACATGCTGCCTCCTCCCTGCACGCCATGGATCTCCTGCAGGTCCACCAAGCCAAGGCACTAAAAAAATTGCACAAGGGTAGGACTGATCCAGAGCTATTTCAGGAGATGTGGACTGCGATGGACCTCGCCCTACAGGCGACAAAAGTCACTGCGTGCACTCTGGTTCAGACGATGTCCACACTTGTGGTCCAGGAGCGCCATCTTTGGCTGAACTTCGCCCAACAGTTCACCGCTGCACAGAAACAGACGGAGGCGATTAAGCACACCCTGCCATGACGGCCAGCTGCTGCCTCCACGCTGCCGTCGGCTACAGCATCTCCGGATGTTCGCCGCCGAGGGTGTCTCCCTGCGTTCGCCTCTGCTCCCGCTTAGCCTAAGCAGCAGCCATCACCCAGGCCCCCGCAGGCAGACCACCCAGCATCAAACCGAGCATTAAACTCAGAGCCAAACACTCTGAGACAGGTGACCCAAAGACCTTAGATCTCTATTAGATCAAACAGCGCTGACGTGGAAACCAGGAAAAACATTGTGCCGTGAATGAACTAGTAATAGGCTTTACGTTCACAGATCAGCAACATTCACCATGGATTTAATGTAGTAACACTAACTGTAACCAGTTTGGCTGGAATAGTGAAATGCTTTCCAGTACTTCACACATTTTTTTTTTGAAGTTTTGCACTTCAAAACTCAAATATTATATAAATATTCTATAAATAAATATATATTTAAATGTTATTTTTAATGTGATGACCAAAACATTATTTAGTCATCCTTCAAAAATTACGAGTGTTTTTGAAAGTTTTGAAAGTTTCAAGATGTAGGAAAACTCACACTTATTTAAAAATATTTTTTCTTTTAATATATAGGAAATTTCTCTGGCATTTCTTCCTTTTTGCTGTACCGAAAACGTACCGAACCGTGACTTTAAAACCGAGGTACGTACCGAACCGTGATTTTTGTGTACCGTTACACCCCTACTCTGTTGTATGATCGCATGTTATTATTGGGTGATTTCAATGTACATGTTTGCTGCCCCGGTCGTCCCTTGGTTTCTGAGTTCTGTAACGTTTTAGACTCATTTGGTTTTATACAGTACATGAATCAACCAACACATGTACGTGGTCATACACTTGATCTTATTATGTCATATGGGACCCCTGTAGATAATGTATTTATCATTATTATTATTAAAATGTTCATAAGCCCATTATTTTTACGATCCCTGTTAATAGTTCTGCCATTGTTAAAAAGCCTGCAGGCTCTTTCTCACGTTTTATAAACCCACGTACCGCCTCTCAGTTTTCTGCGTACCGCCTCTCGATCTTGATTGCTAAGTCTTCCTGTCGTGATTTAATTTCTCTGTTTTACGCAGCCTGTTCTGATATTTTAGATTCCATTGCTCCTTTGAAGTTGAAAAAACCAAAGCAAAAACTTTATTATTGACTGGACGATAATGCTCGTTCTCTCAGACAGGCTTGTCGTAAAGCGGAGAGGAGATGGAAGCGCGATCGTTTAACTGTGTCATTTGAGATCTTTAAAGAGTGTCTGATTATGTTTCAAAATGCTGCTAAGTTAGCTAGATCAAAATACTTTTCTGAATTAATTGATAAAAAACTCGCATAGACCTAAGATTTTATTTTCTACGATAAATTCAGTAATTAATCCAAGTTGCCAATTTCATAGGGAAATCTCGGCAGAACTTTGTGAGAAGTTTTTTTACTGATAAAGTGACATTTATTCGTTCATCCTTCACTTTACATCTTTAAGATCAGTTTTTGAATTCGTTGGCTAGTCCACTTTACTTTTATAATTTTCAGCACGTCTCTTTAACAGATCTCTGCGAGCTGGTTAACAAGATGAAGATAACTACTACACCACTTGATGTCACTCCTTCCGAGATTATCAAAGCTGCTTTTCCTATAATTGGCCCCAGTGTCCAAGTGTTGATAAATTCGTCCTTGAACACTGGGGTAGTCCCAAATAGTTTTAAGCATGCGGTTGTTCAGCCTTTGCTTAAAAAACATGGCCTGGATGAGGGTTGCTTTAATAATTTTCAGCCTGTCTCTAAGTTATCATTTTTATCAAAACTCTCAAAAAAGTCGTGCTGTCTCAATTGAATTTGTTTTTAAAAACAGCCAAGTTATTAGAACCTTTTCAATCTGGTTTTACTGCCCATCATAGCACAGAGTCTGCCTTGTTGAAAGTGCTTAATGACATTAAATTGCAGTTGATGCTGGTAAAAATGCTGTATTGATCTTACTTGACCTTACAGCTGCCTTTGATACTGTAGACCATAATATTCTTATTGTGCGTTTAGAGCATTCATTCGGTATTAAGGGTACAGCCTTAAAGTGGTTTAGTTCCTATCTTAAAGACAGGTCTTTTTCTGTGGAGATAGGCAAGTTCTCTTTATGCGTCCGCTTAGATAGGCAAGTTCTCTATATGCGTCCGCTGGGGGATATTATTAGGAAGCACAATGTTTTATTCCATTTTTATGCCGATGATACTCAGCTGTATCTGCCATTGAAAGCTGGCGAGTCCATTCAGACCTTGATGGATTGCATTCGGGACATTAAGGAATGGTTATCGATTAACTTTCTCCAACTTAATGAGGACAAATCGGAAATGATTGTCTTTGGCCAACCAAAACTGAAAAATAGTCTTATTAAGGAACTGGGTAACCATTTCCCCTCAGTTTCCTCTCAGGTCAGAAACCTTGGTGTCATTCTTGACTATGAATTATGTTTATCCAAACAAATTAATTCTGTTGTAAAGAATAGTTTTTATCAATTGCGGTTAATTTCCAAACTCAAATCAGAAGGTTATTCATGCTTTTATTACTTCACGCTTGGACTACTGTAATTCTTTGTATTTGGGTCTTCCTCAATCATCGCTTGCTCGACTCCAGATGGTGCAAAATGCAGCTGCAAGGCTGCTGACCATGACAAAGAAATATGATCATGTCACCCCCATTTTGGCCTCACTTCATTGGCTCCCGATCCATTTTAGAATTCAGTTTAAAATTCTGTTGTTTGTTTTTAAAGCTCTTAATGATCATGCTCCATCATATATTAGAGATCTTCTTACTCCTCTGTCATCCACTAGATCTTTAAGATCTTCAGACAGAGCTCTTTTATTTATCCCTCGCTCTCGTCTAAAATCTAAGGGAGATAGAGCCTTTGCTGTTGCCGCCCCACGTCTATGGAACCAATTGCCTTTGGACATTCGTCTTGCACCTTCAATTGCTATTTTTAAATCTAAATTGAAAACTTATTTTTATTCCCTGGCATTTTAATTCTCTCTCCATTGCTATTTCTGGCTGTTCTGTTTGGTTGGTTTTCTGTTTTTGTTTAGTTTTTTACTCTGTTCAGCACTTTGGATAGCCCTGCTATGTGTAAATGTGCAATATAAATAACATTTACTTACTTTACTTTAAGAGAGCGCGGTTGGCGGTGTGACGCAATGCCGTGCCACCCTCGACTCCCTTTCTTATCGCCAGCGGGCATCAGTGTGCTCTGAGGCCGCTGTGAAGCCGTCTCCCACACCCTCTGCTCCACCTAACACAACAACTAACACGTTTGCTAGATTCTATAGCCTTCGCGTAGAGCCGGTATCCTCCCATGTACTTGCCATAGCCTGTAAACACTGGAGACCCCGCTCAGTGTCAGGCTGCTGCGCTACCCCCCTCCTATGGAGCAGATAGATGCACTTATTTACTCCAGTAGAGTTCCCCGGTTTGGCAAACCCTGTGGAGTTCCTCCACCACCCTCGGCAGTCGGACATGATCGAGGCTAACAGGCCTAACACTCGTATGCTCTGGTCACATATGCTGTGATCCCTACGGCGATCCCATATGTGTATTCTTCCACGGTACGGTTCCCTATGGCGAGCCCGTGTCTTTCCCTTGGCAGAGTCTGCTCTGCCGGCCCTGCCGATGTTGATTCCCTCCTATCTGGGCCGGAGCCACCTCAGAGACATTCCATATGTTCCACTACCCTATTTAGCCAGTCCATAAGTGTTATTCCACATGATACCTCCTTACGGGCATCTTCCACAATGTTCCCTTTCCCCTGAAAAGGGCACGCTTTCCCAGTGTTATCCAAGTCTCACTGAGTGGGTCATGCGGAACAGCAGTGATAGAAACTCTCTGCAGAAGCCCTTTCCCATCCTCCGCTTCAAGTGTTGCGGGGGGATTAGGAGGCTTACGTAGGGCGCTGAAAGCGTGGCGCTTTGTTAGGGATCCCAATACATTGGTGACGCCGTCGTTACATCAAACGTGACCAACTGAAAGGTAACATCTCGGCTACGTATGTAACCCTCGTTCCCTGAGTGTTACTGTTACTGAACAGTGTTACAATTTCTCTCATGCAGTCTCTCCTATTTTAAATTAAGTTAAGACTATAACATTCAAAGATTTGGAACTACGTTATTATTTAAAAGAATACTGAGGTATCATTAGTCATTAAACTTAATTTGTCAAAAATATGTTCAAAATGCTGCCAGTATTTCAGTCTCATTGTGTTACATAATCCTTAAGAAAACATTGTAACATTATGATATTTTTTACACCGTTAAATTTTCTTGCACAGTTTGAAGTTTAATTTTGGTTTAAAAAATGACCAAACACATCTATATAGAAACTCAGATTTAGTCTATTGTTCTTTTGCAAGATAAAAGCTATTTCATTTACTGCTGTCTCGAAAGAAGAAACAAATCTGGATCTAACCAAGATAAAGAAATAAAGTGAATGGCACAGATCACAACAACATCTAGATAATACAACAGAGTATATAGTTTGAGAAACTGATGCATTTTCCTCTGTCAAAAAGAAGAAAATAAATTTATACATTCTACTCTTCAATAAATATTGAGGTATTGTGGGAACTTCATCAAATATGAAATTCAAATTAAGCAGGGCTAAAAAGACAATAGTGGCATTACTCAACACAAGTCAGTTCAGTGGTGGTTCAGTGTAATAATTGTGTAAAGTTCAATTTTGAAGCAAGTTCAATTAGGCTATGCAGCTCTACAGACAATGTTTTTTTTATTTTTTTTATTTTTTATTATTCAGCTTCAGTCAATTCAATGTGTGATATATTCCTATCAATGTATTTGAAGTCTTCAATGATTCTTGCAGCTTCTTGCAAAATCATACTTTTAACACGCCTCGCTTTAAGCTCTTAGCAACAAGTTCAGAGATTCTGTCAACAGAGTGACAGAGACCATAGCAAACGTACCATGCTGCCTGTCTTTTTAGATTATTCACACACACCCCAGTGGTCAGGGGGTTAAAGTTAAAGCGATAGTTCACCCAAAAATGAAAATCATTTACTCACCCTCATGTTGTTCCAAACCCGTAAGACTTCCGTTCATCTTCGGAGCACAAATGAAGATATTTTAACTATGATTTTGACACTTCAAAAAGTTAATAAAGCGAATGTAAAACAAATTCATATGAATTGAGTGGTTTAGTCCAAATTTTCTGAAGAGACATGATCACTTTATATGATGAAAAGATTGAATTTAGGCTTTTGTTCACATTTAAACATTAATCAGAGGCTCAACCGAAACTGCTTGACCCGCATGAACAAACCTCTTGTGGAAGCTCAAAGGTGCTACGGAACACACAAGAATGAAGCTCATTGGCACATCAAGCGAACATGCTTGAACTTCTGTTTACCTTAACTGATGTGTGCGTTGATGAATATTTCTATGTGAATAAAAGCCTAAATTAAGTCTGTTCAGCATTTAAAGCAATTGTGTCTCTTCAGAAAATTTGGAAAAACCACTCAATTCATAGGCATTAGTTTTACAATCTTTTTATGAACTTTTTGAAGTGTCAAAGTGCTAGTTGCGTAGCTGTCAATTGAAGGACAGAAATCACACACAGATGTGATTAAAAATATCTTAATTTGTAAACTTTAAACGAATTTAATTTGTAAAAGATAAACAAAAGTCTTACGGGATTGGAATGACAATGTAAGTGAAAGTAAATGATGACGGAGTTTTAATTTTTGGGTGAACTAACCCTTTAAGCCCTGAAGATTGCTATTCCATTAAATTTATCTACATTTTCTTCTGATCTATTAAAGCTCCAATCGTAGTTGATAAGCAATATTTTGATATATGTTGATTACAGATAGTTTGATGGTAAAGGCTGATGTGCAGTGATGAAATGAATATGCTTTTAAAAACAAACAAAAAAAAACATTATAAAGAATGACATATCTTTCTCTGACACTGAATGATGGATGGGGGAGGGGATAAAACAATTTCACACTTAAATGTCAGAATTTTGTTAAAAATCAGTAATGTTATTACCTGTTTTTGTAGTTTTTGAGTGGTATAGCTAGGTCAAAATTTCTATACAATTTGTAATTTTATTTGCATGCAGTATATTCATAATTTCTTTTCTTAATTTTCCAAATATCAACTAAACACATCAGGGGATGTGTGTGCTAGAGAGCTAAGACGCTGGATAAATGTGGCTCAAGGGTATCCCTGTGCACCTCTGCAAATTAATCATTCTGACACATTCACGACCCTTCTAATAAGACAGGGGCCACAGAGCTCCCCACCCCACCATCCCAGCCTATGCCGCCTCGCTCCTTCTTTGTTTGGCCCCCTTATCCCAGGAGATCGGAGAGCATAAGTGGGGGAGGACACGGGACAGAGGAATGGTGTGTGTTGGGAAAATGGGGGGTACAGACCGCAAGTGACACCCTCATTCAGAATACTCCTGGGGGACAGAGCCAGGCACAAGACTCCTATCACAGTTTTAGCAGCGCAGCCCCCCACGCTCAACAAAAGCATGTCCTACATGCTCCCCATAATAATAGGGTATTTAGCTAGTGTACTAAAAGTGTAAAAGTCTCCATTGCATACATTAAACAAGAGCAAAAATAATACATGAAATTAGATACTAAAACCATATTTAAAAAAGTGTCTTGGTACAGGACTATTTCTGAAATTAAATATCAAGTCCACAAAAGCAGTATAAACAGACAATATCTTGACAGATGGCTGATCCATAGGCTCCAAAATTCTATGCAAATCTTGCAGATTTGTCACAATGAGAATAAGAGAACTGACTATAGTTTCCCTAAACTATAAACCTAATTAAAATGTTGTGCAATAATGTGTGTTTTAAAGGTTTACCATTACATACAACAGTAGTAAAGTTGTAAAGTATATCTGTGTACTTGCATAAAACAGCTATGTATAGTTCTAGTTTCACATGGTAACTCATTTATTTGACTGATTTATTAAACGGGGCCATCTGAGCAATATTGTGCCATATAATAACCCAGATGTATTTAGAGTTGATTAAAAAAAATGCCCCCATAAACATTTTATTTTTTATGAATAAAAACAATCTATTAAATCCTGACAATTTTGTTTACTCAAAAATGTAGATATAATGTAGTTTGTTCGACATTTACATTTACTATTTTTGGTCAGGACATTAATAAATGTTTTATGCATAACTCTAAATACTCTGATACAAAATATATATATTACCTGATGAGTCCAAAGCTGTCTAAAGACTGCTGATAAGACTAAAGCTTGAAATATGCATGTGTGCCTCCATTTCAGTTGTCATTTAAAAAAATAACATCTGAGCCATAACCTTTTTTTTTTTTTTTTTGGTTCCCCTTTGGCTCACAGATCATTGTTGTGGCCTAATTTTAAATGGCAATCTGTCCAAATAAATAATTCATGAAATGAATTAATTTATATTCATGTTTGCTGACATTATTTTTCTTTTTGGCACCGAAAATTAGATGACTGACAATGAAAAAGGGGGCATCTTCTGACCTCTGTGCTCCTTGTTTTCTCTCTGTATATCCCATATGTGATGGTGCATATTTTCCTGATATTAATCAACAGAGATGCTCAGCATTGTTGAAGTACCCCAGCCCTAAAGTGTTTTTATTATCAATAAATAAATAAACAATAGCTGCATTCATATTTCTCAGGCAGCTGTTTATCATGTTTATCAACTTGTTTTTCACACTTAAAATGGTTTTCCACAGCTCACTGTAAATCCTTGGTTTGTCCAGAGTTTGCTTTATACATCTGGTATAACGCTCTTATTTGCCAGCCTGGTCTCATTGTTAATACGTAGGTATCAATATGTAACATTTTCAGGTGCAAAACATACATTTTTGTAGATGCTGAAGTTAACCTTAGTGTACCTAACTACAAGTGTAGTTGTATAATTTACATTTTACCATTTTATAGATAAATTGTAGATCCCTTAACCCTACCCCAGAAAACCAAACACAACCATTTTATATATAAAAAAAGATATATAAAGTGGACAGAAATGTGTAGAAAAATTACACTTTTAGTAACAATATAGCATAAAAAAAAAAAACTCTTTTTTTTTTTAGCCTCTAATTCAACTCCTACGTCTAAACCGACCCATAACCATTTCTTAAAGGGGTCGTGACATGTTTTTTTAATTTTATTATGTTCCCTTAGATGCAACTATAGTATTGCTTTTTTGGGGGGGGGAAAAAAACTTTTAAAGTTTAGTGATTTATGACCTTTCCCCACCCTGTTCTCAACCTCTCATTCAAACAGTCTGTTTTGGAGGTGTTTCCCCTTTAAGAGTTCAGTGTTAACGCCCACTGTTATGATTGGCTAAGGTCAGTGCTTATGGATAAATTATTAACACCCTCTAGTCAGAACTGTGGATTCTGCGGAACTGTTTACAATAGTAGCGGGTGCTGCTGATTGCTGAATGTGAGGCGATGCCTCTTGCAATGATACAACCATATATGTTTGAGCCAGAATCAGATGAGGAATCAGAAGGAAATGAACCATCACCACAACAACTACGAATGGATCAGCCCGTGTCCACATGGAAAGTTTGAAACTTTTATACGGTCAGTTTGACAGCCTACATCTTTAAATACGGGGCCTGAACATGACGGACTCTGAAAACAATATGCACGTAAACTAAGTAAAAACACGGTGATAATGAATGAAACTGGAATTGACGTAAGATTGAGTTTTAAGATTAAATACATTACTTACAGTTTGCGTCGTCGTTGTTGGGCCCAGAATAGTCGGCACAGCCTGATCCGTAAGCAAAAGTTTTCTGGCAAAGCCAGCATCGTACTGCGTTTTGTTCTCAAAACAGTCATCCATGAAATGCAGAGAACACACGCTTAAATAATCACTGCCGTGAATGGGACGTCCGCAAAAAATACATTTCATCAATTTTTCCCTGATATCTGGATCTTTAGGCAGTGTATTTAAACATGTAGTTTGTCCACAGCCAGGAACAGCACATCTGCGTGGCATCGCAACCTTGTAAACAGACCCGAGTGTAAACCTTGTAAACAGCGAGTGCTGCACGTCAACGGAACACATGTGCGCGTGACAACGATGCCATGATGCGAAATGAGACGTGGTTGTCTTTCGCTGGAGGCGGTCATATGCAAACGACTGGTACGTCACTTCGTACCGTGACGTCACTAAGTACAAAGGATCTAGAACGAGCTGTATTTAAAGCTTGATTAAATAAATGGTTAGTTTATAATGGGGAGGACGTCTTAAGCTATGAAACTTGCAGGAGGTTTTAATGGTACAAAGACCTCTTAAATACCAAAAGACCAAGGCAAATTTGGTTTCTCATGTCATGACCCCTTTTAAAAATATTTAGAAATGGCCTACCAGAGAGACAATTGGAATCATAATAATTTTATTTTTGCAAAAATGTCAAAAGCGGTACCAAAAGTAGTTTAAGTAGAATTTAGAATTTAAGTAATGGCTGAAAATGTTATCCCCATCTCTGTGAAGTTTATCATTCAAATGCACATCACCCAAAACACTGCTCCTAAATAGTATTAGAAATTAGAATTGGTGTGTCCCAAATCACAGTATTTTGAAAGGAGTATTCCAAAGATACCCGGATATTCTACTTTTCCCGGTTAGAATTTGAAGTGCAGATCCATGCACACTCTAATGGCTATTCTGCCCACAACAAATTCCGTGTTGGACGAGGATTAGATTAGAACTACAAGCACGGATAAAAACTTGTCACCTTGGAATTATAAGGTTCTATCTGACATTTTTGTCAAAATTTAGTTATTCACATAATCTTATTCTGTGACAACTCATTAACATTACGTGATTTATTTTTTAAATTGTGTAGATTTTGTGACTTTTTTTTTTATAAAGCTAAAAATGGTCTATCCACAAAGGAGAATGCCAAAACTTTGAAGCTAGTGCATCTCAAAAGTGCTCAGAATGCAGATAGTACCTTATAATTCCAAGGTGGTGAACTGTTAAAAAAGGTTCATATTTACGAGTTGAACGCACATGAAGTAAATATGAGTGAGAAGCTCTGGATTTTCTTTAAACCCTGATCTTTCCAATTTGGGGGTGTGTCAATGAGAAATGTGGCGGAATACCACAGTATTAGGTAATTAGCAGTGACATTGTCAAGGTTTTTTTTTTCAACAAAATAAACTAATTCCTGCAAAAAAATATAATAGCATTGTCATAAAACAATATAATATGTAACAAAAAGTTTACAGTGACTTTATAAATTAATTAAAAACTAGGGCTGTCAAATGATTAATCACGATTAATCGCATCCAAAATAAAAGTTCGTGTTTACATAATAAATGTGTTTGTACTGTGTAAAATTATTTTGCATATATAAGTACACACACGTGCATTTATATATTTAAGAAAAATGTGTTATTTATATCTAAAATATTTATATTTATATATAATATAAATTGTATATAAATCTATATATAGTATATACATGCAAATATTTCTTAAATATATACAAGCATGTGTATGTATTTATATATAAAAAATAATTATACACAGTACACACACATTTATTATGTAAACACAAACTTTTATTTTGGATGCGATTAATCGCGATTAATCATCATTGGACAGCCCTATTAAAAACATAAAAAATCAAAACACACCTGATACACATTCTTTGTTCTAAATTTTCTAGAAGTAGAGTTTAAAAACCGTGCTGTATTTTTGTGTAGTTAAAAAGGTACACCGCCATCTTGCTCCAACTAAATTGACTTGATGTACCTGACGTCGAGTTTGAGCGATTATCAGTATCTAACCTGGCGAAAAGACATTTATTCAATGTTATCCACATTATATTTGATCTGAAACAGCATTGTGAACTTGTAATGATACGTTTGATTTTTGGCCATTAGATTTTAAATGCATTATTATGCAAATGGTAAACACATGAGGAGAGTTCTCTGCATGAAAGACCCACAACTGGCAGATCAACGTGCTACTACATTTCTCTCTGATACGGAAGGAAATTAAATTGAATGTAGAGGATTTAATATGCCAATTCATCAATATATGTTACAGTGTGTGTGAAACCGTAAGTAATTGTACGTGTCGTAGAACCAGTGCATGTCAGTATCATTGACTGGATGAACAAAGCACACAGCCTGTTTAAAGGCATTAGTCTTGTTTTCTCTCTTCTTCAGTTCAATTTGTAGAATATTTTTCACTGAAATGTAGAAATTAAATAAAGCATGTGAAAGTTTCTGTGACTTTACAATGTGTATTTAATGATGCAAGTGTTGTTCAGTTTATGATTGGTTGTTCGTTGCTAAACAACTGGTCATTACATTCTAATACCACATCGATTCACACGTAAACCTCTGACAACAGTGCCCAGCTGCAACAGTATTTTTTCCATTCATCTTCTCCCATAGGGATTTTTTTAAAAGTCATTGTTTAAGTGTTATATATGAAACAAACCATCTAGGAGATGAATTTTCAACATTACAAACTTTTATTTCAAGCTAAATAAATTGTGTGTATATATATATATATATATATATATATATATATACATACATATAATTTTTTGTGCTTGAAATAAAAGTTTGTAATGTTGAAAAATTCAAATCTTTGAAAATTGGGCAAAATAGTCTTAATGACTGTAATGAGAGAAAGAACTATCATTTTTATTTTTAGTGTTTCATATTTAACCGCATATTTAAACACATTCCTGGAAAGTCTGGAGTTTCTGGACACTCTCTGGTGGACTATGATGCTGGTTGCAAATTACCAGACAATACCCAAAATGTCCTCTTCCTCAACAATCCCAATGCAAGAGAAATGTATAGTAAAATATACAGCAAAAGCATTTCTCCAAATGTCAACTATATTAGTGCCTCAATTTCATCACCATAAAATTATATATATCACGTTCAGGTGTATTATGTTCTGTGTGCAACCTTTAAATCTTGTCTTTAAATGTAGTTTGACTGGAAAAGACAGATACAGTATGAGATTGATATACTGAGATTACACTCACTTTATTTAGTGTAAGCTCAGGCATTACAAATTCTGACTCTATGGAGAGCTTTATAACATTAGTCCTTAAATATTTTAAGTTTGCTACAAAATACTACACAGCTTTTGAGTTGTCAGTATATATGTATATTATTTTTTACTTTAAAGAGCTGTGTTTATTATGTTAAAATATACAGTTTTATTTGTTGCATGTGATGACTTCAGTACCTGCTTGTCTGGGTCTGGAATTGCTCCAGTAGGGGAGGAGAAGCATTGAACCGTGGGAAGAGGAAAGAGAATGAATGAAAGACAGAGAGGCATTCTTGAGAGAGCAGTGAAATTGTACCCAGGGTATAATAGACTTCAGTTCCATTGAACGTTTATTAGTTAACCCCCCCCCCCAAAAAAAATTGACTACATTTAGTATTATTTCTACAGCACTTTATCTTCTTTACTTTTTATTTTATGTTTACAAAACAGGGAAAGAAAGGTTTTCAACGTGAGCTTGCTTTCTTCCTTTATTCAATCCCTCTTTCATCCTCTTAGATGAACAGGAAAGAATGAAAGTAGTCTCAGACACAGGTGTTCACACGGTTAATTAATAGTAAAAAAAAAAAAAAAAATTCACACACACTTCCCATTGATCAGAGGATGTTCGGACAACCGTCTTGTCTTTTTAGCATTCTCTCTCCTAATGTTTATGGTTCCTGCACCTTCAGGAAATTACCCTTTTATAGGGTCAACACAATAAAAGACCTTTGGGTTTTTTTCTAGTTGGGAGTGGTTAGTGGGTTAGTGTTTGTGAATGTGTGTGTATATAAGTCTGCATGTGACTTTGTGTGTGAGAGAGAAAGAGACATTTTAGGTGGGGGAGGCAGCATTTGGTAGTGTTGTTTAATCTCCTACCCGTCCTTTTTGACATTTTAGGTGGGGGTAGTAGTGTTTAATCTACTAGTTCTCTTTTGCGGTCAAAGAAAAAGACCTGAAGAGGTTAATTGGCTCCTCATCCAATATATCACATTGCTGTGAACTCTCTGACCCTTCTTGTCAATAGGAGGCCTTTTCCTCTCTGACTTGATGAATGTGTTTCTTTGGGAGTGTACTACAGAGTAAAATATTTGGGGAACAAAAAGAGAAGTTATGGCAATTTATATTTTATTTCTGTGGTAATTCATCCTCTTATAACTTTCAGGCCATTAGCAGAGCATAGTGACCACCATTTGGAAATGTATTTTAGCACATTGTAATTAGTTAAAGTCAGTGAAATCAATGTAGAAGGGAGGTTGGTAGGTGATTGTGTGGGAGGGGGGTTGAGGGTGTAAGAACAAATTACTGACAAAAAAAAAAACACTGACTGTTATGAAAGCACACTGACTGACAAGGGAGGAAGTTCTGTTCTAAATAGACAGGTGACAAATGAGTTCCAAGGGTCGATTTTCCACTCTTGACTGTACACAGTCAAATTCAGAACAGAGGCAGAGCGAAACCTACCAGTGCAACATCTAAACACAATATCCCTTATCTGACACCCAAAATATAAGATGGTAACAGTGGGGAAATCTTATTTAAATACTTGGCACTAACTAGAGCTGCAATGTTTTGAGTACCGTGTCTATTTCACAATTGAATATCGTAAATTTGATATGTACTATTTTATTAGTCACTTATTGTTGGTGCTTTGAGTGCATATAGAAGAAACAAGGATTGCTGAAAAATAATGAAAGAAAGTAGTAAAGATATACTGTAAAAAACTACAAATGATCAAAATGTTAACATCAAAACTGGGAAGATTGTTTCATTTGTATGATATTTAATTTAACCTTTAACACATATTAATTTGTTAAACAATGTGAAAACAAATATTTTGGTATTTCATAGGTATACAATTAACTCATTCTAAATTGAACTATTAGACATGTATAATCCCTGTAGGACATCAAAAGAAGTTGAAAGGTAAAATTAATTTAAAAGACTTCCTTGAATTCATCAGTAGACATTATTCCAACACAACAAGGCTTCTGACTCTACAATATCCAATATAACTTTTAGATTAAGAACCAACAAGAATCCTCTACATAAACTAAAAAAGAACAGAAAGATGACTGGAAATACAATATAACTTATAAGACCTTAACATTTACGTTAAAATTTCAAAAAGTAAGTAGCCTACTTGCTGTTAAATACATGAGCAAATGCACTCGTTGAACCATCCTGGTATAAATTACTAATAGTACCTCAGTTTTTCATGCTGCTCTCATACTGCACCGCTATAACAATAATCTCTGACAACAAAACGCTATTTATAAAAGGCATCTATGAGCTCTGCAGCCGTTAAATGATCATTTATGTGATTCGTCCCCTGAATGTCAAGCGTGTTCATTGTGCCAGCGGGAACGTGGGCTGTGTGACAATCAACGCAGAGGTTAGTTAGGGGAACACAAACCTATCTTTGTTCAGTGTGGTCAGGGGGAAAAAAAACGGATTATTTGCTTGGCTTTTCATCTGCCTTGTGCGGAATACATTATGTGTGTAAATGTTGTTGAACCCCGGCTATTCTCAGCGGAAAGGTCACACACTCCCCTCGACCCAAAACTCCTCCACGGGCTTTGTGTCCCCACTGAGGTGAAAAAACGGGCTATGCCTATAAACTTCAAATTTAAAAGGCAGTGCTGTCGTATGGCACTGCTGCTTATTTAGGGGAAACAATAGTATTTTGGGACATTTTTTCTAGCAGAGTCCAACGGCAGGAGAACCTGCTTGTGCAACAGCCTACGGTTCTAACACAACTGCCTTTAAAGCGCATAATTTATAATGTAACTCTCTAATTAATAATCTGCTGCAATAGGCTACTGCTCTTTGTTTTTTAACATAATCTAGTAGGCTATAATGTGTTCGAACGTGGCTACATTCAGCGCATCTGCATGTCATGTCTTAAATTACATTGTCATTATTGCATTATTACACGGACACGGGCGCAACCAAGTGAAGATGACTTTCAAAATGATTAGCGTTCACTCATAGATTAGATTTTTATATTTGTAGGCTATATGTGTAAACATCTTTGTATAAATAATAAAATACTTTTAAAATATTTAGCCATAGGCTACTTTGGTGCACAGTGTTTTTTATGAATCCATGTCTTTCATGACCACCCTTACGCAACTGTCGCTTATACCATATTTAAATCAATAAAATGCAATTTGAGACTACTTTTAAATAGTTGCGTAAGCTATAAATTAATTTAAAGGAAGCAAAGAGCACTGAGCGTGTTTTCGATTAAACGGTCATTAGCCTATCTTAAGCGTTATAGCCTAACTTAAACAACTGATCAAATTAAAATTTTGTAACTCACGCTCTGAGGCCATGGTGATGACAGATTCGGTGGTGGCGTGATACTCATCGGCGTCCAAGAAATCATCTAGGGAGGATGCGTCCCCCTGGAAGTCATGATGGTCCAGGAGCTGTTGCAGCGGGGGTGCTTTGGGAAGAAGCTGATTAACCACCTCTCTGCTGATGTTGGGCGCTTGTTTTAAGCGCAGTTTGCTAAGGATTTGTGATTTGATTGTTTCCAGCCGTAAGACTTTGCTCTGTTCTCTCCAAACGCACGCGGAACACTCGGGAGAGTCCACATCCTCTACATCAAAAAGAGAGACTCCAGCATCCGAGGACATCTCGCTCACTGGGGGCAGAAAGAGGTCCGGCTCATCGCTCCCGGACAGTCCCAAAAAAATAAGAACCGTTAAGCACAATAAAAAGTTATACCTTGTCATGATGTTAAATGGTCAGGACCAAAGGTTTTCCTCGTGGCTTTGCGAGACACTGTTGTTTTTATCTTGAGAAATTTTATTCGAGCAACGAATTAGCTATCTAAAACTGGAATAAAGACGCTTTTCAGGAGATGATGTATTCCATTTTATACGGACAAAGCGACGGCTATAAAAACAAATTTAAAAACGTTCCTTAATGCATTTCAATTTACATTTCAAAAAATCTTTTTACCAACTACCTGCTTCACTGTTGACACATAAGCATGTCTTTTTCAACTGTACAAATGCGGCTAACAGCCCCCTTTATATATCGCTGCTGCCTAGTGGCGTAATCCGTCTGTATTGGCTAACATTTCAACAAAAGGCTCGCAGGTTTGTCACTAAATCTAGAGAGAGAGAGAGAGAGAGACCTTTAACACACCTTTATTTATAATAACACTGTATAGACATACCACAACCAATATTTAACCATACCAACCTTTATATTTACAAAAAATAATAATTAATAAATAAATAAAAATAAAATAAAAATATAGATATATAATGAATAAATAAATAAATAAATAAATCCATCACATCTATTAACATCAATAAACACATCTATTTTCTCAAATGTACATACATACGCATATATACCCACACAAAAACTCATACATTTAGCAAATTATTGAATACAATTTCACAATCCTCATTTAAACTTTTTTTAACAGTCACAAAAACCCATCATAAATTTAATAGCAGCTCATTTTCATGATCCACTGTGCACAAAACATCATTCAAAGCCCAACTGTCAATACATCTGTACAGATTATTCGTCAATTTAAAGTGCCTCTCTTTGGAGTAATTTGGAATTCGAATCTATTTTCATTCACACGTCACAACTTACTACATTTGCATAATGCATTCTGCGTGGACAGGACATCTTGCTGTAGCTCCCTTCTGTGGATATCATGTTGTCAAGACTCTATGCTCTCTGCTGTGAAAGTAAATTCGGTTTATTTTTCCTCCCATATGAAGATAATATGATGCCATAAAGAATCACATTCGCAGGGTAAGATTTGTGAAATTGTAGGCCTACATAAGATTGCAAGCGTAAATTAAATTTGCATGCGCAAGAGAAGATTTATAAACTTGTCAATCGCCTTTCAAGTGTAAGTAAAAAAAATTTGCAGCATTTTACTGTTATTCGGAAGTGTAATTTGTGTATTTTGAAGCTGCAGCTTCATGCTAACGCAAAATAAATTGGATCTGTATTCTTCAGACTTTCATTTTTCCACGCTTACACTTTTGGCATGGTTTTTGCACACAAATGCAGCCAAAAGTATTGCGGGCCTGTGAACAGCCATTTGCAAGCAAACAGAGGCAGGAACTGCAAAACAGGATTTATTGCGTAAAATCAAACTTTGTGTAAACAAATAAACACTAGCGTTTTCAGGCGTTTTCCGACGTTTCAGTGTGGATGAGAATTGTCTCGATTACGTATGTAACCCTAGTTCCCTGAAGGAACGAGACGCTGTGGGAACGCTAATACCCACGTCGCCATAAGAGCAAGTGACCGACTGTGTGAATTAGGAAGCACATACAGCCGAGAGCACCTGCGCCCCAGGAGTGGAGCTAAGATCAATGTCATAAAACCGGACAAATGTATGCGGCGAGGACCTGCCTGCCGCATCACAGACATCATGGAGAGAAACTCCTGATAATAAGGCTTTGGAAGGCGCCATACTCCTAGTGGAATGAGCCTGTACAGCCAAAGGTGAAGGCTGACCAGCCGACTCATAGGCAAGTGAGATGGCCTCGACCACCCACTTGCTCATCCTCTGCTTAGACACTGGAGACCCCTTCTTAGGTGGTCCAAAACAAACAAACAACTGTTCCGATTCCCTCCACAGGGACATAAGCGTCTAAAGCCCTAATAGGGCAGAACAGATTGAGTTTTTCCTGATCCGATGACGTAATCGGAGGAGGACAGAAGGCCTGCAGAACTATAGGTCTGGCCACATTGGTAGGAACCTTAGGGACATAACCTGGCCTAGGGTGGGGAAAAGCCTTCACCATCCCAGACGAAAATTCCAAGCATGAGGGAGAACCGAAAGAGCCTGAATGTCTCCAATTCTTTGAGAGACGAGATAGTGTAGGGTCTGGACCAATCAGACACACACTAATTATTCATATTCATTATATTTAATGAATGTAAAGGTCTATGAAACTCCCCCAAAACTAACATCACAAGTGAAGTTACTATGTCGGCTGGGTGTCCTGTTACAGAGCACCTTAAGACTGATAACAGCCTTTTACGGCCTGAAAGGAATGTGGCCACATACGCCACATGCGCAAGAGAGAGACAATGAAAAGACAGAAACAATCTTTAATACAAACTTTGCTGCATTAGTCATAAACTAACTGATCTATGAATGAACATGCATCCCAGAAACTGTGTGAATGATTTACTGTCTTGTGTACTATCATGTATAACACTATGGTATGTTTGATTGGTATGTATGTGGTTGTACAACCAATCAACGGTCAATGTAACCTCACCTGGATCATGTCTCCTACCTAATTAATCCTCATCTAATGACTCACACTTTGATGTACATCACCTTCCTTTAGAATGCAGTGTGGATTTGTTATTTCTATCTGAGCATTACTGAACAGAAAAAGGTTGAGGCAGAGGTATAATCACTGTTAGGACAGAGACTCATAAATCTTGCCCCCAGATGAAACTCCCACCAGAAAGTCAACTCCTCTCATTGGTAAAGCAAACCATGAGAGGTGGGATCTTCTTGGACTTTATTTAGAGACAGTCCACCGTGACCTCCCTCTCTTCCTTTTTTCCATCCAACCACAACACTGTTCCTGAGGATACAGGGGGAATCCCTTCCCCCTTTCCTGGGGGCCCTAGGTCCAGCAGGCCGTGAGCACCATCGGCCATGCTTTCGTGCTCCCAAAAAGGAGTGCTGCTTTTCTTCAATCCAGAAATTGCAACCTTACCAACTGAAAAGGACAACCTCAGGAGTGTTGGCACAACGACTTCTCCTAAGGCAGAAGAAGTCCGTCGCAACTCACACCCTTTATTCTGCGTGTCCTCCCCGGACCAGGGCTGGCAGGCCACAGTCTGCACTCCAGCCATGAGAACAGAGTCAACCCAACCATGAAAGTTTATCATATCTTCTTCATCCAACAAAAAAGAAAATGATTGAGACTTCAACATTTGACACTCGCAGAATCATCAACAACTTCAATTTTCAACAACTTTGATAATAGTGTACGCTACCCAGGCATGCAAGTATACTTTTGATTTGATGCTTTGAAAATTAAATGCTGATGTTTCTTCTCATAGTTACATGGAATTTCTCAATAGTTCCGTGTCCGGTTTCGTCCTATCACTCACCTATTTATGTGTTTATGTGTGTACGTTGTTTAGTTTATGTATATTTATGATTTAGTTAAAGGTTTTATAAGTGATTTCAGGCCCAAAAATAAATGTCTAATCTGTCCTAACGATCCGCTAGCTGCCCGCCCCATAACCAGGCTGTCAAAAAAACGCATCTCTATATGCAGTCTAGGCTCTGAGATCTGCTCACAAAAACAAATGGGTACAACCACCACTCAAAACCAAAATAAAGTGTTCCAACCAATCACCGCCAGGGGCGGGTGTTGTGAGGTTTGAAGCTTGTGCACGGCTGGACGCGAAGTCGGAGCAACACCCGCCCCTGTCGGTGATTGGTTGGAACACTGTTTATTTTGGTTTTGAGTGGTGGTTGTACCCATTTGTTTTTGTGTGCAGATCTCAGAGCCTAGGCTGCCTACAGAGACGCAATTTTTGATGGCATGCTTATGGGGCGGGCAGCTAGCGGATCGTTAGGAAAGATTAGACATTTATTTTTGGGCCTGAAATCACTGATACAACCTTTAATAAAACTTGTACATAATATGTATTTGGTTCTGATTTGCTGCAATTCGGAGTCCCTTTATTATTTTGATTTGGCTACATGCTCAAAGCGCTGTATAAGCTAAGAAATAATTATTCTTCTGTGGCCATGGAAGGTACATTTTGCTTAGAATAAATTAATAATCAAAGAGTTCGTTGGACGAACTGATTAATTGATTGTAATATTAATTCAGCCACATCAAGTTAATCCAATTAACTGACCCAAATATTCATAATTAATAATAAGAAGTTATTATTGATTATTAATATTCCAAAGAGCTGATTTTGTTACAATAGCGAGGAGAAATATAGTTTTCAAAGTGAAAAACTTGTCAGGAACTTCCTCAATAGGCTCGAAAGGAGCTAGGGAGAGACCTACTAGAACAATGGCCAAATCCAATGTTGACACCCTTGTGCGGGCTACAGGCCTCAGGCTCAAAGTACCACGAAGAAATCGAGAACTTGCTTACCATGTCCCTTTCAGTGGAGTACCTCTAGGGACACACCCACTTATAACTCAATTTCTTCGTGGTACTTTGAGCCTGAGGCCTGTAGCCCGCACAAGGGTGTCAACATTGGATTTGGCCATTGTTCTAGTAGGTCTCTCCCTAGCTCCTTTCGAGCCTATTGAGGAAGTTCCTGACAAGTTTTTCACTTTGAAAACTATATTTCTTTCAAGTGCCGCCACGTACACCATTAGTGTGGAGAGGGATAGCCCTGAGGAGAAACGCTCCTGCAGGAACTCCAGCACTGCGCCCACTGGGCAGTTAACTGGGTCCAACTGGTGTTCTCCACACCAAGAAGTGAAAAACCTCCACTTCAAGGCATTTAACTTCCTCGTGGATGGAGCTCTGGAGTGAAGGATGGTCTCAACAACCTCGGTTGAGAGACCAGCACCTACGAGTTGGGCCCCCTCAGAGGCCAAGCCCATAGTTTCCACAGTTCTGGGCGGTGGTGAAGGATCGACCCACTCGCCTGAGAGAGAAGGTCCCTCCTGATCGGAATCTCCAGAGGAGAGCTGTCGAGGAGAGATAATAGGTCCACAAACCATACTCGGGCCGGCCAGTACGGGGCTACCAACAGTAGACTGACCCATCCCGAGACCCATCCCAGTGAACCCTCTCCAGAACTCCTGGGAGCAGAGCAATCGGGTAAAGGCGTATAGAAGTAACCTTGGCCACAGCTGTACCGTAGCGAGAGCGAGAGCGCAGACCCCCCTGATGATTTATATAAGAGACCACCGATGTGTTGTCAGACCGGACAAGAACATGATGACCTCTCAGGTCTGGGAGGAAGTGTTTCAGAGCCTGAAACACCACCAATATCTCTAGACAATTTATATACCATAACCGATGATGGTCCTGCCACAGACCCTGGGCTGGACGACCACTCATGATCGCCCCCCAGCCTGTGAGGGAAGCATCTGTCGTTGGCTTTACACGACGACAAACAGCACCCAGCACAGGTCCCTGGGACAGAAACCAAGGATCCCTCCACATGACCAGAGCACGTAGGCAACGCCTCGTAACTTTGATCGTGCGGAGGGGGTTTCCCCTCGGGGAGAACCCCTTGGTTCTGAGCCACCACTGTAATGGTCTCATGTACAGCATTGTTTGTCTGCTATGGTCTCATTGATTGTCTGCTGATCGATTGCTCCTGTCTGCCTGCTGTAAGCTGTTTGCGTCGAGGCTGTAAGCTCTAAGCCTCGTATTAGCTTCGTATTTCTTTCTGTTTTGAACCATCATCTACTATAATTTCTAGTTGTTTATATTACTGAATACAGCTTACCCAATATCTTAGATTAACCTTACATCGCTAGCTTCCGTTATTGTTAGCACAGCACTTTAGTAATTCGCTAGCCTGCTAACACGCCACCCGTGCGCTCATTTATTTATTTATTTTCTCTCACGCCCGCGCCTTTGAGTTCATAAAAGCTCAGGTAAGTAAGAATCATTTAACAATGGTGAATAATGTCTTGTCCTGTTTTTGTCACCTGTGTCACGTGTCATATGTTTAGTATAGCCTTCTCCGATGGCAATATAGAATTTATATGTGATAAATGTAAGGAGACAGTCAGGCTGACGGAGAAGATTTCAGAGCTAGAGACACACATCCAAACTTTAATTGAGGATAGTAAGGATAGTACTAGAGATTTAGATACTCTTTTGGATGCGCCTAGCATCGTGAACTCTTTACATGGTTCGGTTCCGGCTGAAGTAGAGCCTGTGCAGCCAGGCAGATGGGTGACTGTAAGAGATCGCTCTAGTCGCGGATCAAAAAACCACTCTTCCGTTCCGATTACTATAACAAATCGATTTGCCCCACTCAGTGAAACACCCTCTGAGAATTCTGTTGATTGTGCCCTGGTAATTGGTGATTCGATTACACGGAACGTGAAAATAGAGACACCAGCCAACATAGTCACATGTTTGCCGGGAGCCAGAGCGCCTGACATCAAAGCAAATTTAAAAGTGCTGGTAATGCTAATCGTAAATTCTCAAAGATCATTATTCATGTCGGCACAAATGATGTTCGACTCCGCCAGTCGGAGATCACCAAAACTAATATTAAAGAGGTGTGTGAACTCGCAAGTACGATGTAATTTGCTCTGGCCACCTTCCTGTTCGCCGGAGTGATGAGATAGTTAGTAGATTGTGTTCACTCAATGTCTGGCTGTCGAAGTGGTGTCCGCATAATAATGTAGAATTTATAGACAATTGGAAAAGTTTTTGGGGCAAGCCTGACCTGTTGAAAAGAGTATTCATCCCTCCTGGGCTGGTGCTGCTCTTCTCTCTAGTAATTTGGCTCATAGTCTTAGAGATAAAACATGACAATCTGGGGCTCAGGTCAGGAAGCAGACAGACTGGCTAAACCGACTGTCTGCTAGCGGCCTTAAGTCACCAAGGTCAGATAAATCCCATCACATAGAGCCTCTTTCACCTAGATATCATCATATAGAGACTGTGTCTGTTCCCCGAATTTGGAAATGCAAAACACGTCAGGTTAAAAATGTTATTGATGTTCAACAAATAAAAAACAGATATAATACAGAGGAGCAAATGATAAAGCTTGGGTTGCTGAATATTCGATCCCTTACTTCAAAATCGCTCACAGTTAATGATATGATTTCAGATTATCTAGATCTGCTGTGTTTGACAGAAACCTGGCTAAAACCAAACGATTACATTATTTTAAATGAGTCAACCCCACAAGATTACTGTTATAAACATGAACCTCATCTGAAAGGGAAAGGGGGAGGTGTTGCTGTAATTTATAGTAATATTTTCAAAACCACTAAGAAATCTAGTTTTAAAAATACTTCTTTTGAAGTGTTGGTGCTTAATGTAAAAATACATAGTGTAAACGATAAATCACATTTGAAAATTATGCTGGCTACTGTATACAGGCCACCAGGGCACCATAAAGATTTTATAAAAGAATTTGCAGACTTTCTATCAGAATTAGTATTGGCTGCAGATAAAGTACTAATAGTTGGTGATTTTAATGTATGTAGATAATGAAAATGATGCATTGGGATTGGCATTTAAAGACATTGTGTAGATGTTGATGCTGTTGAAATTCTGCAGCAGAGCGTTGACATCATTATCTAGTCTCATGTAAATTACATTTAGCCAAGGCTGCAAAGCCGACTCCGTGTTATAAATATGTTAGACCTATAACTTCTGCCACTAAAGATTGCTTTAACCCTTTGGGGTCTGAGGTGTTTTTAAGGCCTTTGAGGTGTTTTGACATGCTCTGACATTTGTGCTTATTTCAGCTACTTACAACATACCATTGGCCAACATGTAATTTGGCTGTATTCAGCACAAACTCTGCTACAATAATATGTGAGCAAAATAGATGTACATGTTTGCATTTTATAGAAAAAAAATATTATGCGTAGTTAGTAAGTTTTGGGAAAAAAATTGTCACCGCAATAA
This sequence comes from Semotilus atromaculatus, assembly GCA_031834385.1. Lineage (NCBI taxonomy): Eukaryota > Metazoa > Chordata > Actinopteri > Cypriniformes > Leuciscidae > Semotilus > Semotilus atromaculatus. The sequence goes on along the minus strand of JAULUF010000020.1, from coordinate 19,155,308 downwards.
GGCCATATAACACATACTGAACAGTTGTCCACAAGACTTTTGAGTTACTATTCTTGTAGGCTAGAATTTTTACTACAAAATGATGTGAAAATCATTCTGACCACTCTTTCACAAACAACAATATAACAATTAAAAATTTGTAAGTCAGTTTTTGTGTCAGCACTGCTGTATGCGTGGGAGTGTCAATGGCCATGAATATTAATGAGATTCCCTCCAGGGGAGACAAAAGACACTCCCCCAAAGGCTAATGCCCCATCAATGTGCTGTGAGGCAACCTGAACAAAGAATGACAGGAGATGCAAAGGTTTGGTTTTTCAATCTGTTTTATTGTAATTCCTAGAACACATTACTATTTTTTATATTTTTTAAAATATTAAGCAGCACAACTGTTTTCAACATTGATTTTTTTAAAATAAATCATCATATCAGAATGATTTCTGAAGGATCATGTGACACTGAAGACTGAAGTAATGATGAATCACAGAACAACATTTTAAAATACAGTTAGGCTATTTTAGACTGTAATACTATTTCACAATATTACTGGGTTTTTTGTTTGTTTGTTTTTTAATCAAATATACGCAGACGTGATGAGCATCAGAGACTTCTAAAACATTAAAAAAGTTTGCAAACTTTTGATGATACCTGTATAAAATTCTACATATACCCATCCATTTATATTTGCTGATAACACAATCAAAGAAGCTGTATTATTATCATTATCAATCACTAATGGCCATGGATAAAAAAAAAGACAAAAAGTTTTTGTAATTTCACACAAGAATGGGTACTTGTATATTATGACGATGTAAACACAATTACATTTCATCTGTAAATATTATGTCTGTGCACTTACTCAGTATGATTCTCGATCGCACTGAGAACTGAATGACACGCGTGCTCCTCTGCGGTGCTGGAGAAGGAGAGCGTGATGCAGACACAATCCTACAACAACAACAAAAACTGTTAGCATACATAATCCAAAGTAAACTGTGGGCAATTAATGGGTATGGACGAACAATGTATATCTATTGATGGGCCATAGGACGGAGAAATATCTATTTATGGGCCATACACCGCGAGAATCTGCTGATGGGCCATAACGTATAGACCGCGCGCATTTAGAGCATTTCAAACATTTACACCTGTATTCACAATCATCTGTGCAGTATTTTAGCAGGATAAGCAGTGTCATAGGCTAACCAAAACAGAACATTTATATATAAAAATATAATGTCTAGTATTTAGACAGTATTTTACCGGAAGCTGAAATATATTTGCACTAAATCACATTATATTTAGGCTACACCTAAGCAGATATTCGCAAATAAGCTACATTACGCATAAGCTAATCAAAACTGAGTGAAATATATTTAATATACAAATGTTTAGAGAGTAACATTATCATATTGAAAGTTTACACTTGAGCATGTACACGAATGTTATATTGTAAGGCAATAGTTAAGCAAAATATAGTCTGAAAACATGAGTTCTATATGATCAGAAAAATAATTATATAACACTAAACAATATAACACTTACTCCGAACTTGTATCCTCGGCGGGATCAATTCTCTCTTCAAAATGCAGCCGTTTGTCGTCTTGAGTTGCAATAATCTTCCTCTGAGGAAAAAAGGTGAATTCTTCCTCGCTGTACAGAATCATCTGGCGGCCTCTTTACCGGAGTAGCGTGCCCGCTGTGCCATCCTCAAAACGCGATGAACTATCAGCGAATCTCATGAAGAAATTGTGTGTTTTTATGGCATTGATCGGGGGCGTGTGCGATGCATATAGATCACCTAAACTATTTACATGTGAATAGCGCCGGGGGCGTGGCGGCCTCAACTCATTAAAAATAATGAGGGGAGAAAGAAAAAACTGGACCTCTCCTTGGTTTCAAACGGATTACATAAACTGTGAGTATTTGTTTTTTATATAAATTACTTCATTTAAAAGAAGAGAATTCAAGCTTCATAAAGAAAAATCTCTCGTGCCTGTGTGACAAGTATTCGCGGAGTTACAGTTAATCTTAGGACGTGTTTCAGAATGGACTTCACAGACAGAGAGAACGCAGAACTCGCATCATGTTCGTTTTTCTTTATTTGGCGAAAAGCACAACACTTTGTTTTTATTGCCACAAAAAGAATAGACACTTAACAGGATCTAATGATGTATAACACTTAAATGTAAGATCAAAATCAACAGAGTATTTTGAGTCTCTTTTGCACTGATAAGAAAAAAAGCGAGCAAATCACGCCGGCGTGATTTCAGACCCCAGAGGGTTAAAGAATAATCTTCCTAGTCAGTTTCATCATCTCAGCATCCTAAATAGCTTAGAAGAACTTGATATTGCAGCAGAAACTTTTAACTCTCTTTTCCAGCACTTTAGACGCAGTTGCTCCGTTGCGCTTAAAGAAGATTAAAGAAAATAGTCCAATGCCGTGGTACAACGAGCACACTCAGGCCCTCAAGAGAGCAGCCAGAAAAATGGAGCGCAAATGGAAGAAAACAAAACTAGAGGTATTTCGGGTTTCATGGAAAGAGAGCTTGATTGCTTACAGAGAGGCCTTAAAAGCTGCTAGATCTGCTTATTTTTCAACCCTATTAGAAGAAAATAAACATAATCCTAGGTATTTATTTGAAACAGTGGCTAAACTAATGAAAAAGAAAGCTTCAAGCCCAGAAGTGTCCAAGCAACACAGCAGTAATGAATTTATGAACTTCTTCACTTATAAGATTGATAATATCAGGGACAAACTTTTAACTATGCAACCGTCTACTACAGCATCGGATCAGGGAATGCACTGTAGGCTCCATGAGGAAACATTTTATTAATTTGTTGCTATAGGAGTGGAAGAATTTTACAAACTCGTTAATTCATCTAAATCGACAACTTGTATGTTAGACCCTATACAGACTGAGCTACTGAAGGAGATGCTTCCAGATGTCATAGATCTTCTTAATATCATTAATTCGTCTTTGTCTCTAGGATACGTACCAAAAACCTTTAAGCTGGCTATGATAAAACTGCTTGTTAAAAAAACGCAACTTGATCATACAAATTTAGTCAATTACAGGCCGATCTCGAATCTACCTTTTCTGTCAAAGAAATTAGAAAAAACAGTATCATCACAACTGTGTTCCTTTCTCGAAAGAAATGATATCTGCAAGGATTTTCAGTCCGGATTTAGACCGTACCATAGTACTGAGACAGCTCTCGTTAGAGTCACAAATGATTTGCTTTTATCATCCGATCGTGGTTGTATATCTCTATCAGTGTTACTTGATCTTAGTGCTGCATTTGACACAATTGACCACAACATTCTTTTAAATAGACTAGAAAACTATGTTGGCATTAGTGGAATTGCTAACCTAACGAAACTTAATTCACAAAATTAACGGAATGCATAGCTGATATAAAAAATGGGATGACTAGTAATTTCCTACTACTAAATTCTGAAAAAACAGATTCTAATTATTGGACAAAAAACGTCCACATGTAATTGTCACGGCACGCATACAAAAAGTGGAGAGGAGGACTCAAGTGCAGTGAAGGGAATATATTTAATAAATGAAAACAAAACACAAAGCAAAAACCCACAAGGGGGAAAACATATCAAATGAACACAGAACAGAACCAAGAACATAAACACTAGGAACTGGAACAACATAAGACAAAGATCCGACCAAGACAGCAAACAAGAGGAGACTTAAATAGGGAACAAATCAAGAGGGGACAGGTGGAACAACTCAAACACTAATCAGGTAACGAGGGGGAGGGATCAACAATCACAACAGCACATGGCACAACATAACAAACACCCATGTGCAACACAAGACAGGACAGGTATGTGACATAACCCCCTCCCTACAGAGCGGCTACCAGACGCTCCATCAGGCTAGGGCAGGGCAGGAAGGAAACATCAGGGCGGAACGGAAGGGACTGATTGGAGGGACTGAAGGGATAGACCAGGACGGGACGGGAGGGACAGACCAGGGCGGGACGGGAGGGAAAGACCAGGGCGGGACGGGAGGAACAGGGACATCAGGCGGCCAGGGCGAAAAAGAGAGTTCATAGGGCGGTGAGGGAGAAACACATAGTTCATCGGGCGGCCAGGGCGGCGAAGACCCCTCGGGCGGCCAGGGCGGCGAAGACCCCTCGGGCGGCCAGGGCGGCGAAGACCCCTCGGGCGGCCAGGGCGGCGAAGACCCCTCGGGAGGCCAGGGCGGTGAAGACCCCTCGGGCGGCCAGGGCGGTGAAGACCCTTCGGGCGGCCAGGGCGGTGAAGACCCTTCGGGCGGCCAGGACCCCTCGGGAGGCCACGGCGGTGAGGACCCCTCGGGCGGCCACGGCGGTGAGGACCCCTCGGGCACAGACACTGGAACTGGCTCGGGAACAGACACTGGAACTGGCTCGGGAACAGACACTGGAACTGGCTCCGGCTCGGGAACAGACACTGGAACTGGCTCCAGCTTCGGCTCGGGAACGGACACTGGAACTGGCTCCAGCTTCGGCTCGGGAACGGACACTGGCACTGGCTCCGGCTCGGGAACGGACACTGGCACTGGCTCCGGCTCGGGAACGGACACTGGCACTGGCTCCGGCTCGGGAACGGACACTGGCACTGGCTCCGGCTCGGGAACGGACACTGGAACAGACACTGGCACTGGCTCCGGCTCGGGAACAGACACTGGAACAGACACTGGCACTGGCTCCGGCTCCAGCTTGGGAACAGACACTGGAACTGTCTCCGGCTCGGGAACAGACACCGGCTCGGGAACAGACACTGGCTCGGGAACAGACACCGGCTCGGGAACAGACACCGGCTCGGGAACAGACACCGGCTCGGGAACAGACACCGGCTCGGGAACAGACACCGGCTCGGGAACAGACACCGGCTCGGGAACAGACACCGGCTCGGGAACAGACACCGGCTCGGGAACAGACACCGGCTCGGGAACAGACACCGGCTCGGGAACAGACACCGGCTCGGGAACAGACACCAGGACAAACACAGTCACAAGGACAGATACAAACACAGACACAAACACTGGGTCCGGAACCGACATGAGTTCCGCCTCTGGAACAGGCACCGGCTCCGCCTCTGGAACAGGCACCGGCTCCGCCTCTGGAACAGGCACCGGCTCCGCCTCTGGAACAGGCACCGGCTCCGCCTCTGGAACAGGCACCGGCTCCGCCTCTGGAACAGGCACCGGCTCCGCCTCTGGAACAGGCACCGGCTCCGCCTCTGGAACAGGCACCGGCTCCAACCCCGAAACGCCGAACACCGGCATGTCCAGAATCCGGGCCAGACGCTCCAGATAGTCCCAGCTCAGGAAGGCCGACGGAGCGCCAACGGTCTCGGACTGGTCAGACGGGACGTGAACATTCTCTCGCTGTGCAGACGGGACGTGAACAGTCTCTCTCTGGGCAGACGGGACGTGGACAGTCTCTCTCTGGGCAGGCGGGACGTGGACAGTCTCTCTCTGGGCAGACGGGACCTGAACAGTCTCTGGCTGGGCAGACGGGACCTGAACAGTCTCTGGCTGGGCGGACGTGACGTGAACACTCTCTGGCTGGGCAGACGGGACGTGAACACTCTCTGGCTGGGCAGACGGGACGTGAACACTCTCTGGCTGGGCGGACGTGACCTGAACACTCTCTGGCTGGGCAGACGGGACGTGAACACTCTCTGGCTGGGCAGACGGGACGTGAACACTCTCTGGCTGGGCAGACGGGACGTGAACAGTCTCTGGCTGGGCAGACGTGACCTGAACAGTCTCTGGCTGGGCAGACGTGACCTGAACAGTCTCTCTCTGGGCAGACGGGACGTGGACAGTCTCTCGCTGGGCAGACGAGACGTGGACAGTCCTTCGCTGGGCAGACGGGACGTGGACATTCTCTCGTTGGGCAGACGGGTGTCTTCTCCTCCTCTGTCCATGACGGCGAGAAGCCGTCCCAGAGCTGCCTTCCACCGGTCCAGGATCGAAGGGAGGCCAGGATGGCGAGTGATGTTGACCCTCCTCACGACCCCCTCCTCCTCCTTTACAACCTCCCCGGGTCCCACGAAAAATTACCTGGCGGGTCCCCAGAAATTCTCTCCTCTCCCGCTCCTTGGTTGGGGACGAGAAGTCCGAAAACCCCCCGCTGGAACCCAGGTTTGGCGGAGTCCTTCTGACACCGCCAATCGGAGAGAACTGGGTTGATCCAAATGTGGAAATGAAGTAATCCGGGCAATCTAAGTAGTCGTCATCGTAATTCGGACTCCCCCAGCCAAACTCTTCGTCCTCCATTCTGCTGAGTCCTCAGTGGTCGGATCTTTCTGTCACGGCACGCATACAAAAAGTGGAGAGGAGGACTCAAGTGCAGTGAAGGGAATATATTTAATAAATGAAAACAAAACACAAAGCAAAAACCCACAAGGGGGAAAACATATCAAATGAACACAGAACAGAACCAAGAACATAAACACTAGGAACTGGAACAACATAAGACAAAGATCCGACCAAGACAGCAAACAAGAGGAGACTTAAATAGGGAACAAATCAAGAGGGGACAGGTGGAACAACTCAAACACTAATCAGGTAACGAGGGGGAGGGATCAACAATCACAACAGCACATGGCACAACATAACAAACACCCATGTGCAACACAAGACAGGACAGGTATGTGACAGTAATAACCTAGAATACTGTCTAACACTTGATGGCTGCTCTGTTAAGTCTTCGTCGTCGGTTAGGAACCTGGGTGTGCTCTTTGATGCCAATCTTTCATTTGAAAGTCACGTATCTAGTATCTGTAAAACTGCATTTTTCCATATTAAAAATATATCTAAATTACGTCATGTGCTCTCATTGACAAATGCGGAACAATTAGTTCATGCGTTCATGACATCAAGACTAGATTATTGTCATGCTCTACTGGGTGGTTGCCCTGCATGCTTAATAAACAAACTACAGCTAGTACAAAACGCAGCAGCTTGAGTTCTTACCAGAACCAGGAAATGTGACCATATTAGCCCGGTTCTGTCAACACTGCATTGGCTGCCTATTAAACATCGTATACATTTTAAACTATTGTTGATTACTTACAAAGCACTAAATGGTTTAGCTCCGCAGTACTTGAGCGAGCTCTTAACGCATTATAGTCCTTCACGTCTATTTGCGATCTCAAAATTTCGGCCAGTTAATAATACCTAGAATATCAAAATCGACTGCTGGTTGTAGATCCTTTTCCCTTTTAGCACCAAAACTTTGGAATAGTCTTCCGACCATTGTCCGGGAAGCAGACACACTCTGTCAGTTCAAAGCTCGATTAAAGACACATCTCTTTGCCCTGGCATACACATAATACATTATAGACTTCTATAATTCAATGTTAGGCTGCATAGATTAGGTCAGCCGGAACTGGGAACACTTCCCTTAAATCCTGATGTACTCGTTACATCATAAGAAGAATGGCATCTACGCTAATTTGAGTGTCTTTGTTTATCCCAAGGTTTTCCCGCAGCCTGCCGGATCCAGGCCGTATCCAGATCTGACGAGGAGCTTCGCCTGGACCCGATGACAATGCAGTACTGACGTGCCAACTAGCCTCTCCCTATGGAGGATCCCTTTCCCACTCTACAGATAAAGCGTTGTGAATTTCGTTTCGCGTACCTACCCGAAGTGATAAAATAAAACAAAATTCTGTATCAAATTTATAGACAAGACAAGTGGTTTGTTCAGGCATGGTTTTGTAGGAAATTACAAACCTGCGCATGTATATTCAAACGCACATAACTATAGAATAAATTCTTAATGCCCATGTGAATGCCATCAGCGTTTATCACAGGTTCGCGTTTAAAGTCTGTTTAGAGACATTCATATACATTTTTATCTTAGAGTTACTGCAAATCTGGCCTCTATTTCATAAACGCCAGAGGAGAACTGGCCCCCGACTGAGCCTGGGTTCTCCCAAGGTTTTTTTTTTCTCCATTAGGTCACTTGATGGAGTTTTTCGGTCCCTTGCCACTGTTGCCTTTGGCTTGCTCAGTTGGGGATATTCAAATTAATTAACCAATCATTATTACCATTGATCAGCCCTACCAAATGTGGAGGTTGAACATTGTTTTGTTGTTTTGATTGATACTGTAAAACTGCTTTGGTGCAATCTTTGTTGTGAAAAGCGCTATATAAATTTACTTGACTTGACTTGACAGCAGGCCGCAAGGTATAACGTTGCACGCTGCTGCCAAGAGACCCAGCAATCTCTGGAACTGCTTTACAGTGAGCAACTGGTCCAGTTTCACTCGTGAAGCTAGACCAAACGGAAGAACACGATATTGGTATGCTTCAGCCCCGGACGCGAACCTCAGGAACTTCCTATGTTGCAGAAGGATGGAAATGTGGAAATACACGTCCTTTAGATCTATCGTGACAAATCAGTCCTCGGATCTGATTTGTGACACAATCTGCTTGAGAGAGAGCATCTAGAAATCGAGCTTCACTACTGAGCGATTAAACGGGCGCAGATCTAAGATTGGACGCAACCCCCCCATCCTTCTTTGGAACGATGAAACATCGGCTGTAAAAACCTGACTCCTTGCTGGGAGGAGGAACCCGTTCTATAGCCTCCCTTTGCAGGAGCATTTTCACCTCCTGTTCCATTACCAGAGCCTGCTTGGGGCCTACCACGGTGGGCAGGACCCCTCTGAATCGAATTGGATGAGATCTGAACTGAATAGCATAACCTCTTACTAACGATTGCAGGACCCACAGAGATAATCTTGCAAGGCTTTTCCACTCTGCCAGGAAATCTACAAAGGGTACCAGCCTCTCGAGACTGGCCTCTGGAATATTTTGAGCAGCAAACACAGCGCCCTGAAACGGTGCACCGGCAGGGAACAACTGTTTTGACTGCTCTAAACCCCTCCCCAGAGGGGGCGAGCGTCCGTCGGGAAAGCGCTCGCTGGGCCCATCTACGCCCCGACATGAAGGCGGGGTTGGCAGAAGGGACCCCTGAGGGCACCGGGAGAGAATGGGCACTGTCTGATGCAGTGAACACCTTTCTCTCACGGTGGGGACCACCCTCAGCATCCTGAACCGGTGGCGTCAGGACTTCTTAGACGAAGCCTTCTTGGCCATAATGACTGTCCTCAGATCAGTCTTATGGCCAGAAGACTTCGGTTGAGAGTGCCACGCCTGGTCCCACTGTTTTGCAGGGCGAGCACGAGACGCGACACTCTATAGAGGGGGCGAGCGTCCCTCGGGAAAGCGCTCACTGGGCCCGTCTACGCCCCGACACGAAGGCGGGGTTGGCAGAAGGGACCCCTGAGGGCACCGTGAGAGAATGGGCACCGTCTGATGCAGTGAACACCTTTCTCTCACGGTGGAGACTACCCTCAACATCCTGACGGCGGTGGCGTCAGAACTACTTTTTAGATGAAGCCACTTGGCTATAATAACTATCCTTAGATCAGTTATAACCCAAAAACTTCATCTGAGAGTGTCACGTCTGGTCCCATTGTTTGCAGGGGGAACACGAGACGCGACGCTCTGTTTTTGTTGCACCCATGCGTGGAGCTTATCGACAGCCAGGACTGACCCGTCCAGCAGTCCCTGTTTTTAAACGCCGGTGCCTTAAAAGATGATGTCGTTACAGCGGAGAGATGGCTGCAATAAGCCCCAGCAATATTGAAATATTTTTCGTGAAGGTCTGAGGACTAAAAATACAGTATGAAATCGTTTTTCTCCAGGACTTCGACTCCTCGGTGTGGAGGTCCGGGAAACGGCAGGCACCGTCGTGGAGGTTGCAATTGGAAAGGCAAAAATGGTTCATACAATATTTTTATATATGAACTCCTGCCAAACTGCTGACCACTCAATGCTTAATCTTTCTACAGCATGAGTAAGCACCTCTATAAGCTCCTCATTTATTTCTGTTCTGGGAAATGAGGTGGAGAGTCCTCATTATCCCCTTATTTTATATAATAATAATTTATTTATTTTTTATTTTTTTTAATACCAACATCCAGCTCCTCAGAACTGGATAGTTGCAATATTGATGCCACAGCCTGGGCAGAAGAAACCGCAGAGCGTGCTTCCAGCCCTGAACTGAGGCACTGAATCTAACAGTTAAAGGCTGAGATCGGGCGAGGCCCGTCTCAAGCCCCGCTGTCAGATTCATCTGCGATCCCCACGACACACGCCGCCGCTCTGCCTCGACAGACGCGGGACCCGAGCCGCGGGGAGCGCGAGCCGAACCACTCTCCTCAAAGAGTGATCGGCGGGAGCAGAGCGTTCTTATTGGAAAACGGTTGCAATGCTCACGATCAGCCCCCTCGAGAGCTGACCGGGCATGCTGTACTACCAAACAAACCATACACAGATCGTGTGAATCCCCACCCGTGAGATAACGAGTACAGGGGGGAACACACTTTCTGTATTGCTGCTCGCTCGCCATTTAGATATGTGAATATATACATATATATATATATATTTTTTTTTTTTTTTTTAAGTGAAAACTGCCTAGCAATCACTAAAGACAGACAAAAACACTGGGACAGATTCACACACAGAGCGCTTGCTGAAGACAACAGAAGCTGTCGCGGCTGTGATTTTGGGGTGCTTTATAGTTTCCTGGTAGATGACGTCACCTGCCTTTGACGTTCCATCTCGCCATTGGACTGATTCCATACCTGCTTCATGACGCACAACGCAAGGGGCGTTCCCACAGCGTTTTCACGCAGCTCGAGTTCCTGATAGGGAACTTCTAAATTCACCTTACTGCGCATGCGTGAAACCTCACAAAAGCTCACTGAGATGATACAGATGGAAAAATAAATAATAAAGTTATCGCGCAATTCTTTTTTTCAGCAAAATTTAGTAAAATATCTCACCATTCACAGATGCGTTCAGATCGCACTCAGTCACAATGTGTTTGGTCTAAAACGCAACTGCTCTCCTGTATTGCCACAAGACAGCAAATGTGAGTACATTTTCTGTCATCTTTGCAGTACTGTGATAGGAAGAGTGTGCAAGTAACATTTTAGCAACAGTGTCAGATGAGCATACCGCAGTTTCTTCCTCTCATATGCCTCATCTACAGCATCCTCCCATGGCACTGTTAACTCTATCAGTTGAACAATGCGTGCTTATCCAGACCACAAAACAATGTCTGGTCGTAGGTTAGTGGTGGCAATCTCAGGTGGAAAAATAAGCCGTTGATCAAGATCAGCCAGCATCTTCCAGTCCCTAGCAGCTTCCAGTTGTCCTGGGCGAGAATTGGTGTTAACACCTTTTCATGGTGGTTGCTCGCCTGGGCGGAGGAATATTGTCTTCTGCGTGTAATGTTTTGCTAGAACAGGCGGCAACTTATTGGTCATACTACGCTTGCCTTCCAATGCTAACGCCAAACATTGCAGTACTTGGTCATGGCGCCAAGTAAACCGACCTTGGCTAAGAGCCACCTTACATCCTGTCAAAATGTAATGTGGCAGGTGATGAACACAAAGGACAAGAGGGATCCTCTCCTACCCAGAGGTTTAGGTTCTGCGGTGACGGGAGAACATATCATATGTTGACCTAATAAGGAAACTGATCCTACTCTCTTCCATTGACCAAAGATCTTGCCAGCCCATCTTGCGTTGTTCCACACTCTCCCATCTCATCCACTCTCCCTGCTTGGCCTGGGAAATGGCCTTTATACACCTCATCCTCTCCTCCTGCTTTCGCACCTCGTTGACTACCAGCTTCCTCCTTTGAGCTGGGCCTGCCTTGTGCCATTTAGGAGGAGCTAAACTGAGCCCAAAACCCCCTCTTCCATGCTGTACCTGTCCCACGATATCCCCAATTTGAAGGTCAGCCTTTGCCTCTACTACAGATTTCTTTGCTGACCACTTTCTACCAGTTTTTAACACAGGGGCTGCCTCCCTTACACATTTGTCACGTGACTCTACTAATGTCATTTCCAGTCTGACCTTGGCACACTTAAACTCCTCGGTTAAAGCAGAGACTGGCAGCTGCAATATTCCTTTACTATAAAGTCCCACTCTGCTGAGGCAGCGTGGAACTCCCAACCATTTCCTGATGTATGAACTTATTAACACTTCCAGCTAATCCACTGTTGTCAAAGAAACCTCGTACACAGTCAGTGGCCACAGCAACCTCGGCAGTAGACCAAACTGAAAGCACCAGAGTTTTAGTTTGCCTGGTAGAGCACAGCTGTTTATGCTCTTCAACCCTTCCACTGCTTGTCGTCTAACTTCTCCCACTCGAACTGTGTCCTTTAGATCTCCATCGTACCATCTCCCAAGACTCTTCACTGGCTTCTCAGAAACTGTTGGTATTGCCTCACCATTAATGAAGAATGTTTTATCTACTACCTTTCCTTTAACTATCGAGATGCTCCTTGATTTAGAGGGCTTAAATTGCATTCGTGCCCATTCAATATTATCTGTTAACTTCCCCAATAACCGATTAGTGCAGGCTACTGTTGTAGTCATGGTTGTCATGTCATCCATGTATGCTCTGATTGGTGGTAGTCGCATCCCAGAAGCCAAGCGCTCTCCTCCTACTACCCATCTTGATGCCCTAATGATTACTTCCATTGCCATGGTAAAAGCCAGTGGAGAAATGGTGCATCCTGCCATTATTCCAACCTCTAAGCATTGCCATGCAGTGCTGAATTTTGGAGTTGAGAAACTTAATTGCAAATCTCCAAAATAGGCTTTCACTAAATTTGTTATTGACATTGGTACTCTGAAAAAAATCAAATGCTGCCCAAAGAAGCTCATGTGGCACTGAACCATATGCATTAGCCAAATCCAGGAATGTCACATGGAGCTCCTTCCTCTCCTCTTTAGCTGACTGAATTCGTTGCCAGATAACATTGATGTGTTCTAAGCATCCTGAGAACCCTGGAATGCCCGCTTTTTGAACTTAAGTGTCAATGAAGCCATTCTTTAATAGGTAGGTGGACAATCTCTGGGCAATAATGCTGAAGAAAATCTTACCTTCAACGTTTAATAGTGAAATAGGACGAAACTGACTGATGCTTGTAGCATCTTTTTCTTTAGGTATAAAGACTCCACCTGCTCTGTGCCATGCTCTAGGTAAAACCTGTTTTTCCCATGCCACTTTTAAAAATTTCCACAGAATTCACAGAACTCCTGAAGCACTCTTGTACACTCTGTACGGAACTCCATTAGGCCCTGGAGATGATGAAGCCCTTGCCTTTCTCACAGCCTGCTCTACCTATTTCCACTTAGGTGCACAGACCTCCATTTGGTATTCTGGTGGGTTGATAGGTGGTATGTCTGATGGAATTGACATATGCTCATGCCTTTTTTCATCTGTATGCGTTTCCTCCAAATATCTCTCTAGCTCAACTCTAGATGCTTTTAAAGTGCCATTCTTCTCACTGGTGAATAACTTCTTGACGAATTTGAATGGGTCTTTATAGAAATTAGCCCTCGCACGTTCCTTCTTTTTGTAGCGTTTCCGTAGACATTCAGCTCTGCGTAATGTTGCCAGCTTATCTTTTATGTCCCTTTGTAAGAGATTGAGTCCCTCCTTCTGACTTTGTTCTGCTCTTTTCCATTGCTTCCTCAGCTGTCTCCTTTCTCTAACTAACCCTTCAATTTTCTGCTGCCGTCTAGACATTCCAGGAGTAGTTTGTACTCTTTCCACACCAAACCTCTCACTTCCATATGCGTAAATGATGTCCCCAAATTTATCCAGCTTCTTTTCAACTGTACCAGTTAATCTTTCCAATGCAAAGCATATATCTGTGTTTACCGTGTCCCATGCAGTTTTCTCACAAGCTCTTGGCCATCTAACTCCAGGCCTATGCCCGTTGAGGTTCTTTTCTCTCTTATGCTGGTTAGTCTGACCGGTTTCACAAGTATGAATATGTTCATCACTAACTGTGCAAGCCCTCCTCTCCTCTATGACAGGGGTGCTGATATCCTGCGAGCTGTGGTTTGCTTCCTGTCGCTGGATTTCATTCGACTGACTTGACTGACTTCGTAAGAAGTACTGATCAATGCGAGGCCCTTGTCCCTTCTCCCTCAAGCATTTCATTTTCCCTTGATGAACCTTCAAACCCCTGACCGTTGTCGCCTTGCTCCAGCCACAGACACGAACATATTAGTAATAAACACATTTTCATGTATTTAAATCTATTCATTCTAAATAGACGAAAATAGATGTTTTACTTGTATTTAAATATATTTTGAAATATATGTTAAAAAATATATGTAAATATTTGATTTTGGCCCCTTTTAAATATTTTTTACATATATTAAGCATATGTAAATATATTTTTATTGCAAATATTTAAATATATTTATTTTCTTAATATGTCAATATAATTAGATATCCATCTATGTAAATACATTAATGTTCAATATATGTGCATATATTAATTTATAATATATGTGAATATATTAGTTATCTGTATATGTAAATATATTTTGAAATGTACTATTCAAATATTTAAGTAATGCCCCATAGCATTAGTGTCTCCATATGTAAATATTTTCATATATACATATATATTACCCTCCCCTGTAACTCAAACAGTCAAAATGCCATTTTCCAGTGAATGCAAAGATGTTGACCCAGTGGACATAATCAAAATGTGCTTGTTATTGGACAATGCATTAAGAGGTTACAGAGAACACCTACAACACAAACATAATGTGGAATTTTTATTTATGTTAACAAAAGGTAAAAGTACACAGCATATATAAAATTATCTGCACAATAACAAAATGATTATGATTTCCATTACACGAGAGTAGATGTTAAAACTTCGTGCTGATTTGTACTCGGCTTTCGCCAAGATAAGCAAAACTAAGACGTAGCTTTACAGTACTATGCTTCTCCATCCATTTACGCTTCTTTCCATGTGGTGGTGTGACTCCCCTTCTGTCTGGCATTAACGGCTGCAGTGTACTTGGCGCGTCAGCACACATGACGACTACAACTACAGGACCAGCACGACAACCATCTGGATTGAGCAGAGTAGGGGACATCTCTAGGGTCTTCAAGTGGGCACCTTCCGTCCTCAGTGTTTCGTCGACTAGTCCACGACACCTCAAGAGGGCTCGACAGTGACTCTGGCGTCCCAGAGTCCCCCCCCCCCCTCCGTCCCCCACTCAACTCAGCCCAGCTTACTGACCTCTACATCCCTCCTGCTGCCGAGACCTAACCACAATCTCACGATCTCTCCGCAACCCAACCATACGCGCCAACCCGTTTGACTAAGGCTGTCGAGCCCCACTGGTGCTAAAAGTTTAAGTATACCAAAAAATACTTTCCTACAACTTAATACAGGCTACTTTCTGTCACGGTTGGTAAATCCTATGTCTGCTTCTTGTCTCGTGTTTCTGTTATTGTATGTGTGTGTGCTGATTAGAGGGGCGTGGCCACTCATCAGCGCTCGTCAGCAATCACCCATCACCAGCTGCAGTCTATCATTCATGTGTATATATTCTCATCAACTTCTCATCTCCTCTGTCAGATCGTTGTTTGTGGTTCCCGGTGTGTGTTTTCCCAGTCTTGTTCAGTCGTGTGCTTCTCTTGTTCCGGTTCTTGTTCTTTGGATGTTGGATTACTGTTCGTCGTTGGATTTTCACCACCACTACCACCGCACGCTGCACTGTCATCTGACCATCGGAGTCCCTGCGCTACTAACATGTTTGCCTGGACTTTGGACTGCCTATCTGTTTCATCATTTAAATATTTAAATAAAAGAGTTTACTGCAATTGCTTCCGTTTGATCAATCATGACACTTTCCTGCTGGGACACGTCCCCTTAGTCGGAGGGGCAAAACATCCTTAAGAATTACTGGCTTTAATAAGGGAAATTGCAAAAACAGGAGTAAAACAAGCAACAAAAATTGTTAAATGCAGTTGGACTCGGCAATTATACAACTTACCAAAAAGACTGTGGTCAATGGCTGTTGACATGCCCAGGAATCGGGTTAATAAAAACTGACAAGAACTTTACAGTTATCCAGAATATTAGATGGTAAATATTGAATTGATGAGTTGCCAATACAATATATGATTTTACCCCAATTCAACATCATTTTAACCAGCCCGTTCTCATCCCAAGGCGTAATATAATGCCGCTTTTGCCAAAGCGTCTATATCGAACGCGCATGGTACCCTTTAGCGTCAATATGAGACGCCGATATATATGGGGCAGAAGGCGCCTCCTAGCGGTCTAACCCTAACCCTACACCATGCCTAAACCTACCCATCTCTCTGCGTGTTATATTGACGCTAAAGGGTTCCATGGGCGTTGGATTTAGACGCTTTGTCAAAGTGACAGAATATGACGCCTTGGGATGAGGATGCGTTGTTTTAACCCATTCACTCCATGTATTGCTGCCTGGATCCCAGCTGTTTCTGCGAATTGCAGAAATCTATTTCCTAACCCCAAAAGTGGCGATCAAAAAAGCAGATTTGACGTAAATTACTCATGACTTTTTTCCACCTGCAGCGCACGGGCACACTGCACACAACATCTGAGCGGAGCTGGCCAGTGGCAATATGAGTTCTCCTCCTCCAATCTGGAAGTTTTTCAAAGTGTCCGACAAAGACGTTGCTAACGGCGAGAATAAATACAAAGATTTGAATATTTGAAGCGTGTATTTTAATGGTCTACACTAGTGGCAGATCTTTTGCCTAGCGTGTCAGAGGTCCTGGGTTCTAATACACATTCGTTAGTGCTGGGCGGTTTGACCAAAAATTCAGCATTAGTGTCAGTCTGCGGACTAATTGCATGATAGCTGGGGAACAGGATCTGCCTTTATTTATGATTTCAACTACTGCAGAGTTGTCTGAGTGGATGAGTATGGAGTGTCCGGTGGAGGGCGCTGCATCTGTGTACAGCTGAATGTCTTCTGGCTGTGTGACGTAGTCATTATAAAAGAAGGATATGCCGTTCCACGAAGACAGAAATTGCTGCCAGAGCCGCATTTCCATTTTGCAGGCTTCATCCAAGGTGACTTTGTCATGTAGAGAGGGGATTGTTGCTGCTTTTAATAGTAGGTGGGAAAGGAAAGATTTTCCCTGGGGAATTATTCTAATGGCGTAGTTAAGGTGGCCAAGGAGGGCTAGCAGCTGCTGCTTTGTGCACCTGTCTGCTAGGAGATAGTTCGATAGGAGCAATGAAATGCATTGTGTTTTCTCAGGAGGTAGAGATGCTTGGAAGGAGATGGAGTCTAGGGTGATGCCTAAAAACTCGATGGAAGTGCATGGCCCCAAGGTCTTTTCTTTTGAAAGGGGTACGCCTAGTTCGGAGAACACTTTAATGGGGGTAGAAAGTCCTGCGTATGGAGGTGCAGATGTAGGTGTGATGATGAGGAAGTCGTCAAGGAGGTGGAGGACGTAGGGAAGCCTGTGGTTATTGATGAGAATTCAACATAAAGCCTCCGAGAGGGAGTCAAAGATTTTGGGTCTGCTTCTACAGCCGAAGGTGAGGCGCACTAAAAAATAATAAACTCCTTTCCAGAATATTCTGAAGAAATGCCAGAATTCTGGGTGAACGGGCATGACTTTGAAAGCACTGGTGATGTCTGCTTTTGAGAGCCATGCTCCGTGGCCTGCCTTGCGGATGAGAGTGATGGCTCGGTCGATGGAAGCGTATTTCATGGAGTAGTCTGGGGCTGGGATGATGCTATTGATGCTGGGAATGTGTGAGCCATGGGAGGAGGACAGGTCGATGATTAATCTCTTTTTCCCGGAGTATTTCCTGGTGGCGATTCCGATGGGACTGATGCGAAAGGGAGAAAATGGAGGTTCTTTAAATGGGCCTATCATAAATTCTTCTTGGACTTCTTTAGCTATTAATGTGTCGACGATCTTTGCTGATGTTGTCTTAATGGGAGAGAACCAGTGTGAGTCAGAGGATCTTTGGTGAATGAAAAGACAAGGCCGCAGCCTGGCACAAGCTTGGGGGTCCTTGGGGGACTTCTAGTTCAGCATCATCTTCACATCAGGATTTCTGTTAGGGACTAAGGGGTAAGAGACCCAGAAACAAGAGAGAGAGAGCTGATCTTGTGATCAGTGATTTTTAAAGTGTGAAGATGTCACACCCTCTGGAGGTGTTTGAGCCAATAAGTTGTTTTCCCTTTGGAGGGAGATTTTACGACCCTTTGTGTTATGGCAAGGCATTTGAATCTCTAATTTCATTGGGTGTTTAAGAGAAGAATCTTCACAATTCTTCTAATACTAATGTGTCACAAAGTTAGCAAAATGTTATGTAAATTAACAAATGGGGAATGAAGATTGGAGTTTATAGAGACCAAACTTGCCACACATGAAATTGGTTAACCATAGTTTGCAAAGTTTGAAACATTATCCCATTAGAGTTCGAGAAAACATAGACTAAACCACACAAAAGGAAAATCATGAGATGGGGAAATTAGATACACGTTTATACAATTCTCAAGTGGATACATAATACAATATACACTCACCTCAAGGATTATTAGGAACACCATACTAATACTGTGTTTGACCCCCTTTTGCCTTCAGAACTGCCTTAATTCTACGTGGCATTGATTCAACAAGGTGCTGAAAGCATTCTTTAGAAATTTTGGCCCATATTGATAGGATAGCATCTTGCAGTTGATGGAGATGTGTGGGATGCACATCCAGGGCACGAAGCTCCCGTTCCACCACATCCCAAAGATGCTCTATTGGGTTGAGATCTGGTGACTGTGGGGGCCATTTTAGTACAGTGAACTCATTGTCATGTTCAAGAAACCAATTTGAAATGATTCGAGCTTTGTGACATGGTGCATTATCCTGCTGGAAGTAGCCATCAGAGGATGGGTACATGGTGGCCATAAAAGGATGGACATGGTCAGAAACAATGCTCAGGTAGGCCGTGGCATTTAAACGATGCCCAATTGGCACTAAGGGGCCTAAAGTCTACCAAGAAAACATCCCCCACACCATTACACCACCACCACCAGCCTGCACAGTGGTAACAAGGCATGATGGGTCCATGATGGATCCATGATGGATCTATTCTGTTTACGCCAAATTCTGACTCTACCATCTGAATGTCTCAACAGAAATCGAGACTCATCAGACCAGGCAACATTTTTCCAGTCTTCAACTGTCCAATTTTGGTGAGCCCTTGCAAATTGTAGTCTCTTTTTCCTATTTGTAGTGGAGATGAGTGTTACCCGGTGGGGTCTTCTGCTGTTGTAGCCCATCCGCCTCAAGGTTGTGCATGTTGTGGCGTCACAAATGCTTTGCTGCATACCTCGGTTGTGACGAGTGGTTATTTCAGTCAAAGTTGCTCTTCTATCAGGTTGAATCAGTTGGCCCATTCTCCTCTGACCTCTAGCATCAACAAGGCATTTTCGCCCACAGGACTGATGCATACTGGATGTTTTTCCCTTTTCACACCATTCTTTGTAAACCATAGAAATGGTTGTGCATGAAAATCCCAGTAACTGAGCAGATTGTGAAATACTCAGACCGGCCCGTCTGGCACCAACAACCATGCGACGCTCAAAATTGTTTAAATCACCTTTCTTTCCCATTCTGACATTCAGTTTGGAGTTCAGGAGATTGTCTTGACCTGGACCACACCCCTAAATGCATTGAAGCAACTGCAACTGCAAACTGATTGGTTGATTAGATAATTGGATTAATGAGAAATTGAACAGGTGTTCCTAATAATCCTTTAGGTGAGTGTATCATCGGCATAACAGTGAAAGCTAATTCCATGTTTCCTAATGATAGCTCCTAATGGAAGCATGTACAGAGTGAACAGCAGCAGTCCTTGTACTGAGCCTTGTGGTACGCCATACTGAACTTGTGATCGATAATATATCTCTTCATTTACTGTTACAAACTGATAACGGTAAGATAAGTATGATTTAAACCATGCTAGTGCAATTCCACTAATGCCAACATCATTTTCTAGTCTATTTAAAAGAATGCTGTGGTCAATTGTGTCAAATGAAGCACTAAGATCAAGTAACACTAATAGAGAGATACAACCACAATCGGATGATAAAAGTAAATAATTTGTGACTCTAACGAGAGCTGTCTCGGTACTATGGCACGGTCTAAATCCGGACTGAAAATCCCTGCAGATATCATTTCTTTCAAGTAAGGGATACTGCTTTTTCTAATATCTTTGACAGAAAAGGCAGATTCGAGATCGGCCTGTAATTGACTAATTTTGTATGATCAAGTTCATCTAGAGACAAAGACGAATTAATGATATTAAGAAGAGGATCTATGACATTGGTATATCGATGGATCCTGCTTTAAGCCAAACAACAGTACATATTTGTGTGGTTACGCTATTGTTGAATAACCTGATAAAGTAATTGAAGCGTATTCGCTGCCACATAAATTAGCACAAGTCGCAGAACTGATTGCTCTAACAAGAGCTTGTCAATTGGCAAAAGGTCAGTGCATCAACATATATAGGCTACTGACTCCAAATATGCGTACGGTGTAGTCCATGATTTTGCTAAATTGTGGGAGGAAAGAAATTTCAAAACCTCTGATGGAAAACCAATTTCGCATCCTAACATTGCGGCCGAGCTGATTAGTGCAGCACAGTAACCATTGAAGCTTGCTGTTATTAAAGTAGCTGGTCATAAAAACAGGTGAATCTGACGAGGCCAAAGGAAACAGATTTGCGGATGAAGTAGCGAAATGGGCAGCAAAAGAAGCAATACGTAGTCCACATGTAAATGAACAAAACAATGAAGTGCCGATGATGAATTCATCGTTGATTAATGATTTGAACGTTAAAATCTTACAAGCGAATCTTACTCAAGATGATTTGAATCATTGGGCAGCCAATGAAGTAAACCAGATCAAGCTGGTATCTTAAGAGATAAACAAGGTAGAATCGCGCTACCAGCATCCACCGTTGTAATGCTGTGCAGGCATTATCATGGTGTATCACATGTGTCAAAAGAGAAAGTGATACAAAATTTTAAACAATCATACTGCATAGCAAATGTTCGAAGAAATACTTTGTTGATATTGGATGCTTGCCTGGTGTGTGCGCAAACAAACAGGCACAAGGCAATCAGACATATGCTTTACCGCATCCTGAACTTCCTTTCCAATATTTACAGATCGATTTTACGCACATGCCTCCATGTGGAAATCACAAGTATTTGCTAGTGATTATTGATCGATTTACTAAGTGGCCTGAGGCTTTTCCGTGTGGCAAAGAAGATGCGAAGACAGTAGTGAAGGTTCTTGCAAAATAAATTACACCGTGTTTCGGTATTCCAACTGTTATAGCAAGCGACAATGGAACCCAATTTGCTTCTAAAGTCACGCAATTATTAGCTTAAGAACTTAAAATTAATTGGCACTTCCATATCCCCTATGCGCCTCAGTCATCTGGCAACGTAGACCAGCGCTGGGAAACCATTCAGAGAATAGCTTGGCTTGTACATTCGGGGTCCCGTAATATATAGTGAAATATCAAGAGGAGTAACATACATCTAACGAATAAGAACATACATGCCTTCATACAGATCATATATACGTTAGATAATACCATAAATGGTAAGGAAAAGTTAGGTCTCCTCTGGAACCAGGAGGTCCAGCAGTCCTTCTACCATACATAATGCACAGAAAGAAATAGGAAGGGAGGGGGACTTCAGCTCCTTCTGAATGTGCAACAGATGTTTAACTTACATGCATACATGGAATGTGTGTAGACTAAACATTAAACTTCTGGACAGAGCTGAGGAGGAGAAAATACAATTCCTTACAATGTGTCATAAGAGATGCGATATTTCGTGCACAACGTGGATAAGCTACAACAGCTTAAACATGCCAGCTGTGTGGAGAATAGCTCTGGATTGTTTGACAATATTAATATCTCGATTTTAAATGGCAACCATATGGTTTTTTTAATCTAAAATATTTTAGTCTCTGCTGATGAGTGAACAAAAACTAAATATTTGGAGTGCGCCTGCCAATAATCACAAAGAGCTTTATGCTCTGTCGATTTCATTATGAATTTCAAATAATAAATGTTGTGGTAACACTTTACAATTAGGTTCGTTAGTTAACATTATTAATATTTCATAGAGCTAATTTATTACAACGTATACAGCATTTATTAATCTTTGTTAATCAATACTAACTTATGAT
Source organism: Semotilus atromaculatus (assembly GCA_031834385.1). NCBI lineage: Eukaryota > Metazoa > Chordata > Actinopteri > Cypriniformes > Leuciscidae > Semotilus > Semotilus atromaculatus. The sequence goes on along the minus strand of JAULUF010000020.1, from coordinate 19,133,153 downwards.
TAATTATGAATATTTGGGTCAGTTAATTGGAATAACTTGATGTAGCTAAATTAATATTACAATCAATTGATCAGTTCGTCCAATGAACTCTTTTGATTATTCATTTATTCTAAGAAAGGGTATTGTGGCAAAAGGGGTGACATTGAGGTCAGCTCTGTTATATATGGAGCAATAAATTATGCTCACAAACCTCGTTGGCAGGAAACGCAGATAGATCTTACACTACCTGAAGCATACAGATTAGTCAAATACCCACTAAAAATGACTCAAAAGCGCCGTCGCACCCAAGCGCTTCTCATACCTGTCTCAATTGTCCACATTCAACTCCCCAGGAAGCACACACTCAGGAGACAGCACAGCCAGTGGATAAGCAGCTTCAGCGATCTATTATGAGCAACACATTCAACCCTGCACTCCAGCAGAGAAAGCAGCAGGGCACGCGGATGACGTCACGGCCCCAGAAAATGGGGGGGGATGATGATGAAAAAAAAAAGTTGTACTGTATCACGTGCCGTTTCAGCTGAAGCGCTACAGTCTGTCACATTTAACCCCTTAACTGTCACCGTCCAATAAAACAATAATATCTTAGTAAAATCCTAAAGTAATATTGACAAACTATATATCATTTGAAAGCTGACAATCTCTAGTTTTCATATGTGGCGGCTGTTTTTTTAAAATAAATTACATAGGAGCAGTTATTTATCAATTTGCAACAAGAATATTTCATATGCATTAGGCGTGTTATGACCTTTATTTTGAAATGGCAATAAATATGAAAAATCATGAAAGATTGGTAGAAACCTCAGTTTGTTTTCATGCCAAGACTTCAAAAGATAACACCAATTCAATTGTATTAGAAAAAAAGGTCTGAATATGTTTCAAATATAAAGAAAAATATTATCGATTCTCGATGTGTACTGTGCCGAAATAAAATATTACTGAAAGATTATTTTTTGAGATATTAGCCTAAAATTTGGAACACAACTTCTTAAGATTTTTGGCTTTAATTTTCTTGCAGTTTTAGAGTAAAATATATTTTGTAATATATATATTTTATATAAAATTTAAATAATTATTTTTTTACATTGTTCATTTTCATAAACTCAAACTTAAATAACTTTTTTTCTATTTCACTTTCATCATTTATTTCACTTCTACAACAATCTGGCAAATGTCTTCTTTAAAACAAGACCAACCATAGGTCTATATTCCAAAGCATTCTTGAATTACAACCATTTAAGTTTGCATAGTGATTTTCATGTCTATGCGAAAAAAGTGGGAGTGACAGTTAAGGGGTTAAAAGCACCAAAAACTGTATTTATTTGTTTGAATCTCGTAAAAATATTGACAGAATATGAGAGCAGAGAATTTGTTCCATATCAAAAGTAGCCTATAACTTTCTCTGTCTTGTCTGTCGGTGTCAGTATCCTCTTTGACTCGCAATTTGTCTCTGCTTGAGAAAGATGTGTGCCGTGAGCGCGTGTGAAAAGGGTAAATTACGGTCACGGACGTCACTGACGTAACGACGACAAATGTTTCCAGCGAATCGACAATCAGAGAAAGGCATTAGACACAGCAGTGGTCCAATCAGTAGTTAAGAGCCTGAACTTGTTTAGTAATTCGGAAATTAGCGCACATGAGAAAAAAAAAAAAAATACACCACAGAAGAATGTCTCATTTAGCGTGAGATTTCTTTGTCGAGCGTGAGAGCGTGAGATTGAGGCTGAATGCGTGACTGTCACGCCAGATGCGTGAGAGTTGGCAACCTTGCTGGTAGCCCGTACTCTTATACGCAACAGGTGCCAGGCCATTGGCCAAACCTCAAACAAGTGGGAGGGGTGCTAACCCATCCTGCCACAGTATCTTCCATGGCCACAGAAAAATAATTATTTCTTAGCATGTACAGTGCTTTGAGCATGTAACAAGATCAAGATCGTAAAAGAGACTTTGTTTGCAAGCAGTGAATCAGAATCAAATACATATTGTGCTCCATTTTGTCTGAAATTAACATGGGAGGATTTGAACTTGAAAAACTGAATATACTGACGCTTTTCCGCGGTTAAAACAATATTCCTTCTTATGTTCATTCATGTTTAATTGATGCTATAAATGAACTAGAAGGAAGAGATGATCGGTTCACGAGCAGCTTTAACTGAGGCTGCTCTACAGCGATCTGTAACGACACATTAAAGAGCCACAAAACGGTATTTATTGTTTTAATTTATTTATGAAAATGGCCAAATTTGTATGTTTAATACCAAAAGTAACCTGGTCTGTCCTGTCTGTCAGCGTGTTGTCAGACTCCTCTCTGCTCCGCGATGTATTTTTCACTACGTGAGAACAAGGTGTGTGTGTGAGAGCGATATGTAAATATACGTACTGTAGGCTAATAATAATAATTGTGCCCGCCCATGCATTTCACATGCCCCCCTTAAGACTGAGGTCTGGCGACGGGTCTGATAAGGGGGTTTGGCGTCACAGCAGCTTGTTTCCAGCTTCCAGGCAGACCGTTAACAAATGTGACCAGGAAATTCGATGACGAACCAATGATGTCAGATTACGACTTTGAAACTCCCATAGTGTTTCCGATTCTGTGTGCCTTATGCCTTGTGCCTTATGTTCAGCCAATGGTCTGTGGGCGTGACATCTGAGGCTGAGACTTATTTTTTTTATATTTATAACACAATATAATCAATAAATAACTTTTGCTCAGTAGAACACACTACATCTAAGCAACACAGTGTTTAGTTAAGTGAATCTGCATTTAACAAATTGGGTCAGTCAATGATTCAATGACCTTGTGGTTACCCACAAGTAAGACTGAAAGACATTCACCAAGGGACTGTAAGGGAGAGGTAATGTTATAAGGGTTTATATTTAAGGGATAGGTAATGTTATAAGGGTTCCGGGTTAACGTTGTTTTGATCTCACTCGCTGTACAGTGTGATAGATATATTGAAGTGGAGAGTAAAGCTGACTCAACGCATCTCCGTCTCTTGTCTCCTGACTTATTGCACTCCACAACCTATTCATAACAACAGCAGTCACTTGCTTCATCCATGGATGAATTAGCCGGTATGAACAAAGGATTTTAATGGAGGTTTTAGTTTCATATTTAAAAGTAAGATATGAGAAATATTTGGCATGCTAAATATCTGGACCTGTCGGCGATTCAAAATCCTGCTGTGTGAAAAGTGTTCTGACTGAAAACTACATCGGCGATGACCGACAGCCAATGAGAGAGCAAGATACAGAGCAGCGGGGAGTTCGGGGAGGAGTTATAGACCAGAATATCAGCATTTTAATAGATATATTTACAATTATATCAAACAGAAACAAAGTAGCCTACATATTGCTTTGCACATTTTTTGCACATTGCAAAATTATTTCTTTACCCCCAACTCTCTTTGTAGAACACACAATCATTGCTCAGAGCTCAGCAAGTTGATCTCGTCTCCCCAACCATTTCCTCCTGCATAATCTTTTTTTTTCTCTCTCCTTTTCGCTGCAAATCAGCACACAGATTGGGATCGCAAGCTTCTTGCAGGCTACAATTTTTAATAACAATTTGAGTCTCACGCACGTGTGATCTTGCGTTATTTTCTTATCACTTCTCGCGTGTGTTTGGTTAAGAAACGTAGTTTGCGTGCCAAACAGTTGTCTGCGATTCTTCCTCTTGTAAAGTCATGCAGTGTGAAACCTCCTGTCGCCGATCCGTCGTTTAGTGTGAACACAGCAGCGACTGAATGCTGGTCAAGACAGTCATGCAGTGTGAGTAGTGTTAACATACACCATGTGTCACTTTTTGACTGATTTATGGCCCTGTCGCTCATGACTGACATAATTCTTGTATCATGAAACCAGCGCTTCTGATTTATGATGGGTAGCGGGGGTTGGCGTCTGCGTGTCTAGTATGCGTGGTGCCGTGTGACATCCTCCGTGCTGATGTCCGGTGGCATTTAAAAGACAAAACAGATCAAGCAGATGTTAAATTTGACTTTTACGACTGGTTTAATGAGCTCACACCTCAAAACTTGCCTTTGTAGTTTTTATGGTATGTTCCGCCCTGTTACACCTTATTCACAACAACGTCACTACCTACGTTTTTTTGCTGCAGTTTTAAATAAGGTTAGGGAATACACTGTTGAACACAGAAGACATTCTACAACTTTCCTGATACAATGGCTGCTCCGAGAACTCCTAAAACCCCTAGAAAGGTTATGTGTATTTCGCCAACAAGAGGACTTGTTGAAATGAGAGAAGATCTAACTTTTGCACCGCGGAAGAAACAGCAAAATGTTAGCTTGACAAAGTTTCTTCATGAAGACTCGGCTTTTGTGAAACGTGATTTCTCAATGTCTGGTAATCGTGTGGTGAGATATGTGTTTGACAAGGTGCAGCGTTGTGTGAAACTCTACACGGCAGATGTTGAAGAAGATTTTACATCTCAGAACCCATGTCTGATTTTCCACGACAAAGACTGGTTTGTGTTTTTCCACTACGTTTGGAGAGATTTGCACGACTGTGGTGATAATCCATTGTACGTAGCCGAGTGGGATGGCCTAATTCCTGACACAAGATTTCGTGTGGTCGGGGGCCATAGTAAAAAGTTACCAGACGATTGTGTTTATGTTTTTTGCTGCAACGACAAGACAAAGCTCTGCGAACGAGCATGGCCTGTTCGTGAATCTGAGCATCACTTGTGCTATGACATGAAATTTTTGTTTCAGTGGAAAGATGTTCGTATGCTTGACACTGTATTTACATGCGTGGACAAGATGTTTAGATGGTGCGACATGTATGACCGTTACAGTTCTGTAAAGATCAAATTGTTTCACCCTAAGGAGGGCGTCACCAATGCTGAAGACCGCCTCTTAAGCCCACCCACATATTACAGTCATTAAAAAACGCCTGCAGATCGGTTCAGTTGCTACATTCATTCACCATGTCTCAAGAATCTACAACTGTCTACTCCTACAGCAACAACCCTGAGGCTGCCCCTGCGATGCCTGATGACAATGCTACACCGCTGGAGTCCCAACCTCAAACATGCGACAACAGTTGGTTGGATAAATTTTGTATGGACCTTGGATATCACAACCTGACCTTCCTTACAACACCATACGGCAACACTGGCGCAATAGCTGGAGCAGCGGCCCTTGCTGGAATTGACAACACAGACAGCTGTATCCGCTCTGACGGACTCAAAATCATAAAAGCGACTGTTGTGGTCCTTCTGGAACATATCATCAACAAAAAGCTGAAAGAACTCTGTTTGGGTTGTGAAGTGGATCACCCCAGTCAGATTAGACACTCCTGCTTATTTGAACCGGGACCCTATTTCTTTGACGCCTACTTTGACGAACTGACGCGTAATCTGGTGAGACCGGACCTTAAGCACATCATTGCTCAAGCATTGAGCCGTTGTGGTTTAAGGGTTCACCCCCAGAGGATTCAAGGATCAGTGGAGGCTATTTTACATGAACTGCGTGACGAAGTTTTCATTATGGAAAAGCTTCGTGAAGTCAGAGAGAAAGTTGTGGACGTCAGTAGTGAGCAAATTGTCTATGACGCTGTGGACAGCTGGAAAGGTATTGTCCAAGTTGTCTGACAGTAACAGTGACATGGGTAACACGTGTTTTGCAACTGGAATGGCAAAGTGGTTGCTTAAACAACGTATTAGATGTGAGATGACCAGCTTGTTGTATAAGATCATTAATGAATGTACCAATGTATCTGTTGCTGTAAACAAATGTGCTGTTGATACCAAACGTTTTACAAATCTCAAGAAACAAATGTCTGTTGTAAGAACAGTGTCAAATGAATGGACAGATATGATGCGTTTATGCGTTAATGCGGGTGAACCAGTTTGTCTAACTATCAGAAAAATTTTAGACCTGATGACTGAATGCGGCAGCTGTATTAGAATAGCCGATATATTGTGCTTGTGTACATATGTGACCGATCTATGTGTAGACATATTGTCTAGAAACAATCAGACTGATGTTTGTGAAATTGTTGAAACACTGGTTGATTACATTCTTGAGAACAACATTGTGATGTGTATAAAATTTCTACACTACATCGATGCTGTATGATGCCAATGTTTCTTTTAACTGTTTAAGAAATAAAAACCTTAACCACTTAAACCATCTGTGTTTATTCTTTTGTGGAGCGTGAAGTGGAAACATGTCGGAAGAAATGAAAAAGACTTACTACACACCTTCTAACCCCGGTTCTTTAGGGGGGAAAAAACGCTTAAAAGATGCTGTTTTAAAAGAAACGGGGGTTCGTTTAACCGATAAAGAGGTTTCAGACTGGCTCGCTGGTGAGGATGCGTATACACTACATAGAACTGCCCCTCTAAAATACAAAAGGAATCGGGTTTTTGTCTACGGTGTAGATATGTTGTTCCAGGCCGATCTAGTTGATATGTCGGCATATGCCTCGGTAAACGACAACAACCATTTTCTGTTGACATGTATCGACCTGTTCAGTAAATATGCATGGGTACGGGCATTAAAAAACAAGAGTGGTGTAGAGGTCTCTAAAGCTTTTGAATCCATACTGAAAGAGGGTCGTGTACCACAGAAATTACAGACAGATAAAGGAAAGGAGTTTTTTAACAAACACTTTCAAAACGTAACAAAAAAGTACAATATTTCCCATTACGCAACAGCCACAGAATTAAAGGCGTGTGTTATTGAGCGGTTTAATAGAACCTTAAAAGGTAGAATGTGGAGATATTTAACAGCTACAAACTCCAAAAGGTACATCGCCATACTTCAAGACATTACACAAGGATACAATGGGAGCCATCACAGAAGCATCAAGATGAGGCCGATTGATGTGGGGAAAGAAAACGAGTCTGTTGTGTTACACAACCTATATGGAGATACCCGACCTCGTAGTGTTAACCCCATATTTAAATACAAGAATGGCGATGTGGTTCGAATTTCTAAAGTCAGAGGTCCGTTTGCAAAGGGTTATGAGGAAAACTACACACAAGAGTATTTTACTATATCAGCGTGTAGACCACGGGATCCTCCTGTTTACAGATTGTGTGATTACGACGAGGATGTTATCGACGGTGTTTTTAACAAAAACAAAACCTTTAAAGTTGAAAAAATTTTAGATAAGAAGACAAAAGGTCGCAAAACGTTAGTGCTGGTACAATGGCTCGGGTGGCCTGCGAAATTTGCTTCATGGATCGATCAGAAAGAATTAGTTGATGTACAGAAACCATAAAAACAAGACACACACCCAGGATGCATACAGTTGTATAAAAACCAGACATGGCTGAGGGCGGATTTTATGTCACGCTACCCTGCAACGCTTCACTGTCTGTGTACCCGAATAATAAAATCTCAAATTATACAACAAGACTGGCTACCCCTATAAATATAAAAGGAGAATGGGAGGTAGGACTTGTTCAAATTGAATATCCAAGAAGTTGGTACACCTTTAACAGCAATGATGCCGTTTTTGAGATAAACATAGGACCCACCACTACCGATGGTGAAAAATACAATAACAGCATGCGCCACGGTGTGGATGTGAAGACGACCAGCTTGTCGAAACTTAATAAAAACCAATAAAAACAGGATATTACGACAATGTCCCATCTCTAGTTAGTGTAATAAATGATTTAGTAGCAACCCAGGGGGTATTCGGCTACGACCGTGTAAAAAACAAAGTATTTCTGAAAGCAAAACCTAACATTTCAATAACATTCCATGGAAAACTAGCCATTATTTTAGGATTGAAACCAGGCATCCCTATAGGAGATTCTATTCTGCAAAAAACAAATCCTGAAAAAACTAATTTTGAAAAGGATGTTGTAACATATGCGATGCATCAGTCGGACATACACGGGGGTTTCTATACTCTTTATATCTACACGGATATTATCCGTTACCAATCCGTAGGTGATGCATTCGTACCACTACTGGAGTGTGTACAAATAACAGGGGATAACAATAACACAGTCAGTGTTCGATACGACAAACAGCACTACGCATCTATCAACAAATCTGTCATTACGGATATTGTTATAGAGGTGAAGGACGATCAAAATCAACACGTCCCATTTTCTTACGGAAAAGTGTGCATTAAACTTCACTTCAGGCCTGTAAAACATTTAGTTTAAAATGGTGTATTTCAACAACCACAATGTCGACCCTATGCGCTACGTTGCCTATTACCAGAATCAGGCAGGCAGCGGGCTCCCCGGGTATGCAGGAGGCGGAGTTATGTATGGGGCCGGTTTGGGCGGCCTTTTTCGAGGGCTCTTTAGAATGGCTATACCACTACTAAAACGAGGATTTAGCATAGCCAAGCCGCATCTTAAATCAGCTGCAAAAAACATACTAAGTGACGTTGTTAGTAATACGTTATCGCGATCTTTTAACAACAACTACGATACTCAAGACGGTTCAGGGCTAATGGTAATGGCTCGCAAAAGAGCATCTAGGCCGCCAGGGGTGCGGAGAAGTGGCCAGAAGCAGAAGAAAACAAAACGTCCCCCCAAGAAAACATCAGTTGTAAAACGCAAGCGCCAGGAGACAGCTAAGCGTACTGCTTCAAAAAGATCAAGGAACTCTGTTAAAACAATATTTTAGATCATGGCATTACTACACAACATGTCAGAGGAGTGTTTAAAGTCCGAACTGGATCTGTTTACAGTGCCACTAACTCAAACCGCAGTTGAAAAAAACACTTATATAGAAGTGCCACCATTATCAGCGATATCTGACACATCGCCGCTGGAGTTTTTTATTGCGGGGAATGGAGAGGATTACATAGATCTAAACAACACATTAGTTTTTTTGCGCCTCAAAATCACTAATGCTGATGGATCGGACATTGCAGATGGAGATCCCGTAGGGCTTGTCAACTATCCTGGAGCTACTATTTTTTCACAAGTGGATGTATCGCTTGGAGATCGGCTTATATCACAGAGTTCTAGCACATATCCATATCGCTGTATGATAGAATGTCTTACCAATTATGGTAAAGATACCCTTAAAACGCTTTTCTCAGCAGGGCTTTTTTACCTAGACACAGCCGGGCACATGGATGTTGCGGACCCAGGAGGTGAAAACCGTGGTCTGACAAAGAGAGCAGCCTTCACCAACGCTAGTAATGTAGTCGAACTACTCGCTCCTGTTCACAGCGATATCTTCTTTCAAGAAAAACTATTGCTTAATGGACTAGACCTTAAAATTAGAATGACTAGAGGTAAAGATGAATTCTGCCTGATGAGGAGCAATGCCACAGCCTATAAACTGAACATCCTATCTGCATCGCTATTTGTGAAAAAAGTGTCTGTGTCACCCGCTGTGAGACTGGGCCATGCACAAGCCCTACTCTCAACCACTGCCAAGTACCCCATCGACAGAGTGTGTCTGAAAAACTTCTCAGTACCTGCCGGCTCACGTGTCTGCAATCAAGAAAACTTGTTCTTAGGAACTCTACCAAAATCTCTGGTTCTAGCGATGGTTGATAACGATGCATTTGTGGGGGCGTATAATAAAAACCCTTTTGCGTTTAAAAACTACGATTTAGAATTTTTGGCCATTTATCTGGATGGTCAACAGTACCCCGTGAAGCCTCTGCAACCTGAATATGAAAACGGTTCTGCAGTGCGGGAGTTTTACCAATTAGCGCTGGCAACTGGAAGGCATCTTAAAAACCAGGCTCTATGCATCAATAGGGAGGATTTTCTGCACGGCTATACACTCTATGCGTTCAATTTCGCCCCAGATGAGGAGTGTAGCCAGCATGTGTCGCTTATCAAAAGTGGCAATATTAGACTAGAAGCCCGTTTCAGACAACCACTACCACGTACAATTAACCTTATTGTTTATGCTTTGTTTGACAGCTTGATTGAAGTGTCAAATCGCCGTCAGATCCTGGTTGATTACTACTAACACGTTCAAATGAACACTGTGCAGCTTACGGCTGTCATGGATAAGGTATCATGCAATACTTATTTTCTCGGAGTTCTACCATGTGACTATCTACCGAAAGCCCCTTTAAGAAAGCTACCAGCAATGGTTTTAATCAATACACATCATTCAGGACTCCCAGGGGAACACTGGGTGGCCATCTACATAAATGAGGACGGTGTAGGGTGTTTTTTCGACAGCTTTGGTAATAAACCAGACTACCATGGTTTTCCGCCGATTATCAAAAACTTTTTAAGGCTCAATTCTAGTCAAGTTCAACATTCAACTGTGCAAGTCCAAGATTTTTCATCAGACACGTGTGGACAACATTGTGTGTTCTTTCTCTACCACATGGCGAAGGGCTTTGATTATGATTATGTGTTGAAATTGTATTGTAATGATTTGATTAAAAATGACAAAAAGGTGTCAGCATTTGTGAAAAAACTAAAACAAGCTCCATGTAATGAAAATGTTTTCAAATGTGTTCAGTGTGTACAAATGGGTGAAATGTTCATGTCTCATGCTAAATATTTTTAATAAAACAAGTAATGAACGGAAATGTGTTTCTTTAAACCCTCTTTTATTACACATATACATCACATCATAAGTTCTCAAAAAAAAAAAAAAAAGAGAGAAAATGAGAACACAATACATACAAACTGTGAGTTTGAAAACTTAACCACTTAGTCTGGGTGAGATCGGGTGCTTTGAATGTGAGGTCTTCTGAATATTCTGAATGTATCGGGGTGCCCGGAAACGCTTTCTGTTTTTTACTCTTCTTAGATGATCCTGTTATAGTGGGGGTCGATTTGGTTTTGAAAGAGTTAATAGTATGTCTGACATAGTGGTTTGGTACCACAGAGTGTGGCAAATTTAAACTAGCGAAAGCCTCCAGAAATTCGCGCCATCCACCAGGTCTCCGCTCGTCAGCAATCTTTTGTGGAGCCGTGACGCTTTTAAATAAGTCAAGCATGTGTGAACCAGGGATTGTTCTCCCTTTAAACACAAACTCTCCCGACTCAGTCCACGAAGTTACATCTTTAGTTTTAGACATTTTATCTAAAATGTAACGAACATTTTTCACACTCCTCTGCGGAATATTCTTTAAAATCTCATCTGCAAAAGCACCTAAATCGTCATGGGCACTCACATGGTCTGTAGCGGGTGGGTCTTCTTTTTCAACATTACCAGGCTGTGGTAGACTTAATGTTAATGTGGTGGATTCCCTATCCCCTTGTCTAGTGAGTGTTAAAAACCGCTGCAAAACACCTGTGTACATCTTAGCTTTTTCATGGTGATCCAGATCAGACCTGTGCAAAATATTTCTTATAGTCATGTCCAGGTCATTCTCCACAACCTGTTGTATAGACTCACGGGTGTTAGAGGATTTCAGTTTATCCAACTGGTGTTGTGGGACTAAAAACATCTTCTCAGCATACTCCATCATCAAAAATAATAAAAAAATAATAATCCGTTACATTTATATAGCGCTTTATCTGGGACCTCAAAGCGCTTTACATAGAAGGGGGTAATCTCCTCAAACCACCACCAATGTGCAGCATCCACCTGGATGATAACACCTCTTCCAGCAGCAACCTGGTTTTCTCATGAGGTCTCCCATCCAGGTACTAACCAGGCTCAGCCCTGCTTAGCTTCAGTGGGCAACCAGTCTTGGGCTACAGGGTGATATGGCTGCTGGCTCAAACTTATTTAGATGTAACCAAACTGGTTATAAAGGGAATTGCGACACTTAACAAGGGTAATAGAAATCCTCCTTGTTGGTTGATTAACCTTCTTTTGCGTCTAACTCCAACCTTTTTATCTGCAACAATTTTGATCTCGCTTCTTCTTCTCTTCAGTTTCTGATATTGTTGTGGTGTTAGTGGAATATTACCATGGACCACGTTAAGAGCTACTTCACACAATATCACAATGAGCTCGTCAGCGGCCGCCTCTAAAATAACGCGTCTTTGTTTAGGCGTGGCTTTTAATAACAATTTTAAAAGAGGCAGGTTTCTTAAAAGTCTTGCAGACATTTTCAAATCTCTCTGTCAATGTTTTCTTTTCTGAATGTACACAACTGGGTGTTGTGACAGAATATCTGTTCTGAGACGGTACTGCTCTGGTGTTTTCGCTTTAAAGTCAATCAAAAGGTACCCGAAAGGAATGCTGGTCGCATTTTCATAACAGTCCATAAAGAAATTCGTGTTTCTGGGGTACATCTGCCGCGCCAACACATTAATTTGGGTATTGTCTCTGGGGTTTTTAAACAATACCAAATAATTCGTGTTCAAGCTGATGGTCCTGCTGGATTTACCTTGAAAAAACAAGTTTTGTACAATATACAAAGCACTCAAGTTTTTATGGTGCACATAGGTCGTGAACACGCGTTCAACTTCAGAATTGCTACTAGCATCTTTCATAACATAATCCAATACCCAAAAATTTGTCTTGTTGGTGGGGAACAAACGATCATCATTCAGGGTCTGTGGGATACCTTCAATAAATTTAATATCATACAGTTTAGACAATTCATCATACAAAGGTTGCCAGCAATCATAAATGTACACAATGTTTTCAATTTTTTTAGAAATTACACTTTTAGCATTTTCCAACAACATTTTTACAAAAAATGTTTTTCCTGAGCTAGAAGGACCACTTAAAACACATGAAAATGGGTGTTGTAATCTGAAATCAAAACCATTCGGGTCTAGCACACCCCGATGCCCAAAAACGTTGTCAGTAGCCATATGCTAGCGTAGTTAGGTCGGGTAGCAAAATACGCTTGTTGTAAACGACTTTAAATTTTTTCACAACTGACTTGTTGTGCAATGTGAACTGCTTTTTGTTCCTCACTATACTGTCGGTGTATGCGAGAATGTAATTACTGTCACCCCGCCCCCTCACATATTGATCGACAAGACCAATTAATGAGTCTAACCTAATGGTCTCAGAGTTTACGGCATTCAGCGTGATACCTTTGGCCTTCATGCAGACCTTACCCTTAGAAGTCCGATACCCGTAACTTTTCGGACCACTTGAAGAAAATTCAACAATATGGTCTCCACCCCCAACTTCATCAGTAAGGTCGCCAAGATATGGACCTAGTGGAGGCTCATATTCACCCTCTTTAGACGTGAACACAACACTATCTGTATCGCAATAAAGCACTCTATCACCCAACCTGTCCATGAGATCATAAAGCTCTAACCGTGCATGGGCTGTTGTAAAAGCCCCGAGAAAGACGTTAATGTCACGAGTCTGGGTACCTTTCCCATCTGCGTAAGCCCACTGAACGATTGCAACAGCGTCTGACACAAATGAGAAATGCTTGAGGTCATACTCAACGCCAAAAATGTATCGGGCAAACTGTTCAGGGTCTGTTAGTATTTCGGTTGTCGGCAACTGTTCGCGCATAGAGAACCGCCCCCATAAAGAATTAAGAAGTAGCTTCATAATGGATCTGCGTGCAGCATTAAACTCAATCTTGTCCAGATTCAGCTTAATCCCTTCTTTCTCAAAGTAATCTCTAACATAAGATTCTTTGTCGGCGTCGGTCACAACGTCTTTTGGAAAACCTGAACTTTCCTGTTTGAACTGTAAAAATGTTTTAACATAATCACAAAACAATGTTTCAGAGCGTTGGGGAAAATGCCAGACCTCATCGATTTTTGTCACTACATAACCCTTCTCAACGGCTTTTAACAGTTCAATGCTAACCCAGGATCCATGAATTGATCTTTCCTCATTAGTATGCACACACGGGTGTGTCTGGTTCTGATGTTCAGCACATGTCCTGCAAAGAGGAAACATTAACTTACCCCCGGTCCTATAAGGCAGTACGGGGTGAAGCAACTTCCGTGGCAGAAGGACTGTAGCCTTGACGAGACCGTAATAATCTTCAAGGTTTTGAAAATCCTTGTGTATTATTTCAGGATGCCCAATTGGGTAGCATTTTCGAGCTTGGCAGTAATAATAATAATAATAATAATACATTTTATTTAAAAGCGCCTTTCTGGACACTCGAGGTCGCTGTACAAAGTAAAAACAACAGATATACAAGATTAAACTAAAAAATAAAACATAAAATATAACACAGAGACCAGTAAACAGGACAATGGATGTTTCACAGTGTTTCACAATAAGATATTTTGAACAGGTAGGTCTTGAGTATGGATTTAAATTCTGTGAGCGAGTTAACGTTCCTAATGTGAGATGGAAGAGAGTTCCACAGTTTGGGTGCAGAGCAACAGAAGGCTCTGCTCCCCATAGTACTGAGGCGGACAGAAGGAACAGAGAGATGAATAGAAGACGAAGAACGGAGAGTACGAGGCAGAGTAACAACATGAAGGAGGTCCGAGATGTAAAGAGGAGCAAGATTATGGATGGCCTTATAAGTAAGCATGAGAATTTTGAACTCAATTCTACGTTGAACTGGCAGCCAATGTAATTGTTGAAGAATTGGAGTAATATGATGTGAAAAGGAAGAAGGTTTGGTTATAACACGTGCTGCGCGAATTTTGGACCAACTGAAGCTTATGTAGGGTTTTGTGAGGGAGACCAAAAAAAAGAGAGTTGCAATAGTCAATACGCGAAGTAACCAAACTGTGAACAAGAATGGATGCAGAGTCAATAGTAAGAGAGGGGCGGAGACGGTTAATATTACGAAGATGAAAGTAAGCTGACCGTGTGATGCTATTTATGTGAGATTGAAACGATAGTGTACTGTCGAGGATGACACCCAGACTCTTGACCCGGGGCGAAGGGGAAACTGAGGTATCGTCAACAATGAGAGAAAAGCTGTCAAATTTAGAGAGTGTATTTTTAGAGCCAATGACAAGAAGTTCAGTTTTATCTGTGTTCAATTTTAAGAAATTAGAGCTTAGCCAGGATTTTATTTCTTGTATGCAGGAGATGAGAGAAGAGGGAGGAAATATGGAATTTGGTTTACTGGAAAGATAGAGCTGGGTGTCATCCGCGAAACAGTGAAATTGAATATTAAATCTACGGAAAATATTGCCAAGTGGTAAAATGTATGTGATGAAAAGGAGAGGCCCTAGGACAGAGCCCTGAGGCACTCCTGAGGTGACTAGAGACGGCTGGGAGCTGAAAGATTTGATAGTGATGAACTGAGCTGAGTGCGGCCAGATAAGTAAGACTGAAACCAATGTAAAGGGGTGTTAGCAATACCAATGGAGGATAGCCTATGAAGGAGAATGGAATGGGAGATTGTGTCAAAGGCCGCACTCAGATCAAGGAGAACCAGGATGGATAACAAACCAGAATCTGCTGCAACGAGAAGATCATTAGTTATTTTAAGGAGTGCAGTTTCTGTGCTATGTAGTGGGCGGAATCCAGACTGAAAAGGTTCATAAAGAGAGTTGTGGGTGAGATGATTATGTAGTTGAGCAGCAACTATTTTTTCTAAAATTTTAGAAATAAAAGGTAAATTAGAAATGGGACGAAAGTTATTGAAAATGTTTGAATCTAGACCAGGCTTTTTAAGTATCGGAGTGGCAGCAGCAGTTTTAAAAAGTGAAGGAACGATACCAGTAGTAAGAGATGCATGTATAATGATGGAAATAAGGGGAGGGAGGGAGGGGAGGCAGGATTTAACCAAATTAGTGGGAAGGGGATCTAACAAACAGGTAGAAGGCTTTGACTTACAAATTGTTTCAGCAATCTCAGAGGGACTGGGAAGTTGAAAAGTAGATAATAATTGTAATGGTTGAGGAGAATCATATGAGGAAGATGAAAGAATGTTAGAATCAAAGTGACAGTGGATGTTACGAATCTTATCATTAAAAAATGTCAAGAAGTCGTTACAAGTAGCAGTAGAATACATGTGCAAAGGAAGAGAATCAGGTGGCTGGTGAATCTTATTAAGTATGGAATTCAGTGACTTGGTGTTGTCTCTATTGGAATTGATCAAAACAGAGTAATAATGTGATTTAGTTTGTGTAATTGAGTCCTTGTAATGAGATATATTAGCTTTAAACATTTCTTTGTGGATAGTAAGACCTGTTTTCCTATAAAGGCGCTCAAGCACTCTGCATTTAGTTTTCAGAGTCCGCAGTTGAGGGGTGAACCAGGGCGAGTTTTAACCGGAGCAAGGGAGTTTAAAATAAGAGCTAACTGATCATTATAGTGAGTAACCAAGTCATCGGGTAAAGAATTTTCTACCGGCAGGGGAATATTATCAATGCAGGAGGAGAGAGTATCAGGATTAATGTCCTTGATATTCCTAGACGAGATAGACCGGGTTGGTTTGATAGAGGAGAGCTGAAGTGCAGCACTAAAAGAAATAAAAAAATGATCAGTAATAAGGAGATCATCAGCTGCATAGTTAAAAGGAGTAAGTCCAGAGCAACACAGTAAATCCAGGCAATGACCTTTGGAATGAGTTGCACAGTTAATGTATTGACAAAATCCAAAGCTGTCCAGACAAGATAAGAAGTCTTTAGTGAGAGGAAGATTACTATTGTCCAAATGTATGTTAAAGTCCCCAAGCACTATTACATTAGATGAAAGTGTAGATAAGTGAGTGAGCAAATTCGAAAATTCAAGCAAAAAGTCCTTGTGCGGCTTAGGGGGACGGTAAACTGATGTGATGATCGTTGGGGTGGGTCCTTGTAATTTAAAAACCAAAGACTCGAACGAATTAAAATCAGGAACAGAGACCGGCAAGACTTTCCATTTCTCACGATGGATTATCGCGAGACCTCCTCCGCGGGAGCCACGAGGTTTGCAGAGGTAAACAAACCCCCGAGGAGTAGCGTCATTAATTTGGGAAAAGTCATTTGGCTGTTGCCAGGTTTCAGATAAACACATAAAATCAAGGTCACGGTCATTGATAAGATCGTGAACGAAATGACCCTTGCTAGTGAGAGAGCGGATATTGAGGAAGCCAAAGTTGACAGTAGTGTTGCCACATCCATACGTGGTGTTAGCCGACCTGGCTAGGCTGGCCAGAGAAGATTGATCAGCTACCCGGCTGGAATTTCTGTGAGGACGACGAGAAGTGGACCAGAGGGATTTAATTGCAGTAGAGTTTCCATAGTGATAGTTCCTGCGTGACCCGCGATGGATGTATCTCCGGCGGAAAGGATGAGGGCTGTCCATATCAGGATGTAGTGGAGCCGATCGAGATCCAGGTAGATGGCGAATCCAGTGGAGCTCGGCGACTGTATACTGGTACAAACCAGCAGCAGGTTGGTGAAGGATTATTAGTAAAATCCAGATGAGTGCAAACCAAACGTAAATAGCGTTGGTCCACATGGTAAACAGTTTCAGGATCAGAACAGAATAAAAGCCAAAGGTAAATACGTGTACTCTCACTAAGTATTAGTGGTTGGGTGAGTGAAAATCCATAATCCAGTAATACTAGTATAGAAACGAAGCTTTAAAACATTAAAATTCACCGGTGGGTAGCGGCAGCTAAACGCGCCAGCGTGCACTCACTCTCAATGATAACAACTAACAGTAGGGATATAGTGATGTAAAGTCAACATACCTAATCCGCTCGCCCTCCGCAACTTTGTGATACAGTTTTAATGTGTTAGTACGGCCGCCAAATAGAGCTTCACGGGGTTTCAATCTTTCAGTGTGTTCGTAAGTGGACATGAAATCCATCACTGCTGCGTCGGTCTGTTTAGCGCGGACCCAATCACATTCCCAAATCACCTCGACCTGAAGACCGTACGCACGCTCCAAAATTTTAATCTTATCATCACATTGTCTTCTCAGAACACCATAAGGCACTTTTGATAAAGGGTTTATATCATTGGGGTTATAACAACGCTCGCACCCGTGAAAAAAACACCCGAGAAATTCGAATGCTTTTTTCACATCACCATCGTCATAGAACCCGTCCACATAGTATTTCCCAAATGACGCCTCACCGCTGTTAAGGGCATGTTGGACATCTATGGACCGCGATTTTCGGACAAACTCAAGCCATTCAATTGAGATGTTTGAATAAGTCTTGTTCTGGTTGGTGTACGCATTGTTACGTGTCAGAGCTATTGTGTCTTTTGGGATGTAGTGTGTTTTATACGTAGCCATACATGTTGCTGCCAAAGTGGTGTAATTAAATGGATCAAGGCCTGTACACAAAATGAATTCGTCGCGGTACTTCAGGCAAGCTTCCCTCAGCAAAACGACATCGTTTTTACCATAAAGCGCCAGTTCTTTTTTAAAATCGAACACTTTGTCAGATATGGTATTGTACCATTCATCAAACGACGCCCTGTCTTGGTTCGACATTGTCGCATACCCGTAAAATTTCTTGTCAGGGTACGGGCCTATGTAGTTGTCATTTTCAATGCGGTTAAAGTGGTGCGGAAAATAGCCCTTCTCAGCATTAGTCAAATTAAACGCAACAGGTGTCTTGGCCAGACGCATGGGTATGAATGAGTATGAATCAATAAAACGCTGTTTGAAAGCTGTGTCATACATTAAGATTAGCCTGCATCCCTGCATTGTGATTTTAGGAGCAATCGCCATCTTAGTAAAGTATTGCAAAAGGATGTAATTATCAAACCCGCCTGCATTGTGCACGATCCATGTGTAATTAAGGTAGCGTGGTTGTCTGAATTTTTTAACGAGTCGATCCACACAATCGGGCCCTTCAGCCACGAATTCCTCACCATTAAATGTGATAGCACATACAAAATTGGCAACGTGTTTACCATTTTCATAACGGGTCTCAAAATCGTAGAAAATGTAACGATCGTTTGGCATCTCCGGCTTAACTGGTTGGATAAAACATTGATGCACACCATCGGTAACCAAACTCTCACCACAGTGCACACAACGATCTGCAGAACATTTATGGGGTTTGGGTTTATCACCACTGACATGGTAACGTCTATTACATTTACAACAATATTTAGTCACGTCGCACTGCGCATATTGCATACCCCGAGGTGGTTTTTTATGCATCTCAAAACAATAGTCAGACTTACAGTACCGCAGACAGTCACCGCAATGTTTTGGCTTTTTGGGTTGTTTATGACATTCCGGGTCATTACAGACATCGCAGATGTACCGACATCTGTGATCTCTCCTACAGGTGAATCCTCGGTAACAGTACTCACACACGTACGGGGTGCCAATAAATGCTCGTAGATTTTTAATCATAAAATAGTGATCGTCATGCAGGTACAAAAATGCTGTTTTAGGATGCGGATCGTCTGTGTTTGCATACTTCTCCAAAACCCCCGTATCAGACCGATAGAAGACAACTATTTTAACATTCAACGTCTGTTCAAACCGTCTGATGTCATTAAACGCTATCTTGTGTTGATCAGCATAGCCAGCTGACTTCTGCAATGAAGATGCTACAGACTCTAGCTCTACGTGTGGTTTCTGTGGATTTAGGAAATGTGCCAGACAGATTGCAAAACAAAGATTGTTTGAAATGTTCGTGGGACAGAACAGATTAAGTCTGTTTTTGGAAATCACTTCATTGTGGGCAAGATCACGGATCTTTCGATAAGCACCGCCGCGTTTACTTCTCGCTATCGACAGTCTTAAATTCAATCTCTCATCAAACTGGACGTCAGAGTTGCTCTGCATTATTTTTTCAAGATCGTTTATAAATAGATCTACACTATAACCATTGCTACCCGTCAAAAGTGTACTAACATCTGATGTCAAACTCGAGCCCCTCAACGTGATGCTGATTAAACAGCCGTCTCCGCCTAACAGTCTGGAAAACTCCACAATTTCAGAAAGTGTGTCATGTAAAAACATGGTGTAGGCTGCTAAATCTGTCGAAGATATCTCTCGCAGATTTATAAGCCTGTGGATTTCCAGACCATTGAACCGAGCTCGTGGTAGTACGGTGTACCCACCAACAGCGCCACCCTCTCTTACCAGTGATTCTATTTCGCTATCTGTGAGACCCATGTTGGGTGCATCAGGGCTGAGTGTGCGGGGCGACTGTGTATCTGGGCCCTCTCCTGACTGGTGAAAAGACACAAGATGATCATTATCAGAATCTGATTCTGGAGGAGGTTCTGACACCTCTCCTGCTTGTTGGGTATTTACAAAATGTTCAAAATCATTATTTGGTTCAGGATCCTCATCGGACATTGATCTCACAATGTTTAATAATTCTACCAACGTATCAGTTGTAGACTCGGCCCTATTCATATCCTGCACAGTCTGTATTAAATAGAGCAATGTTTCTGTGTTACTGCACTGTTCAAGGGGCACCACACTACCATCGTCTCGTCTAAACCTAGCTACCGGACCCGGATCAAAACCATCTGGCTCCCGACAACGTTTAGGCATTTTTAATCAGATCTTTTTATTTTATTTATTTAAAACCACAGGTGGTCGCACATTTAAAAAACTATGGATAATAAACCCGGGTGTCCATACAGTGAAAAAGATAGAATGAAAAAACTACCTAACCAACAACTACACAGTCAGACTAAAATTACACACAGTGTGTGACAAATGTTGAAAAAAAAAAAGAAGAAGAAAAAACATAGTATGCAAACAAAAATAAAAAATATATAAAACGTTCACAACTCACCGCCCTCTCTTTTGAAGAATGAGCACAAGCTCCTTTAACAATTCTATAGACAGGACTTGTTGTCTGGTTACATTTTGAATATCGCCACTACGCAACCGCTGCGCTGCTAGGCCTTGTTTAATCCAAATACCATGTTGTTGTTGTGTTGACTCATAAACATCTAAACGTCTCTCAATGGCATTAAGGCGTTTGTCAAAACGTACCTCGAAGGCATTCAATGCGGTCTTGACAGAGTCCTGTATCAGTCCGGCTATGTGTTGATTGTCTATATTGGGTTGTGATTCGCGTTTGTAAGCCTCCTGATTTGAAGGCAGCTGTTCAGGGTCGGATTCTCCCACGGCCACCACACGTTCGCTGGATGGAACAGCCTGTGGTGTTTCTTTAGGGATGTTTGTAAATACACAGTCGTCCCAAGATTGTATCAGTCCATCACTCCAGCTCTGAACATCATTTATATCGGGAACTGCATTGTCAACTACGACCACCTCTGTTAAGAAGTAGAAAGGGATTCAAAACAAAAAGTTAGTACAAATGTGTGTTAATATTATAATAATAACAGTAATATTATTAATGACTATATTTTCTAAGACTAAAAATAAAATAAAAATCAGACCGGTACTGTTGTAAAATTAAAAGCAATACGTAGTGTCAAAGTATATATATATATATATATATATATATATATATATATATAGAACAGATATATAAACAGACAATCAAATAAGATCAGGCTAACAACTATTATGGATCGGACCCTGTAATACTAGTGCACCCCCTATAGAGGGCGCAACAGGCTAAAAATCAACATGTCTACACTTTTTACACACAGTTCTCCATTGGTGTTAGCTAAAATTTATAAATAAACGCATACTCTAAGAGATATGCAGGTTTGTGTATTATGTTTTTTCAACAATTAATGCAGATGTATGTTAACAACAGTTCTAGACTAACATATTGGCACATTATACATCCACAAACACAATCGACCTCCCACTATTACATCCAAATAAAAATATTTATCTTTCTGATTTAGTGTGAACAGAAAACAAGCCAACAGTTTTTGCCCCCGTTACTTACTTTTAACAGCTGCTCGTCTTGGCTTTTTCGGGACAGTCTGTGGTAACGTTATGTCTCTCGAAGACCCAGCAGTAGAAGCTTTTGCGTCCGCATCCACAACACGTCTGCGTTTCAGCCTATTTTGCGGTTTTGCCACATTTCTCATCAAACCACCCTTATCCCGATCATTCGCAGATTCAGACGTACCAACATTGCCCACAACGTCTGATAAACCTTCTGGAAATACATATATGTTAAAGTTTTAAAATAAAATTCAACAAACCATAGCAGCATATGTTTGATAAAGCAGTATTACGAAGCAAGTTACCGAGGGGCGTAACGTCACCGTCAGCAGGCGCGCTGACTCGCGGTGGTGCATGTACTAAGGCCACGATAGTTTTCCGTTTTGGCCCTGGTAAAAACAAAAACACAAAGATAAGATAAGATATTTTTACACGTCCACAACAACTTTTCAACACGGGTGTAACAACATTTTAACAATACCTGGCACAAGTAGGAAGCAGACAGACTGGCTTAACCGACCGTCTGCTAGCGGCCTCACGTCACCAAGGTCAGATAAATCCCATCACATAGAGGCTCTTTCACCTAGATATCATCATATAGAGACTGTGTCTGTTCCCCGAATTTGGAAATCCAAAAAACTGCCAAACCTTTCTAAGGTTAAAAGTTTAATTGATGTTCAACAAATAAAAAACAGATATAATACAGATGAGCAAACGATAAAGCTTGGGTTGTTGAATATTCGATCCCTTAATTCAAAAGCGCTCATAGTTAATGATAAGATTACAGACTATAACCTAGATGTGCTGTGTTTGACAGAAACCTGGCTAAAACCAAACGATTACATTACTTTAAATGAGTCCACTCCGCAAGATTACTGTTATAAACATGAGCCTCGTCCGAAAGGCAAAGGGGGAGGTGTTGCTGTAATTTATAGTAATATTTTCAAAACCACTAAGAAATCTAGTTTTAAATATACTTCTTTTGAAGTGTTGGTGCTTAATGTAAAAATATATAGTGTAAACAATAAATCACGTTTGAGAATTCTGCTGGCTACTGTTTACAGGCCACCAGGGCACCATAAAGATTTTATCAAAGAATTTGCTGACTTTCTATCAGAATTAGTATTGGCTGCCGATAAAGTCCTAATTGTTGGTGATTTTAATATACATGTAGATAATGAAAAAGATGCATTGGGATTGGCATTTAAAGACATTATAAACTCAATTGGAGTGAGACAACACGTGTCAGAACCTACTCATTGTCGTAACCATACTCTAGATCTAATATTATCTCATGGAATAGATGTTGATGCCGTTGAAATTCTGCAGCAGAGCGACGACATCTCAGATCATTATCTAGTCTTGTGTAAATTACATTTAGCCAAGGCTGCAAAGCCGACTCCGTGTTATAAATATGTTAGACCTATCACTTCTGCCACTAAAGATGGCTTTATTAATAATCTTCCTAATCAGTTTCATCATCTCAGCATCCCGGATAGCTTAGAAGAACTTGATATTGCAACAGAAACGTTTGAATCTCTATTTTCCAGCACTTTAGACATAGTTGCTCCGTTGCGCTTAAAGAAGATTAAAGAAAATAGTCCAACGCCGTGGTACAACGAGCACACCCGGGCCCTTAAGAGAGCAGCCAGAAAAATGGAGCGAAACTGGAAGAAAACAAAACTAGAGGTATTTCGGATTTCATGGAAGGAGAGCTCGATTGTTTACAGAGAGGCATTAAAAGATGCTAGAACGGATTATTTTTCAACCCTATTAGAAGAAAATAAACATAATCCTAGGTATTTATTTGAACAAGTGGCTAAACTAACGAAAAAGAAAGCTTCAAGCCCAGAAGTGTCCAAGAAACACAGCAGTAATGACTTTATGAACTTCTTCACTTATAAGATCTATAATATCAGGGACAAAATTATAACTATGCAACCGTCTACTACAGTAGCGCATCAGGGAGTGCATTGTAGTCTCCGTGAGGAACATTTTGATTCATTTGTTGCTATAGGAGAGGAAGAATTTTGCAAACTTGTTAATTCATCTAAATCGACAACTTGTATGCTAGACCCTATACCGACTAAGCTACTGAAGGAGATGCTTCCAGAGGTCATAGATCCTCTTCTAAATATCATTAATTCATCTTTGTCTCTAGGATACGTACCAAAAACCTTTAAGTTGGCTATGATTAAACCGCTTGTTAAAAAACCGCAACTTGATCCGACAGAATTAGTCAATTATAGGCCAATCTCGAATCTGCCTTTTCTGTCAAAGATACTAGAAAAAGCAGTTTCATCACAACTTTGTTCCTTTTTAGAAAGAAATAATATCTGCGAGGATTTTCAGTCCGGATTTAGACCGTACCATAGTACTGAGACTGCTCTCATTAAAGTCACAAATGATTTGCTCTTATCATCCGATCGTGGTTGTATCTCTCTATTAGTGTTACTTGATCTTAGTGCTGCATTTGATACTATCGACCACAACATTCTTTTAAATAGACTAGAAAACTATGTTGGCATTAGTGGAATTGCACTAGCATGGTTTAAATCATACTTATCTGACCGTTTTCAGTTTGTAGCAGTAAATGAAGAGATGTCTTATCGATCACAAGTTCAGTATGGCGTACCACAAGGCTCAGTACTGGGACCGCTGCTGTTCACTCTGTACATGCTACCATTAGGATATATCATTAGGAAATATGGAATTAGCTTCCACTGTTATGCTGATGATACTCAGCTGTATATTTCTTCAAAACCTAACGAAACTTACCAATTCTCAAAATTAACGGAATGCATAGCTGATATAAAAAATTGGATGACCAGTAATTTCCTATTACTAAATTCTGAAAAAACAGAGATTCTAATCATTGGACAAAAAACTGCCACACGTAATAACCCAGAATACTGTCTAACAATCGATGGCTGCTCTGTTAAGTCTTCGTCGTCAGTTAGGAACCTGGGTGTGCTCTTTGATACCAATCTTTCATTTGAAAGTCACGTGTCTAGTATCTGTAAAACCGCATTTTTCCATCTTAAAAATATATCTAAATTACGTCATATGCTCTCACTGACAAATGCGGAACAATTAGTTCATGCATTCATGACATCAAGGCTAGATTATTGTAATGCTCTACTGGGTGGTTGCCCTGCACGCTTAATAAACAAACTACAGCTAGTTCAAAACGCAGCCGCTAGAGTTCTTACCAGAACCAGGAAGTATGACCATATTAGCCCGGTTCTGTCAACACTGCATTGGCTGCCTATTAAACATCGTATACATTTTAAAATATTGCTGATTACTTACAAAGCACTAAATGGTTTAGCTCCCCAGTACTTGAGCGAGCTCTTAACGCATTATAGTCCTTCACGTCTATTGCGATCTCAAAATTCTGGCCAGTTGATAATACCTAGAATATCAAAATCGACTGCTGGCGGTAGATCCTTTTCCTATTTAGCACCAAAACTTTGGAACAATCTTCCTAACACAGTCCGGGAAGCAGATACAGTCTGTCAGTTTAAATCTAGACTAAAAACACATCTCTTTGGCTTAGCATACACATAACACATTATAGATTTCTATAATTCAATGTTAGGCTGCATAGTTTAGATCAGCCGGAACCGGGAACACTTCCCATAATTCCTGATGTACTTTGTACATCATAAGAAGGATGGCGTCTACGCTAATATTAGTCTCTCTGCTTATCCCGAGGTTATAACCGCCGGATCCAGGCCATATCCAGATCTGAGGAAGGACCATCACATGGACACGACGACAACGCATCCCTGATGAGCCAGCCCCATCAACACTGTGAAGGCCCATGGACACCTCAACACACTCATCTCCTCACCGGCCGGATGACCCAACCCAACCAGATGAACTGGATAAATATCGTGAAAGTTCTGATCACATCTGACTCCTGACATTATGCTGCCTAACTCATAATCATACACTGTTCGTTCATTGGCCAAAGGAGGACTGGCCCCCTGACTGAGCCTGGGTTCTCCCAAGGTTTTTTTCTCCATTCTGTCACTGATGGAGTTTTGGTTCCTTGCCACTGTTGCCTTTTTCGCCTCTCTTCGCTTTTGTCGCCATTGGCTTTTGGCTTGCTTAGTTGGGGACATTTAACATTTAATTTTGAATTTAACAATACTATTACAACATTGTTTTCCTGTTATCTCTGTAAAGCTGCTTTGAAACAATTTGTATTGTAAAAAGCGCTATATAAATAAAGGTGACTTGACTTGACTTGACAAGTGGTTCCGTGCTCTCTCGTGAAGAGTCAACAGCGTTGTGTGTTGCAACAGCAGCGACAGGCCTAGCCACGCCTCCTGGTAAAAACAAAACAATTATCCATCACACACACACACACACATACACACAATATGCAGCATTTAAACATAATTATACGTACCACTCGCTTGATTCAGGAAGTTAAGCTCCTCTACTAAATCGAAGAGACTCAAACTGTCGCCATCTGAAGTGTGCAGATAAAACCTTAAGTAACAGAACAGCGACTCTCATATAAATAAATAATGTTTCTTAACAATGTTACTAAATAAAATAAAAACACTTACTGTTAAGACAGGCTTCCATCTTCTTGCAATCACGATTCACGAAAATTGTTTGAGAACGAGGCAAAAACAACGGACGCGCTTGACACGAGACACGAGACACTAGTATGCTTCAGTAACTGCGTTCGCGCTCTACATGAATTTATACACGCAGCTTTTGGCGAAGTGTGAACTCGGGGCTCCCCAGCAGACAGAATACACACGGACATAACACCTATCTCGCGCAGGTAGACGGTCAATAAACAGGAAGGCCATGGGCAGACACCTTTCTTTCACACATCCAACCCAGGATGTCACCGCAGGAGGATGTCACACGGCGCCACGCAGCCTAGACATACCGGAGCCTGTCAGTGACCCATCATAAATCAGAAGCGCTGGTTTCATGATACAAGAATTCTGTCAGTCATGAGCGACATAAATCAGTCAAAAAGTGACACATGGTGTATGTTAACACTACTAGTGTGAAAAGAACAGTGACCCGACTACTTTGAAAATCGTGCAGTCTGAACTTGGCATAAGTGATTCTTTCACAAATTAAATCAGCACAGTTCTTTTACAGACAATGGCAAATCACTAGTTAGCTAGGCTAGAATTTATACCACTAATTCGACGCGATTGTTTCATATGAGCGGTTCAGCAGTTTAATATGAATACAATGACGTAATGAATAATAATAAGGCCTTAACTCTGTGATTGAGGAACATCGCTCAATCGCTTTCAAACATGCTGAAAATGGGGATTTCTTCGCCCATCTCAGATTAAGTTGTTCTGGTACCATTTATACGCGCGGCTAATCTGAGATACCTTCGTCAGAGAATTTCTTCGCTAATATCAGGAGTTTCTTATCGTACGGTTTAAACATGCATTATAGCATTTGAGAAACATTCTGCCATTCGTAGGATGGCATATTCAAGCTATACTTTTGCTGATTTAATCAGAAACTTGTATGTGCATGTATGAGATGTTAATAAAAATGTATGGGACAACATATAATTGATTACTGCCTGCTTGCATACAATGTTTAATACGATTCCCGCATTTTCTCCACCATCTGTAACGAATCAGCTCTATGGAATGTTAATAATCAATAATAACTTGTTATAATTAATTATGAATATTTGAGTCAATTAATTGGATTAACTTGATGTGGCTGGATTAATATTACAATCAATTAATCAGTTCGTCCAACAAACTCTTTTGATTATTCATTTATTCTAAGAAAAAAGTACCTTCCATGGTCACAGAAGAATAATTATTTCTAGTCAAAGTGCCTGTACAGCACTTTGAGCATGTAACCAGATCAAAATCGTAAAGGGACTCTGTATTGCAAGAAAATCAGAACCAAATACATATTATGTACAAGTTTTATTAACTAAATCATAAACACAAATAAGGCCATCCTTAAAAATATTTTTGGTTTGCAGTAACAGCAAAAAAAAAAAAAAAAAAAGGGTCGATAGGCAGGTCTATATTTTGTTTTTTCAAGATTCAATGTAAAAACAAAAAGTAAAATTTTGTTCATGGTGATTACACAGGTATGAATTTAAATAAATTTGCATATCGTGACGTCACTGACTGGGTCTTGGGGAATGAGGCAGAATCAAGAAAGAAGCCACTATATATCAACGAAAGTGGATTTTCAGAGGGAAACAGATAAAGTAAAATTACTTTAGAATTCACAAAATAACAGGTAATTTCATTAAAATGCAATGTAATGCCTATGAGAAAACATGTTAATGTTCCCTCCTTCAGGGAACGAGGGTTACATTAGTAACCGAAACGTTCCCTTTCAGACGACGTAATTGGGATCCCATGGAAAACTCCACGGTTGCTGCCACATCCAGCGCCCTACGGAAGACTCTCAGACCCCCATCAGGCTAGGACGGAAGACCTGCGTAGAGGGAGTTCGGACTGTTGTTCCGTTACAACCCACACAGTGGAACTCTTGGATAACACTGGGAAGCGAACCCCTCCAGGGGTAAGGGACGCTGCGGAGCCACATCCTGCCTGAAGGGAGGTACCATGTGGAGAATACACATATGGACTGGCCGAAGGGGCAGTGCAACATATGGAATGTCACTGGGGTGGCTTCAGCCTGAGAAGGGAGAGGCAGCTCCAGACAGTGACGGCAGAGCGGACTCTGCCAAGGGAAGACACGGGCTCACCGCAGGGAGCTGATCGTGGAAAAATATGCATATGGGATCGCCGCAGGGATCACCACATATGGAACCCAGTCTAGCACAAGTTACACAAGCATACGAGCACTAGACCTGGCGTCAGACGCTCCGCAATGTCTGACTGCCAAGGGGGTGCGGAGGAACTCAATAGGGGTGTAAATAATAATCGATTCGTATCGATCCATCGATTATACAGCCGACGATTCGATGCATCGATGCGTCCGCAAGAATATCGATTAATGTGTTTATTTTGCCGCCTGTCTATTTTCAGCATCAGCTCCGACATATGCGTACAACCTATTCCTAAACTGCGGGTGGCGCTAACCTCATTATTGTCTTCTACTTCACACGCTTCACACACGTTACTTACGTTTCACAGTCTATCTGTTTTCACACACATTGTTGAGTCTGACTTTCAAGAGCGATATGGAACCGTCAGAGCGAGCTGGCAATGAAAGTGAAATGTTACACACTCGTCGGCGTCAAGTCAAGGGTGTGGAATTATTTCGGCTTCAGGAAAAAATATGGAGCAGTGGTAAGAGATGTTGCTGTTTGCAAAGAAGTCTGCTATAGTGTAACATACACATTATGTGAATAGAATACTGTGGCGAGCAGGACGCGGCCGACGTGAGAGAACGGCGCGAGGCCGGTGGTGTGAGTGTTAATGAACGTCACCTGTGAGACGTTCATTAACAGAACGTCTCGCATCTCTCACAGAGGAGCGGAAGCATAAAAAGAGGAGCGACGAGCTGAAGATCGAGAGACCGGTGCGTCTCACAGGTGACGTTCATTAACACTCTCACGTCGGCCGCGTCCTGCTCGCCACAAATGTTGTTTTTGTATTCTCAATAAAAGGCTAATAATTATTATTTTTTTATTTATTTTTTGCCGTTATCTCACGTCGGCCGCGTCCTGCTCGCCACAAATGTTGTTTCTGTATTCTCAATAAAAGGCTAATTATTATTATTTTTTGTTGATTTATTTGAAACTAGATATCATGTACAAAAAAATATCGATTATTGAATCGTATCGAATCGAATCGAATCGTATCGTGGGAAATTCTGAAGTATCGAAAATAATCGAATCGTTGGCTTAAGAAATCGGTATCGTATCGAATCGTCATTAAGGCTCCGATTTACACCCCTAGAACTCAACAGGTTTCGCCTAGTGAGGAATCAAACTCCTCTCACAAAAACCCACGAGGTCAAGATGCGTTGACTTCACTTCTACACATATACATATACATATTAGAAATGGCTTCTTTTTTTTTTAATAGTCCTTCAATTGCACAAGCGATCTCAATAATTTCCACTCATTGCATTACGAGAACTAAATCGCACTTACACATAACATGTGCTTTCTATAGCATCAAGCGACTTCAGATGAAATGTCATATTTTATTTTTGTTTGGTTTCCAATAGATGGCAGCAATCTTCCACATTTGAAAACACATCATGGCAGATTTTTCATGTTATCAATTGCTTTCATCTCGTGTACTAGATAGATGTCCTATGCACAGCAGTGTAAAGATTCAGGGGTGGATCTGATTACGGGGAATTTGCATATCATAATTAATAATTAATAATTAATAATTATTCATACAGGTTTGTATCAGATCAGTCTTACATGTTAATACATCTCCCGATAAGGGATGATATGTCCTGTTACCTGCATGCATGTGAATCCTTGCGATTAACCACAAGTTGATTGCAATTATTTACACGGACCACATTTCACAAACAGGTAAAATTAATTAGCTCGATTAATTTATAGAGTTTAGGAAAATTAATTCTGTGGCCACAAGAATTAGCCTTCCCGCCCTATAAACAAATACTCTTTAAAGTATCTTTAATTTGTATAGCTCGTAGCTTTTGATCTAGACATTTCAGTGACCCGAAGTATGAGCAGACAGTCAATCCATCAAATGAGTATCATGAATTTTAATAAGAAATAACTAGCCTATGTATTTACTACGTTACAGGAATATATGTATTTACATACATGATAAACAACGAAGCACACAAACATTACAAACATAATAAACAACAAAACACGATAAGGCATCGATGAACGAGAAATGCATAGAGACAGGGAGA
This sequence comes from Semotilus atromaculatus, assembly GCA_031834385.1. NCBI lineage: Eukaryota > Metazoa > Chordata > Actinopteri > Cypriniformes > Leuciscidae > Semotilus > Semotilus atromaculatus. The sequence continues at coordinate 19,102,725 of JAULUF010000020.1, read as the reverse complement.
GGGAGAATTTTTAGAAAGTTGCAGTTATGCACGAGGGAGTTTTAGAGAGAGCCGAGGATCTTAACTAAATAGCAAATTCGCATAGACACGGGACTTTGAGAGACAACAAGACTTCAACACATCTTAAAAGCGTGATCAAACACAGATACTTGCACAGGTAGGTAAACTCTTTGCATGGCTGTTGAAGGAGCATGTGTGTATCTCTCGGTCCTGCGCGTCACGCGGTCACATGCGCGCGTTTCTCCTTCAAAGCGAGCGCGCGCTCGTTTAAAGGTCCCTTGAGATGGATTTGATGAAAAGACATGTCACGCGGTCGTCGATTGAAATTACACGGAGACTTATCTAAGACTGAAAAACATAACCTAAACTAGAAACAAAACAAAAGAAAGAGATCCCCAAAGGGAACTCACGAAGGAATCACATTCTGGCGAGAGTGAGAGAGTAAGACAAGAGAGAGAGAGAGAGAGGGAGAGAGAGAGAGCGTGCATTGGTAATCTTCACCCAGACAATAACCTCTCTGAAACAACACGAAAAACATCATCTTAAAGCTTCCTAGAAGCGGATACAGACATATACTTGCACAGTTTCTTGGTCTCTCTGTGTCTTGTTGCGTGTTCCTAAAACGGCCTGTCCCGGCCGCGTGCAGGAGCGGACGTTCTTTGTTCCGTGTGCGCGCGTCACGTGGCGTTCGGCGCGCGCGCTTTGAATAGAGGATTAAAGTCTTTAAGGTAACATTACCAAATTCGGCTGAATTCATCTCCTCTCCTGTGAGATGAATTAGGTTGGAAACTTAAAGAAAACAAAACTTTTAAACAAACAAAAGAAAGAAAGAATTTCCCGAGGGGAAATCGTATCGGAGACTACATGACTAAGGCAGACGTAGGCAAGCAAAGTTATAGGCAAGAGAGCGAGTTGGGCTCGGCGCGTCTCTTTGAAGACATTTCGGTTCACGCCTCTCCTGGCGTGAATGCACCAATCAGCTGGGAGAAAAGTGCGCGGCAAAGGTTTTCCTTTGTCTCATCGAGATCGACTTTGCATGTTTTATGACGGTGACCTAGAATGCGTTCGATTTTACTCCAGAGATGATAAAACATAGTAACACATATCTGACTGTTTGTATACATGTATATATGGTTTGGTCAGATCAAGAGGATTCTAAACATATGAAGAACGACTTATAAATTGGATGACACAGCAAAGTTACATTTAAAAGGCATACTTTCCAAGCATTTTGTAGTTATTTTAGAACTACGATACTATCACAGGTAACCATAGGACCTGGTTAACACACACACATACAAGCATATCAAAATATATCTCAGTAAAGCCTTTATATGATGAAGATAAAGGTTTGTGTATGTGTGTGCGTGTCCATGAGTGAATGTTCTTCTGACTGGTCTGCCCTATCTCTCTTGCTAGAAGAGAGAGAGAGGGGGGGGGGGGGGGGGGTATTCATGATAGTATGTAAGTCAAAGAAATATTAACCCATTAGAGTCTTCAAGGACGCACAAACCAAACACATAAAGAAAAATCATGAGATGAACATTAGATGCATGTATCACATGGTTATGCATAGAATATATAAATATAGGATTACACAGGTTTCATTTCTCCTTCTCCAGGACTCAAGTCCATGCACATTCCTTTGGGTCGTAAACTCGTAACAGGACACTTTCAGCCAGTGTTAGCAGTTTGTGTATGTGCGTGTGTGTTGAAGTCCCAGGGTTTATGGGAAGAAATACATTTAGTTATTTGGATGATCCTTCATTCCGCTCAGTCCTTACAGTCCCCCGTTTTGTCTGATGAAGTCCCTGTGTAGACATCATCGGACAATAATCATCACAATGGACTGATGACAGGTGAATCATGATGATCGGGTAGCAGGTGGCTATTAGTGCTGAGGTTGAGGGCTCAGCTTGATGAGGTTCGACGCAGCCTCCGACGTGGTACCCTCTTCCTGAGGGTCCCGTGAGCTTGGCTGTAGATTTTCGCATCTCGTTGAGCTCTCCTGTACAGGATGAAAGTCAAGTGTCAGGGTGTGGTTGATTACCGTAGAGGTACCCAGCGCAGGATCAGCTGCAGTCCAGGATTGGACAACCGGTGAGGCAGTTGAGACACAGCTTGGAGGGCTATGTCGATGGGAACAAGGTCAGTTCAGCTGGGACCACCCTTTCGCAGTCCACAATTCCCGTTCTGGAGTTCGGGTGCAATTGTGGGTTTTTTTTAAAAAAGGATGGGATTTGATTCAGTTCTGATTGGTGCTCTTCGCTTGGAAGAGGATACGATGCCAGGTCGTCGAGGTGAAGGATGGCACCTTTGATGCTTGGATTACATGCTCTGGTCGAGCAAGGTGACACAGGTGTCAGTGTCATTCTGGTCGTCAGTGAGTGCAGCTGTGCGCACAGGAGTGTTAAGGAGTCCCCCTTTCACCTACAATCTCTGCGTGGGTCTCGGTGACCTGAGTGCGAGGCTTGGCTTTAGCAGGGCAGCGTGTGCCGCTGATCTGCAGCCCGCAGATTCCGTCAGTGTTGTCTCTGAGGAAAGGTTTGTTAGGGGCAGAGATACTGAACGTCTTTGGTCAATGTGCACATGTGCGGATTCGGAGCTGGGGCAGCTTTGTGTCGCTGTCGTGTGAGGCATCCACGTCCAGCGTGCATATCTTGAAGTGAGTGTTACTTTTCAAAATCTGACATTGACAATGTTCTTGAGCTTCGGCTTGACTCTAGGATGGGCAAGTTCAGGAGAAAACCCACTTTTCTCTGCTTGTGGTCGACGCAGAGTGGGATGGCACTACCCAGGGAGTAGGCAAGGTGTATTTGTAGAGAGTCAGTTGGCGTGGTGATGGCGGAGGCCAGCACGGTTTGCACGAGGCTTAAGTCCTCTGTCCATCGGGCATCTACCCAGCTGTATTGTGTCGTTGCGCTGGGGTAGTGTGCTCTGTAGACGTTGCGAGGATCAGGTGGCACGTACACTTTCTGAGTGTGGGTCCGGCCTAGGGTGATGAGGAGTCCCGGTGGTTCCTTTAGGACGATGACTGATGCCGGACCTGGTGAGACGTCCGATTGCGGCTGCTCTCTGGTTGGCTGGAGGCACAGGATGGCGAAGCACAGCAGCATCCTGGTAAAAGTGAAAGAGAGAGAGAAAGAGAGAAAGGGAGAAAAAAAAATCCTTCGCTTTGAGGATGCCGGTATGCCACTTGCTTCGGTGTCTTGCAAGTGTCTCTGGTGCTGCGTCATGAGCATACATTGGCATGACCCCCCTTTTGCACTGTGGCACCACAAGCTGTGGCGCAGTGATGGCATCAGGTGCAGAACGCTGAATGTTGTCTTGTGCACGCAGCATGTGCAAGGTGTATTGCGGGTGTCTGGGGTATCGGTTGTCGGTGGGTCTAGACAGCGTACTAGGGTGGTTGGAGGGGTCTAAGTGGTGGTGACTCCCAGTGCTCATGAAATTGTTATTGTCTTTGGCGAGCCGGAAGGTGCATGGTAGCGAACTTGAAGCTTGACTTGGTGTTGAGGCTGTGTACCCCTGGATGGCTGCTGGAGTTCCATGAACTCTGTGACCTTAGAGTCTGGCTTTGTTGTAGTTCTCGTGACCTCTGTGACTGGATGGGGGGGGGAGGGGTTCGTGAACTTGGGCCCAGACTGTCAGGTGTTTGAAGTCTAGTAAAGGCTCAAAGCGCTCTAGCAGATCTTTGCCAATCAGAAAGGGGTAAGTGTCCATTTGTGAGCTGTACACAGGGTGTTTCAGACTAAAAGCACCAATTGTCAGGTGAATGTGAGCTACCTGTTTGAGCCGGATGTCGTTCTGGCTGTATGACTGCACAGTCAGCTCGCATGTTTGAGATGTAAGAGTTCGATCTTGTCTCTCAGAGTCTTTCAAAGAGTTTCCGTGCCATACCCTGTTCGATTATGTGCCCGAGGAGTCTTGGTGTCGGGGCTGGTGTGGTGATCGACGGGCGGTTAGGGCCGGTCTTGTGTAGTTCTTTTTGCGAAGACAGACAAAGCAGCATTTCTTGGTCTTTTGGGATTGTGGTCCCAGTTGTGGGAAGTTGTGCTATCTTGCTCAGGCTGTGCAGTTGTCAGCTGTGTCAGCTGTGTTAGCTCTGTGGTCTGTAGTTGACGAGCAGTGTTCTGTGTGCCTGTCGCAGGTTTTATGCTGAGGCATAGGGTGTCGTGTTTGCCCTCTTGTTGTCTTTGTAAAGTCTTTTGTGAAGAAGCTCTTTAAGCAACTTCAGGCTCTTGGCTGTCTCGGACATGGCAGCACTGTTTTCGTCTGATGTGTGTTCAGACTTGTGCTGACCAGTGGTAGGTCGAGAGGGGTTCCGCTCTGGGCTGTTGAGGTCAGGCTAAGCAGGGGCTCTGTGACATTTGGGCACACTTGTGGTGAGTGACTAATGCATGGCCCTAAAAGTTCAGAACTACTGCTTAATGGGTTTGCTAGATATTTAGCACAAAGCTAAGTGTCTCTTGTGTCCTTATAAGCTTAGGTGTGAGCGTTAGGAGGCTAAGAATTGTGTGGTTCTGAGAGTATTTCCTGGAGAGGGCATAGCCGAGATAAAATAAATGACGTAAGATGGTTCTTATGACTTAATTATTTCTCTGGACTTAACTGGGGGGGGGGGGGGATTATAGTTGTGCCCTAGTGAATTGTTGAAATTACTTGTGCTGCAGGGTCACGAAAATGAGTGCACTGGTTGAAACTAAGCCAAAATAACAAATAAGGGTGTCTCTGTTTCCTTTCTGAGCCCTATGGGAAATGGAACCACATTTGAACAAGAGAGGAAATTAAATTAAATCATATAGATGACTGAATAGCCATCATTAGTTTTGGCATTAGCTAATTAGCTAACTCTTCTCTTTATTTTACGCAACTTATTCTATTTGTTTACAGAGTAAGGAAATAGATTTGCTGTAAGTCAAAGCTTGTCTAAGCATATATAGTTACGTCCCTCTCGTGCACGAATGCTGACTTTTCAGCGAGTAAACAGTTTTGATCGCTAGGTAGCTGTCTGCTTGTAGATGCAGCAAAAATTTAGGTGAATTACATCAATCTAACAATAATTTGTAAGGCCTTTACATTTGTAGACAGGGGAGCGTCACTCAGGTCTGCCTAGATATAACTCTGTCCTGAGCTTTCTTTGTTAGACACAGGTTTAGTCATACTACCATTTGGATTTCCTTTTAAGCAAAGCAGAATAGATATCGGTACAGTTTACAAGCTGCTGAGATGAGGTTTCTTTGTCAAACAGACTTACGCTTTTACTGCTGAACATGCTACTTTTACTTTTAGGTGCAGGGTAGGTAGAGTTTTCGGGCCCACCCCCTTTCGATCAGGTTCCCAAGAAGTCTTGGCGTAGGAGCTGGTGTGGTGATCGATGGGCGGTTAGGGCCGGTCTTGTGTAGTTTTCTGCGGAGACAGACAGACGAAGCAGCATTTCTTGGTCTTTTGGGGTTTTCGACCCAGCTGTGGGAAACTGTGCTGTCTCACTCAGGCTGTGCAGCTGTCAGCTGTGGTGGCTGTGTGCTGCTGTCACTTTGTGACAGTTTGCTCTGTGTGCCTGTTGTAGGTCTTACGCTCAGGCATAGGATGTCAGGAAAGTCTTTCGTGAAGAAGCTTTTCAGCGACTCCAGGGTCTCGGCTGTCTCAGACGTGGCGGCACTGTGTTTGTCTGATGCGTGCTCAGACTTGTGCTTACCAGTGGCTTGTTGAGAGGGTTACCGCTCAGGGCTGTCTGGGCTTGAGTCTCTTGGTGATGGGTGTCGGCTATTTCCGGGTCGCCGGCTGGCTTCCCAGAATCTTTCAGAGCGCTCGCTCTGGTGCCTTGGACGAGCACCATCACGGTGCTGCCCTCTGCTGGTCTGGAGCGGTCTCGACTCTCTGTAAACAGGGCTATGGTGTTGTGGGGCGCCCTCTGGGGGCAGCTCTGAGTGTGTTCAGAGGCAGAGCAGATTGTGGGGTTTTTCAAAGTCTTTTCGGACAGTCTTTTGCTTGGTGTAAGCTTCTCTTAGCTGTTGAGTAGTCATGCTATGTGGGCAGGCCAGAATGCCTAGGTGATGACTCACTGTGGGGTGCAGATTTTGGATAATCTGTCCCACGCGGTGACGTTGGTAACAGTTTGTAAGTGAAAGTCAATGTCTTGTAGGTAGGCGTGCACGTTGTGGCCTCCTGTAGGGTTCGGAGTGAACGTAGGGAGGTTTCTCGCCAGCTTGTTAAGTCTTTTGGGAGCCCTGCCGTTGTAAGTAGCAGGGGCTCTCCTGGAAAGGCTCTTCTCCCCTCGCTGCTGACGGGGGTTCTTGTGGGCTGGCTGGGGATGTTTTGAACAGTGGGCTTTCACCCCCACTTTTTACAGCTCTGGGTTCTTGGCTGAAGGGTGCGGACCAGCTGGTCAGGGAAACTTTGTGGTGCGTGTTTCCCCTTCCCGGTCATTCTGCAGTCTATAAGAGTGTTTCACTCGGTGTGAAGAGTGTCAAGTTAGTCTTTGAGATCGTGTCTCTGCTGTACGAGCTTGTGGATGGTAGCATGGGCCGCTTGCGAGTTTCTTTCGCAGGCCGTGCTTTCGAGTCTCTTTAAGTTCAGTCTCTGCTCTTTGCAAAAGGCTTCACTTTTGTCGGAGTTTCTCATTGAGTTCCTCTCTGGTTCTTTTCTCTGACTGCTCTCTTCGGTCTATGTGCAGATGAGGATCAGGCAGGGCAGTTTGAAGTCTTTCCACTTCCTTCTGTAGCTCGGGGTCGTTGTCATCCTTGGCTTGCATCCTTAGCGTTGCAACTTCGTGCTCCAGGGCGATGCGGCTCCTTTCGTGAAGGCGTGCTTGTGCGACGAGCTGGCAAACGAGGTTTTGACGTGTCTGGCCCGTTCTTGTCGTGGGTGCTTTGGCTTAGTTTGTGCGCCGTCAAGCTGGTCCACGTCTGCATCCTGCTGCTCTTGGCTCGGGGCTCTGAGTCACTGGTGACCTGGGCAGGAATGGAGGTGTCATGAGCCTCAGCCATGTCTCCAGGTTGTCCCAGCGGGTTGTGGTACTGTAGGACTGGAACATACTGGCTTCCCTGTGGGCAAAAGGAACACAACACACACACGGAAAGACCAGTGCAAGTTCTTTCTACGTTTAACGAGCTATAATACAGGCTGTTGATGCTAACGGCTTGGTTGTCAAACTATTATTCAGCTTTCCTTGGTGTCTCAGATAGGTTCTGTCTCTGGGTGAACTGAAAGGAACAAATCACAACAGAACAGAGAAATAGCACGATAGAAAGGATTAGAGTAAAATAAAATTGAATAGGTCTAATGAAGATGGAGCAAATAATGACACAAGGAAGTGTTACAGAGGGTAAGGTCGTCTAAACCGGCTGTCAGCGGCTAACCTAGGGAAGGGGGTATGGCTTGGAGAAGAGAAGGTGGGCCACACCCCTTTAATGGCCGGGGAAATATGTAATATTCTGGGGCCTATACTAAGTAGATGGTTATTTTTTTTATATTACCTCATTTTTAGTCTGCCCAGGGTGGAACTGAAATCACTCTGGTTGGAATCAGCGCGTGATCGGTCCTTCCAGCGTTTCCGAACACTTGACAGCAGAGTCCCCGGGCTCCCCACTCCGTACCACGGGCGCCCTCTCAAACAATTGCGACCTTTGGAGTGCCAAATTGTGTGCTGCCCGTGGATAGAGACAGAGGAGTCCGCGACTCACGCACGGCCTGTGTCATTCAACGCTGGTCAGACAATCCGCAGCTGGAAGCCAAGTAGATGTGACTGTCAACTCACCACCGCGCGCTAGGGATTTCTACACAATAAACACAGAAGAGGAGAAACAGATGAAACTTAAGGTGAATTAAGGTTTCCTTGTTTAAACCAAATTGAGTAATTATGCATGCAGAGATACCAAGGCAAGAGGCTTCACTAAACACTGATAAAAATAAAAGGGATTTATGACAATGTAATTGTCAAATCAACTTAACCCAAAAAAAAAATTCTTTAAAAAAAATTTATAATAATATTTTTTTTATTTATTATTACTTTCATTATTAATAAAAATTAACAATCAAAGTAATAAAGTAGGATGAAACCCTGGAGAAGACAGGCCGTAGTGGCTGGTTTGTGCCACAAGGGGGGCGTACTTTCTTCTAGTGGTTAACCTGTTTGGTTGGATAGGCACTTAATTCAAAATTTCAATTCAAACTGGTTTAAATTCAATTTAAATAAGTGTAAGGAAATCAAAGATCAGAACTATATCTCATGCGACTCATGATTGCTGTAACGTTATCAGTGATAACAACATAAATCAAAAAGAAGAGATGGAAATAGACCAATTCACAGAATGAAAGGAGTAAAAGAATAAGCTGACTTTAGCATGTCTGCCACAAGGGGCGTTTTCCCTCTAAGTGGATATCAATGACTAAACTGAAACTTAACTTTACATTTTTTTAATTCAAATCTAGTTTGAAACAAACTCAAAATAAGCCTAAAACAGTCAGCAGGAGAATTGTCTAACGTCAAACAAATGCTAGCACAAGCAAGGTTTTAACTGGAATATGTATTGAAAGTTAGACAATTCAGAATTCATAATCGCAGAGAAAATGAAAACAGAAAAGAGGGAGTTGAGGATGACGATCTACAAAACGTCCACACGGTGGCGTAATTGCGTTCACGCTGAATGACGTCAGAGGATGGTGTGTTTGGACACCGCAACACATGTAGGTTGCCCTCTCGTGTTTTGTCAGCGGAATTACAACCTCTGTTTTAGTATGTAATTCAGTTTTAAAACGGTTCCATACGTTACTTTTCTGCAAAAATCACAATTATAAATTTTAAACCTCGGCGGGTTTTGTGCCAGTTTACTGCATATAAACACACACAAACAACGTGTGGCAGGATTTCTTCCGCTACACACAGATAGGGGCAACAGGAATTAGGCATCTGTTTTTCGATTCCCACATAAAACAATTATTACTATGATTCACATGTGTTTGCTTATAAATTTTAAACCTCGGAGGGTTTGTTTGTGCCAGTTTACTGCATATAAACACACAAAGACAACGTGTGGCGGGATTTCTTTCGCTACACACACAAATATGGACACAGGAATTATACGTCTGTTTTTCAGATCCAAATAACATTTATCAAATAGTACATGATTAAAATGTTTTTAGGTTTTGGAATTTTTTTTTTCAACACGTCTGGCAGGATTTTTTTCGCTGCATCGTGCAAAAGAAAACAGGAAATATTCGTCTGTTTTTCGACTCCCATAACATATTATCAAATAGCATGATTCAATATGTCTTAGGTTTTTTTTTTTTACAATTGAGTAGCTACGTCAATTGATGCTTAACCAGGAGCTTATCGTTGATCTAACGATTATAATTAATATCAGGCCTGTTTAAGAATAGTGAAAGAGCATCGAGTCACTAAATCTTGTCTTCACCCAGGCAGAAGAATCTCGTTCCGCCAGGGGAGTTTAACATTAAAAATGTCATAATTCAAAAGAGGTTTCTTCATCTTTTGTAGGACAAATTTTAATACACTGAAACCGCAGTTTCTGTTTAGTTGTGCTGAACTGAGACGGCTTGTGCCTTTTAGTCAGTCAGGCAGTGAGTTCGCATTGCGTTCGCTCACTCTTCGAGGTGCAAATATTAAATAACAATACTCCTATACACAGATTGACTGGAATGCTCGTAAAACAGGTTTGAAATGTGCCCGCATTCTCCACCATAATTGTAAAGACTCAGGGGTGGATCTGATTACGGGGAATTTGCATATCATAATTAATAATTCATAATTAATAATTATTCATACAGGTTTGTATCAGATCAGTCTTACATGTTAATACATCTCCCGATAAGGGATGATATGTCCTGTTACCTGCATGCATGTGAATCCTTGCGATTAACCACAAGTTGATTGCAATTATTTACACGGACCACATTTCACAAACAGGTAAAATTTATTAGCTCGATTAATTTATAGAGTTTAGGAAAATTAATTCTGTGGCCACAAGAATTAGCCTTCCCGCCCTATAAACAAATACTCTTTAAAGTATCTTTAATTTGTAAAGCTCGTAGCTTTTGATCTAGACATTTCAGTGACCCGAAGTATGAGCAGACAGTCAATCCATCAAATGAGTATCATGAATTTTAATAAGAAATAACTAGCCTATGTATTTACTACATTACAGGAATATATGTATTTACATACATGATAAACAACGAAGCACACAAACATTACAAACATAATAAACAACAAAACACGATAAGGCATCGATGAACGAGAAATGCATAGAGACAGGGAGAGGGAGAATTTTTAGAAAGTTGCAGTTATGCACAAGGGAGTTTTAGAGAGAGCCGAGGATCTTAACTAAATAGCAAATTCGCATAGACACGGGACTTTGAGAGACAACAAGACTTCAACACATCTTAAAAGCGTGATCAAACACAGATACTTGCACAGGTAGGTAAACTCTTTGCATGGCTGTTGAAGGAGCATGTGTGTATCTCTCGGTCCTGCGCGTCACGCGGTCACATGCGCGCGTTTCTCCTTCAAAGCGAGCGCGCGCTCGTTTAAAGGCCCCTTGTAGATGGATTTGCTGAAAAGACATCTCACGCGGTCGTCGATTGGAATTACACTGAGACTTACACTCACCGGCCACTTTATTAGGTACCCCATGCTAGTAACGGGTTGGACCCCCTTTTGCCTTCAGAACTGCCTCAATTCTTCGTGGCATAGATTCAACAAGGTGCTGGAAGCATTCCTCAGGGAGTTTGGTCCATATTGACATGATGGCATCACACAGTTGCCGCAGATTTGTCGGCTGCACATCCATGATGCGAATCTCCCGTTCCACCACATCCCAAAGATGCTCTATTGGATTGAGATCTGGTGACTGTGGAGGCCATTTGAGTACAGCGAACTCATTGTCATGTTCAAGAAACCAGTCTGAGATGATTCCAGCTTTATGACATGGCGCATTATCCTGCTGAAAGTAGCCATCAGAAGTTGGGTACATTGTGGTCATAAAGGGATGGACATGGTCAGCAACAATACTCAGGTAGGCTGTGGCGTTGCAACGATGCTCAATTGGTACCAAGGGGCCCAAAGAGTGCCAAGAAAATATTCCCCACACCATGACACCACCACCACCAGCCTGAACCGTTGATACAAGGCAGGATGGATCCATGCTTTCATGTTGTAGACGCCAAATTCTGACCCTACCATCCGAATGTCGCAGCAGAAATCGAAACTCATCAGACCAGGCAACGTTTTTCCAATCTTCTATTGTCCAATTTCGATGAGCTTGTGCAAATTGTAGCCTCAGTTTCCTGTTCTTAGCTGAAAGGAGTGGCACCCGGTGTGGTCTTCTGCTGCTGTAGCCCATCTGCCTCAAAGTTCGACGTACTGTGCGTTCAGAGATGCTCTTCTGCCCACCTTGGTTGTAACGGGTGGTTATTTGAGTCACTGTTGCCCTTCTATCAGCTCGAACCAGTCTGGCCATTCTCCTCTGACCTCTGGCATCAACAAGGCATTTCCGCCCACAGAACTGCCGCTCACTGGATGTTTTTTCTTTTTCGGACCATTCTCTGTAAACCCTAGAGATGGTTGTGCGTGAAAATCCCAGTAGATTAGCAGTTTCTGAAATACTCAGACCAGCCCTTCTGGCACCAACAATCATGCCACGTTCAAAGTCACTCAAATCACCTTTCTTCCCCATACTGATGCTCGGTTTGAACTGCAGGAGATTGTCTTGACCATGTCTACATGCCTAAATGCACTGAGTTGCCGCCATGTGATTGGCTGCTTAGAAATTAAGTGTTAAGGAGCAGTTGGACAGGTGTACCTAATAAAGTGGCCGGTGAGTGTATCTAAGACTGAAAAACATAACCTAAACTAGAAACAAAACAAAAGAAAGAGATCCCCAAAGGGAACTCACGAAGGAATCACATTCTGGCGAGAGTGAGAGAGTAAGACAAGAGGGAGAGAGAGAGGGAGAGAGAGAGAGCGCGCATTGGTAATCTTCACCCAGACAATAACCTCTCTGAAACAACACGAAAAACATCATCTTAAAGCTTCCTAGAAGCGGATGCAGACATATACTTGCACAGTTTCTTGGTCTCTCTGTGTTCCTAAAACGGCCTGTCCCGGCCGCGTGCAGGAACGGACGTTCTTTGTTCCGTGTGCGCGCGTCACGTGGCGTTCGGCGCGCGCGCTTTGAATAGAGGATTAAAGTCTTTAAGGTAACATTACCAAATTCGGCTGAATTCATCTCCTCTCCTGTGAGATGAATTAGGTTGGAAACTTAAAGAAAACAAAACTTTTAAACAAACAAAAGAAAGAAAGAATTTCCCGAGGGGAAATCGTATCGGAGACTACATGACTAAGGCAGACGTAGGCAAAGGTTTTCCTTTGTCTCATCGAGATCGACTTTGCATGTTTTATGACGGTGACCTAGAATGCGTTCGATTTTACTCCAGAGATGATAAAACATAGTAACACATTTCTGACGGTTTGTATACATGTATATATGGTTTGGTCAGATCAAGAGGATTCTAAACATATGAAGAACGACTTATAAATTGGATGACACAGCAAAGTTACATTTAAAAGGCATACTTTCCAAGCATTTTGTAGTTATTTTAGAACTACGATACTATCACAGGTAACCATAGGACCTGGTTAACACACACACATACAAATATATCAAAATATATCTCAGTAAAGCCTTTATATGATGAAGATAAAGGTTTGTGTATGTGTGTGCGTGTCCATGAGTGAATGTTCTTCTGAGTGGTCTGCCCTATCTCTCTTGGTAGAAAAGAGAGGGGGGGGGGGGGGGGGGGGGGGGGGGGGTATTCATGATAGTATGTAAGTCAAAGAAACATTAACCCATTAGAGTCTTCAAGGACGCACAAACCAAACACATAAAGAAAAATCATGAGATGAACATTAGATGCATGTATCACATGGTTATGCATAGAATATATAAATATAGGATTACACAGGTTTCATTTCTCCTTCTCCAGGACTCAAGTCCATGCACATTCCTTTGGGTCGTAAACTCGTAACAGGACACTTTCAGCCAGTGTTAGCAGTTTGTGTATGTGCGTGTGTGTTGAAGTCCCAGGGTTTATGGGAAGAAATACATTTAGTTATTTGGATGATCCTTCATTCCGCTCAGTCCTTACAGCAGGAATGCAATACAATGCACTAATTTAATTGAATAAACTATCTTAGTAATTCACCCTGTGATAAGATACACCTTGTTTCATTGTTTTGTTCCTGCTGTGCAAAGAATTTCTCTGACATCTGAGAAAAGGCTTTTTGACCTACACTAAAAGACCTACACTATTGCATTGCATGCAAGAAAAGGAAGTACTGCTGTAGCGACAACGAGAATGGACCCAAACACAACTGAATCTTCCATGTGATTCATTCAAGCATAATCCCACACAGAGTCTTCACATTCCAGACTCAAATCACTAAACCCAGAGCCATAAATCACCCACAGGCTACAGAGAGTCTGCAACCAGGAAAATACTTTAATTGTCAACGTTTGGTAATTTTGCAAGACAGACATGAGAGATGAACAGAACAGACTTCAGCAGGAAGAATGTTGTCAAAATTAGATAGTTTGAAAAGACTGATGGGTTCAGAGATGTCACGGGATAGGACCCACCAAGTTAACGCCACGAGGTCATTTGATCCCATGACAAAGATGTAAAACAGACTTCCCCCTTCTTGAAGACCGTTGAATGACCTCCGTGTTGAGATCCATTTTAAAAAACACAACCACAGAGACTTTACATATAAAAATGCATACAATCATCACAAAACAATTCTTGACGAACTTATAATCAACTACATTCTAAATTGTGTCTACGACCCCTGTATGTGTCTATTATGCTTAGATCACATAAAAGTCGTGTGATTGTTGTAACTATTACCTGTGTGAATGAAAGTGTATCGTGTATCAATGCGACCACATGTTTTTAATTCAGGCTTGATTGAAATCTGTGTAAAATGTTTATGTTCGTATAATAGGAATCATGTATAAACTGTATCCTCTGTACTCTCTGTTAGAACTGGAGGATTAAAAAGGCCACAGATAATGCATGATTTACGATGAGAGGTGGGGGATGGAAAATACCCCCTTCTCAAATAACCTTATAAGTATCTTATTGTCCGAATTCCTCCAGGAGGCGGGACAAACATTGGAGATAAAATCTTAGACCCAAACAAAGAGCTAAGTTCTTTTCCGAGTTCTTCAGAGAAGTACTTCTTCTTCGAATTCTTCTTGTAAGTTCTTAGAGAGCTCTTCAGAGTTCTTGAGAAAAACACGGAGAGAGCTACTGAAGAGTATGCTCTAGGGGAGAGCCATGAAAAAGTAACAGACGGACGAAAATGTAGACGAGCAGAGAAGATGACCCAAAGCAAGATCAGGGTTTAAAACAGCTTCATTCAAGGCATCTAACTCGTCTCACTTTCCTTTCTTTTCCTTTGTTTTCTTTTCCGTTAAAAGTCTCGGTTCTAAGTAAGATTTGCTGCAAAGTTTCGTTTAAACGTTCCGACTGCAAAGCCCTTACAACTTCAAAGACTTTCATCCATCCGCCAACACACCTAGCAGGCACGAGGAGACCACCAGCCAAGCAACGGACCCGAAACCCTCTACACCGACAAAAGGAAATCCCAAAGCAACGCGAACGCAAGTACCTCCAGACTCTTAACTGAACTGGTGCACTGATATAAAATTGAATAACCCGTCAAAGAAACGTTAAAAGGGTTAAATTAATGATTGATGGTTCGTTCAGGTCATGTCTTTTAAGTGCATATAGAAACTTGGAATTTCACCATCTCACTCTTAAAACTCATTCTTCCCTCTCTTTCTTTCTGCAACTCGTATGAATGTGTGTGTGCGTATGTTTGTGTTAGATATTAGTTTTATGTTCTAGGATAATCAATAAAGTATTGTTTGTATTTGAAAAGAGAAGCATTACTTGTGTTATGTGCTTACGAATTTATTGTCTTGAACTTCGATCTAAGTTACCTATGCTTTTACCCATGATTTATTTCTTAATTTAGCTGTTAGCTGGGAATTAGTCTTTCTTGGCCAGGAAGATATTATATTTCCTAGAATTAATAATTGTTTATGCTTTCCGTTCATTGGATGAACTGATAAAATGATCATACTATTGATTCTGCTACAGTAAATTCTGAAAATAATTCAATTATTAATTATTGATCATAATCCGTTATGAATAATAATTAGTTATATTTATACGGGCGTATACACGCTACTTATTATTGGTGGAGAGAATGCGGGAAGTTTAACCTAAATTGTAAGCATATGCCAAGTAATTTATCTTTTCATATTGTGCGGATGAGAGATCCGAACCTTTGAAAGTCTGTGCGTGACGTATGAGGCGCACGCCGCGCAGTTCCTTGAATGAATGCTGCTGCTTGAGTGAATGCACCCAGAAAAAGCTGTTACTTTAGTCTAGTCTGCCTCCCTATTTGTTTTTCTTTTTACCTGCAGTAAAATAAGTTAAGATATAAAAACATCACACCACGATAAGGTAAGAATTGAGCATGTTCCTAATTTCCTGAAATACCTTGATTATAGCTTAACTGACGTCTGCGTGTTCCAGCGTCTTTCAAATAGCTATAACATTATGTGTGTGTGTGTTTATATCAGTCAGAGAGCTGAACGAAATTAAACTGCAGTAATTAAAATAACCCTGTAAGGACGAATATTCTCCTCACAAAGCGATGAGCGTGTTCCTCATCTAGTCATAAGCCTTATATTTATTTATCTGATTGTCAGTGCGTGTTCCACTGCGATCCCCGTAATAAATATATGCTTATCTGTTTATGTCTGTTCAATGAATTCTCGTGTAACACTCCGCATGTCCGAGTGTAATTTGAATAGTAACTTAGTTATTTAAAGTCGCAATAACTGAACCAACAGTTAAGAACCCTGTTGTTGTTCTTTGTGCCCAGATAAACTTGCATAGAGACGATCCGCCGAGATCGCCATTGTTCCATCTATTATAACGCAAAGCTGTCGCTTGCTTAAAGTTAATATCACTCTTAACGAACTGAGTGAAGCCCCACGTCGTAAAACCAGCTAAAGCTACGAGTGGTGTATCTTATTTGTACAGTGTTGAAAGGCGCCGACATTTCCCGTAATATGATCGACTGTACGTGCATATTCTTCGAATAGTGTTGAAATGCGCTCAGATTTCATGTAACACATGCGTAACTGCTAACAAACTACATTGCATTGCACGTGTTTACCCACTAGCGTTTGTTTGGTCGCTATAGTTACGATAGTGACACGGAAGTCTTAGCCAACGCTTCCGGGTGAACTCTGACCCGTGCAATCGCCAGAGTGTAAACAAACCCTTCGGTGGCTAGGCTAACCTAAGCAGTTGTTCACATTGAGGCCTATGCTAAAGCCTTACACATTATTTACGGTTATCATTAGTATTAACATCAGCGGTTAAATACAGTGTCTGTTTGAACAAAGTTAAAGTGATTTAACCATTTAAACACCTCGACATGTACACCTGTTGGTCTTTTCTTCTTTCTTCTTTTTACCTTTCTCACATTTTACTTTACCTAACGTTATATTTTACTTGAAGTAGAAATTTTTAATTACTTTAAAAATTTAAAAAGAAAATATTGATTTATGATTATTAATTGTCAAATTCGAATTTGATTTGAAAGAAAAAGAAAATTAAAATAAAACTGAAATTCTATTTTTCTAAACAGGTAATTTCGAACGATTTCTAGATTTATTCTTAATTCTAATGTCATAATTTCTATATTTCTCTTTGAGATCTAATCACTTCAGGTGAATAAGTCTTGAACTTTGAAAGTCAAAACCCAAAATTTTTCCTATTACAAAAGATTGTTAGACTCATACTTCCTCATTATTGTTATTGCGTTGTATCCTCCGTTTCTCCGTTCTTCCTGTTGTGGTTGTAAAGACTCAGGGGTGGATCTGATTACGGCGAATTTGCATATCATAATTAATAATTCATAATTAATAATAATTCATACAGGTTTGTATCAGATCAGTCTTACATGTTAATACATCTCCCGATAAGGGATGATATGTCTTGTTACCTGCATGCATGTGAATCCTTGCGATTAACCACAAGTTGATTGCAATTATTTACACGGACCACATTTCACAAACAGGTAAAATTAATTAGCTCGATTAATTTATAGAGTTTAGGAAAATTAATTCTGTGGCCACAAGAATTAGCCTTCCCGCCCTATAAACAAATACTCTTTAAAGTATCTTTAATTTGTAAAGCTCGTAGCTTTTGATCTAGACATTTCAGGGACCCGAAGTATGAGCAGACAGTCAATCCATCAAATGAGTATCATGAATTTTAATAAGAAATAACTAGCCTATGCATTTACTACGTTACAGGAATATATGTATTTACAAACATGATAAACAACGAAACACACAAACATTACAAACATAATAAACAACAAAACACGATAAGGCATCGATGAACGAGAAATGCATAGAGACAGAGAGAGGGAGAATTTTTAGAAAGTTGCAGTTATGCACGAGGGAGTTTTAGAGAGACCCGAGGATCTTAACTAAATAGCAAATTCGCATAGACACGGGACTTCGAGAGACAACAACACTTCAACACATCTTAAAAGCGTGCTCAAACACGGATACTTGCACAGGTAGGTAAACTCTTTGCATGGCTGGTGAAGAAGCATGTGTGTGTCTCTCGGTCCTGCGCGTCATGCGGTCACATGCGCGCGTTTCTCCTTCAAAGCAAGCGCGCGCTCGTTTAAAGGTCCCTTGTAGATGGATTTGCTGAAGAGACATGTCACGCGGTGTTCTTTTCAATCGTCGATTGGAATTAAACACGGAGACTTATCTAAGACTGAAAAACGTAAACTAAACTAGAAACAAAACAAAAGAAAGAGATCCCCAAAGGGAACTCACGAAGGAATCACATTCTGGCAAGAGTGAGAGAGTAAGACAAGAGAGAGAGAGAGAGAAGGGGAGAGAGAGAGAGTGCATTGGTAAACTTCACCCAGACAGTAACCTCTCTGAAACAACATGAAAAACATCATCTTAATGCTTCCTAGAAGCTGAAAGATACTTGCAAAGTTTCTTGGTCTCTCTGTGTTCCTAAAACGGCCTGTCCCGGCCGCGTGCAGGAGCGGATCTTCTTTGTTCCGTGTGCGCGCGTCACGTGGCGTTCGGCGCGCGCTTTGAACATAAATTTAAAGTCTTTGAGGTAACATTACCAAATTCGGCTGAATTCATCTCCTCTCCTGTGAGATGAGTTAGGTTGGAAACTTAAAGAAAACAAAACTTTTAAACAAACAAAAGAAAGAAAGGATTTCCCTAGGGGAAATCGTATCAGAGACTACATGACTAAGGCACACGTAGGCAAGCAAGTTAGAGGCAAGAGACCGAGTTGGAGCTCGGCGCGTCTCTTTGAAGACATTTCGGTTCACGCCTCTCCTGGCGTGAATGCACCAATCAGCTGGGAGAAAAGTGCGCGGCAAAGGTTTTCCTTTGTCTCATCGAGATCGACTTTGCATGTTTTATGACGGTGACATAGAATGCGTTCGATTTTACTCCAGAGATGATAAAACATAGTAACACATATCTGACGGTTTGTATACATATATATATGGTTTGGTCAGATCAAGAGGATTCTAAACATATGAAGAACGACTTATAAATTGGATGACACAGCAAAGTTACATTTAAAAGGCATACTTTCCAAGCATTTTGTAGTTATTTTAGAACTATGATACTATCACAGGTAACCATAGGACCATAACACACACACATACAAGCATATCAAAATATATCTCAGTAAAGCCTTTATATGATGAAGATAAAGGTTTGTGTATGTGTGTGCGTGTCCATGAGTGAATGTTCTTCTGAGTGGTCTGCCCTATCTCTCTTGGTAGAAGAGAGGGGGGGTATTCATGATAGTATGTAAGTCAAAGAAACATTAACCCATTAGAGTCTTCAAGGACGCACAAACCAAACACATAAAGAAAAATCATGAGATGAACATTAGATGCATGTATCACATGGTTATGCATAGAATATATAAATATAGGATTACACAGGTTTCATTTCTCCTTCTCCAGGACTCAAGTCCATGCACATTCCTTTGGGTCGTAAACCTGTAAGCGGACACCAAACAACTTCCAGTGTTAGCTTGGTTTAGGGGAATGTTCATGGGTGTGTGTGTGTGGGGTGTGTGGGGTGTGTGGGGTGTGTGGGGGGGGGGGGTGTTAATTTACTTTCAGGCTTCTAGTCTCTCTAGAGGCTTTGGACTTTAGCAAGGATGCATTTATTTATTCAGATGATCCGTCATTCCGCCCAGTCCTTACAGTCCCCCTTTTCGTCAGATGATGTCCCTGTGTGTGGACATAATCAGACGACAACTCATCACCATGGGCGGATGACGGGTGAATCATGATGGTGGTCTGGGGGGGGGGGGGGGGGGGGTATTCATGATAGTATGTAAGTCAAAGAAACATTAACCCATCACAGTCTTCAAGGACGCACAAACCAAACACATAAAGAAAAATCATGAGATGAACATTAGATGCATGTATCACATGGTTATGCATAGAATATATAAATATAGGATTACACAGGTTTCATTTCTCTTTCTCCAGGACTCAAGTCCATGCACATTCCTTTGGGTTGTAAACCTGTAAGCGGACACCAAACAACTTCCAGTGTTAGCTTGGTTTAGGGGAATGTTCATGGGTGTGTGTGTGTGGGGTGTGTGTGTGTGTGGGGGGGGTGTTAATTTACTTTCAGGCTTCTAGTCTCTCTAGAGGCTTTGGACTTTAGCAAGGATGCATTTATTTATTCAGATGATCCGTCATTCCGCCCAGTCCTTACAGTCCCCCTTTTCGTCAGATGATGTCCCTGTGTGTGGACATAATCAGACGACAACTCATCACCATGGGCGGATGACGGGTGAATCATGATGGTCGCGTAGCAGGTGGATATTAGGGCTGAGGATTCAGCTCGATGAGGTTCAAAGTGGTCTATGGGGTGGTACCCTCTTTTCGATGGTCTCGTCGGAAAGTTCCAGACACAGCTTTTGTGAGCTTGGCTGTAGATGTTCGCATCTCGTTGGATCTCTGGTACCGGATGAAGGTCAAGTGTCAGGGTGTGGTTGATTACCGTAGAGGTACCCAGCGCAGGATCAGCTGCAGTCCAGGATTGGACAACAGGTGAGGCAGTTGAGACACAGCTTGGAGGGCTATGTCGATGGGAACAAGGTCAGTTCAGCTGGGACCCCCCTTTCGCAGTCCACAATTCCCGTTCTGGAGTTCGGGTGCAATTGTGGGTTTTTTTTTAAAAGGATGGGATTTGGTTCAGTTCTGATTGGTGCTCTTCGCTTGGAAGAGGATACGATGCCAGGTCGTCGAGGTGAAGGATGGCACCTTTGATGCTTGGATTACATGCTCTGGTTGAGCAAGGTGACACAGGTGTCAGTGTCATTCTGGTCGTAAGTGAGTGCAGCTGTGCGCACAGGAGTGTTAAGGAGTCCCCCTTTCACCTACAATCTCTGCGTGGGTCTCGGTGATCTGAGTGCGAGGCTTGGCTTTAGCAGGGCAGCGTGTGCCGCTGATCTGCAGCCCGAGTGTCGTCCTTGGTTGGCTGGGACTTCGCTTTGAGGACGCCGGTATGCCACTTGCTTCGGTGTCTTGCAAGTTGATGCGTCATGAGCATACATTGGCATGACCCCCCTTTTGCACTGTGGCACCACAAGCTGTGGCGCAGTGATGGCATCAGGTGCAGAACGCTGAATGTTGTCTTGTGCACGCAGCATGTGCAAGGTGTATTGCGGGTGTCTGGGGTACCGGTTGTCGGTGGGTCTAGACAGCGTACTAGGGTGGTTGGAGGGGTCTAAGTGGTGGTGACTCCCAGTGTTCATGAAGTTGTTATAGTCTTTGGCGAGCTGGAAGGTGCATGGTAGCGAACTTGAAGCTTGACTTGGTGTTGAGGCTGTGTACCCCTGGATGGCTGCTGGAGTTCACATGAACACTGTGACTTAGAGTCTGGCTTTGTTGTAGTTCTCGTTACCTCTATGACCTGCCAGTCTGGCTTTGGTAACCTGTGTGACTGGAGGGGGGGAGGGGTTCTTGAACTTGGGCCCAGACTGTCAGGTGTTTGAAGTCTAGTAAAGGCTCAAAGCGCACTAGCAGATCTTTTCTAATCAGAAAGGGGTAAGTGTCCATTTGTGAGATGTACACAGGGTGTTTCAGACTAAAAGAACCAATTGTCAGGTGAATGTGCGCTACCTGTTTGAGCCGAATGTCGTTCTGGCTGTATGACTGCACAGTCAGCTCGCATGTTTGAGATGTAAGAGTTCGATCTTGTCTCTCAGAGTCTTTCAAAGAGTTTCCGGGCCATACCCTGTTCGATCATGTGCCCGAGGAGTCTTGGCGTCGGGGCTGGTGTGGTGATCGACGGGCGGTTAGGGCTGGTCTTGTGTAGTTCTTTGCGGAGACAGACAGAGCAGCATTCCTTGGTCTTTTGGGATTTTGGTCCCAGTTGTGGGAAGTTGTGCTATCTTGCTCAGGCTGTGCAGTTGTCAGCTGTGTTAGCTCTGTGGTCTGTTGTTGACGAGCAGTGTTCTGTGTGCCTGTTGCAGGTGTTATGCTGAGGCATAGGCTGGTCCCTCTTGTTGTCTTTGTAAAGTCTTTTGTGAAGAAGCTCTTTAAGCAACTTCAGGCTTTGGCTGTCTCGGACGTGGCAGCACTGTTTTCGTCTGATGTGTGTTCAGGCTTGTGCTGACCAGTGGCAGGTCGAGAGGGGTTTCGCTCTGGAAGGTTGAGGTCAGGTTAAGCAGGGGCTCTGTGACATTTTGGCACACTTGTGGTGAGTGACTAATGCATGGCCCTAAAAGTTCAGAACTACTGCTTAATGGGTTCGCTAGATATTTAGCACAAAGCTAAGTGTCTCTTGTGTCCTTATAAGCTTAGGTGTGAGCGTTAGGAGGCTAAGACTTGTGTGGTTCTGAGAGTATTTCCTGGAGAGGGCATAGCCGAGATAAAATAAATGACGTAAGATGGTTCTTATGACTTAATTATTTCTCTGGACTTAACTGGGGGTGTCACTACGGCTTGACGAAGTGAATGATAAGAGGGAAACGGACAGCTTTCTTATTTAAATTCTGCTTATTATCAATCCTCAGAATTATAGATGTGCCCTAGTAAATTGTTGAAATTACTTGTGCTGCAGGGTCACGAAAATGAGTGCACTGGTTGAAACTAAGCCGAAACAACAAATAAGGGTGTCTCTGTTTCCTTTCTGGGCCCTATGGGAAATGGAACCACATTTGAAATTGAAATTAAATTAAATCATATAGATGACTGAATAGCCAAGGGAATAGCTGACTGCTATTATTATCAAAGTCAAAGAAATGAAGGAATTAAAAAAAAAAAAAAAAATTTAAAGCACAAGGGAATAAAGTGATCAAAACACCGGGAATGATCGGTTTAGTCACCTGCCGATGAAAATTCCTATTGCTATATGAATTATTCTCTAGCTACACAGTTTACGTGTAGATAAACATAAGTTTAATTAACAGGGCATCTGCAAAGTTAGCCTTCGACGGTTAGCAAGGACGATGCCTACACTAGTGAAGGTGAACTTTAGCTGCAAAGAATTGTAAACACGGAAAGTGAATAATTAGAAACCCTAACTGGTGTTAAAGAAAGCATTCTAGAATACTTTGCATTGTGTGAACACAAGCGGTGATTAAGGGCTCAAGTAAATTATGCTAACTGCTAACTGTAGAAGTTATTATGTAGCTTAGCCTAAGCTGGATGGATGCTATGTTAGTTTAGCTTAGCGTAAGCTGGAGGAATGCTAGGTTAGCTTAGGCACCTGCTGGTTTGTTTACAAAGTGACATCACAAGTTAGCACTTCCTGTGACAAGTCGTTGTCATGGGAACTAGAGCATGTCAGACAATTCAACAGTCCCTAAAGAATGTCTGTACTTTTTACATGAATTATGCATGTTTAAACGGGTTAACAGGATGCACCTATATTTTAAGTCTTTCTAGGACTTGGTGTTACATTAAGTAAAATGCAGATGAGTTTTGGCATTAGCTAATTTTACACATGGAACTTTTCTTCTTTACATGTAGCAAATGCTTGGTTCGAAAGAATCGTGCGTAGTCTGTTGGCAGGTAAGGCTTACACGTCCATTCAAGATTTTCTTTAAGTCAGTAAAATTCTAATTTTATGAATGCAGAGCCTTGCAACTCTTTGAGCACACATTTTCATCTACTCTTAAAAGTTCTATGTCCTATGCTGATCAGGGACCTTTTTAGCAGAGTCTTGCACTGTGTTCGTGCAGTGTCTTCTGGTTTTGCAGTTCAAAATCATTGGGGTTTTAGGAAGTCTTTCTGAGGAGGCCTTCTGTGATAGAGGCCTTCTGTGATAGAGGCCTTCTGCATTAGGTCACACATCGTTGAGTGGGCATTGCGTGGTCTTGGGCGAGCTGGAAGGTGCAGGGTAGGTAGAGTTTCCGGGCCCACCCCCTTTCGATCAGGTTCCCCAGGAGTCTTGGCGTAGGGGCTGGTGTGGTGATCGATGGGCGGTTAGGGCCGGTCTTGTGTAGTTTTCTGCGGAGACAGACAGACGAAGCAGCATTTCTTGGTCTTTTGGGGTTTTGGACCCAGCTGTGGGAAACTGTGCTGTCTCACTCAGGCTGTGCAGCTGTCAGCTGTGGTGGCTGTGTGCTGCTGTCACTTTGTGACAGTTTGCTCTGTGTGCCTGTTGTAGGTCTTACGCTCAGGCATAGGATGTCAGGAAAGTCTTTTGTGAAGAAGCTTTTTCAGCGACTCCAGGGTCTCGGCTGTCTCAGACGTGGCGGCACTGTGTTTGTCTGATGCGTGCTCAGACTTGTGCTTACCAGTGGCTTGTTGAGAGGGTTACCGCTCAGGGCTGTCTGGGCTTGAGTCTCTTGGTGATGGGTGTCGGCTATTTCCGGGTCGCCGGCTGGCTTCCCAGAATCTTTCAGAGCGCTCGCTCTGGTGCCTTGGACGAGCACCATCACGGTTGTGCTGCCCTCTGCTGGTCTGGAGCGGTCTCGACTCTCTGTAAACAGGGCTATGGTGTTGTGGGGCGCCCTCTGGGTGCAGCTCTGAGTGTGTTCAGAGACAGAGCAGATTGTGGGGTTTTTCAAATTCTTTTCGGACAGTCTTTTGCTTGGTGTAAGCTTCTCTTAGCTGTTGAGTAGTCATGCTATGTGGGCAGGCCAGAATGCCTAGGTGATGACTCACTGTGGGGTGCAGATTTCGGATAATCCGCCCCACGCGGTGACGTTGGTAACAGTTTGTAAGTGAAAGTCAATGTCTTGTAGGTAGGCGTGCACGTTGTGGCCTCCTGCAGGGTTCGGAGTGAACGTAGGGAGGTTTCTCGCCAGCTTGTTAAGTCTTTTGGGAGCCCTGCCGTTGTAAGTAGCAGGGGCTATCCTGGAAAGGCCCTTATCCCCTCGCTGCTGACGGGGATTCTTGTGGGCTGGCTGGTGATGTTTTGAACAGTGGGCTTTCACCCCCCTTTTACAGCTCTGGGTTCTTGGCTGAAGGGTGCGGACCAGCTGGTCAGGGAAACTTTGTGGTGCGTGTTTCCCCTTCCCGGTCATTCTGCAGTCTATAAGAGTGTTTCACTCGGTGTGAAGAGTGTCAAGTTGGTCTTTGAGATTGTGTCTCTGCTGTATGAGCTTGTGGATGGTAGCACGGCCTCTTGCGAGTTTTTCGCAGGCCGTGGCTTTCGAGTCTCTTTAAGTTCAGTCTCTGCTCTTTGCAAGGGGCTTCACTTTGTCGGAGTCTCTTGTTGAGTTCCTCTCTGGTTCTTTTCTCTGACTGCTCTCTTCGGTCTGTGTGCAGACGAAGATCAGGCAGGGCAGTTTGAAGTCTATCCACTTCCTTCTGTAGCTCGGGGTCGTTGTCATCCTCGGCTTGCATCCTTAGCGTTGCAACTTCGTGCTCCAGGGCGATGTGGCTCCTTTCGTGAAGGCGTGCTTGTGCGACGAGCTGGCAAGCGAGGTTTTGACGTGTCTGGCCCGGTCTTGTCGTGGGTGCCTTGGCTTAGTCTGTGCGCCGTCATGCTGGTCCCCGTCTGCGTCCAGCTGCTCTTGGCTCGGGGCTCTGAGTCACTGGCGACCTGGGCAGGAATGGAGGTGTCATGAGCCTCAGCCATGTCTCCAGGTTGTCCCGGCGGGTTGTGGGACTGTTCCCTGTGGGCGAGAGGAGCACAACACACACACGGAAAGACCAGTGCAAGTTCTTTCTACGTTTAACGAGCTATAATACAGGCTGTTGATGCTAACGACTTGGTTGTCAAACTATTATTCAGCTTTCCTTGGTGTCTCAGATAGGTTCTGTCTCTGGGTGAACTGAAAGGAACAACATCACAACAGATCAGAGAACTAGCAAGATAGAAAAGTAAAATAAAATTGAATAGGTCTAATGAAGATGGAGCAAATAATGACACAAGGAAGTGTTACAGAGAGTAAGGTCGTCTAAGCCGGCTGTCGGCGGCTAACCTAGGGAAGGGGGTGTGGCTTGGAGAAGAGAAGGTTGGCCACACCCCTTAACTGGCCGGGGAAATATGTAATATTCTGGGGCCTATATTAAGTAGATGGTTTTTTTTTTTTATATTACCTCATTTTTAGTCTGCCCAGGGTGGAACTGAAATCACTCTGGTTGGAATCAGCGCGTGATCGGTCCTTCCAGCGTTTCCGAACACTTGACAGCAGAGTCCCCGGGCTCTACACGTCTGGCAGGATTTTTTTCTGCGTCGTGCAAAAGAAAACAGGAAATATTCGTCTGTTTTTCGACTCCCATAATAACATATTATCAAATAGCACTTATGATTAAAATATGCTTTAGGTTTTTTACAATTGAGTAGCTACGTCAATGCTAACCAGGAGCTTATCGTTAATGTAACGATTATAATTAATATCAGCCCTTTCTTAAGAATAGTGAAAGAGCATCGTTTCACTAAATCTTGTCTTCACCCTGGCCGAAGAATCTCGTTCCGCCAGGGGAGTTTAACATTAAAATGTCATAATTCAAAAGAGGTTTCTTCATCTTTTGTAGGACAATTTCAATACTATGAAACAGCAGTTTCTTTTTAGTTGTGCTGAACTGAGACGGCTTTTGCCTTTAACCAGTCAGACAGTGAGTTCGCAACGCGTTCGCTCACTTTCGAAATGCGCGCGTCTGCGGCTTGTCTCACAATTTCAACATCCGCGCGCATATTAAATAACAGTACTCATATACACAGATTGAAACTGGAATGCTCATAAAACAAGTTTTAAATGTGCCCGCATTCTCCACCATAATTGTAAATACTCAGGGGTGGATCTGATTACGGGGAATTTGCATATCAAAATTCATAATTCATAATTAATAATTATTCATACAGGTTTGTATCAGATCAGTCTTACATGTTAATACATCTCCCGATAAGGGATGATATGTCTTGTTACCTGCATGCATGTGAATCCTCGCGATTAACCACAAGTTGATTGCAATTATTTACACGGACCACATTTCACAAACAGGTAAAATTAATTAGCTCGATTAATTTATAGAGTTTAGGAAAATTTATTCTGTGGCCACAAGAATTAGCCTTCCCGCCCTATAAACAAATACTCTTTAAAGTATCTTTAATTTGTAAAGCTCGTAGCTTTTGATCTAGACATTTCAGGGACCCGAAGTATGAGCAGACAGTCAATCCATCAAATGAGTATCATGAATTTTAATAAGAAATAACTAGCCTATGCATTTACTATGTTACAGGAATATATGTATTTACAAACATGATAAACAACGAAACACACAAACATTACAAACATAATAAACAACAAAACACGATAAGGCATCGAAGAACGAGAAATGCATAGAGACAGAGAGAGGGAGAATTTTTAGAAAGTTGCAGTTATGCACGAGGGAGTTTTAGAGAGACCCGAGGATCTTAACTAAATAGCAAATTCGCATAGACACAGGACTTCGAGAGACAACAAGACTTCAACACATCTTAAAAGCGTGCTCAAACACGGATACTTGCACAGGTAGGTAAACTCTTTGCATGGCTGGTGAAGAAGCATGTGTGTGTCTCTCGGTCCTGCGCGTCATGCGGTCACATGCGCGCGTTTCTCCTTCAAAGCAAGCGCGCGCTCGTTTAAAGGTCCCTTGTAGATGGATTTGCTGAAGAGACATGTCACGCGGTGTTCTTTTCAATCGTCGATTGGAATTAAACACGGAGACTTATCTAAGACTGAAAAACGTAAACTAAACTAGAAACAAAACAAAAGAAAGAGATCCCCAAAGGGAACTCACGAAGGAATCACATTCTGGCAAGAGTGAGAGAGTAAGACAAGAGAGAGAGAGAGAGAAGGGGAGAGAGAGAGAGTGCATTGGTAAACTTCACCCAGACAGTAACCTCTCTGAAACAACATGAAAAACATCATCTTAATGCTTCCTAGAAGCTGAAAGATACTTGCAAAGTTTCTTGGTCTCTCTGTGTTCCTAAAACGGCCTGTCCCGGCCGCGTGCAGGAGCGGATCTTCTTTGTTCCGTGTGCGCGCGTCACGTGGCGTTCGGCGCGCGCTTTGAACATAAATTTAAAGTCTTTGAGGTAACATTACCAAATTCGGCTGAATTCATCTCCTCTCCTGTGAGATGAGTTAGGTTGGAAACTTAAAGAAAACAAAACTTTTAAACAAACAAAAGAAAGAAAGGATTTCCCTAGGGGAAATCGTATCAGAGACTACATGACTAAGGCACACGTAGGCAAGCAAGTTAGAGGCAAGAGACCGAGTTGGAGCTCGGCGCGTCTCTTTGAAGACATTTCGGTTCACGCCTCTCCTGGCGTGAATGCACCAATCAGCTGGGAGAAAAGTGCGCGGCAAAGGTTTTCCTTTGTCTCATCGAGATCGACTTTGCATGTTTTATGACGGTGACATAGAATGCGTTCGATTTTACTCCAGAGATGATAAAACATAGTAACACATATCTGACGGTTTGTATACATATATATATGGTTTGGTCAGATCAAGAGGATTCTAAACATATGAAGAACGACTTAAATTGGATGACACAGCAAAGTTACATTTAAAAGGCATACTTTCCAAGCATTTTGTAGTTATTTTAGAACTACGATACTATCACAGGTAACCATAGGACCTGGGTAACACACACACATACAAGCATATCAAAATATATCTCAGTAAAGCCTTTATATGATGAAGATAAAGGTTTGTGTATGTGTGTGCGTGTCCATGAGTGAATGTTCTTCTGAGTGGTCTGCCCTGAGTGGTCTGGGGGGGGGGGGGGGGGGGGGTATTCATGATAGTATGTAAGTCAAAGAAACATTAACCCATCACAGTCTTCAAGGACGCACAAACCAAACACATAAAGAAAAATCATGAGATGAACATTAGATGCATGTATCACATGGTTATGCATAGAATATATAAATATAGGATTACACAGGTTTCATTTCTCTTTCTCCAGGACTCAAGTCCATGCACATTCCTTTGGGTTGTAAACCTGTAAGCGGACACCAAACAACTTCCAGTGTTAGCTTGGTTTAGGGGAATGTTCATGGGTGTGTGTGTGTGGGGTGTGTGTGTGTGTGGGGGGGGTGTTAATTTACTTTCAGGCTTCTAGTCTCTCTGGAGGCTTTGGACTTTAGCAAGGATGCATTTATTTATTCAGATGATCCGTCATTCCGCCCAGTCCTTACATTTTTATAAACTTAACCACTCTATTTGATTCATTGGTTTACCTCTTTATTTAATTTCCCCTTTCTTATTTTGTCCATTATCATTATTTATTTATTTCCCTTTTCTTCCCTTTTCCTTTCCTCCGTTATTTTAGCTTGGGAACCTGAGCCTCAATAGGAGACATTACCATCTCAGTACGAGTTTCAAATCAATTAGAGACAACCCTCTTTTACAAAAATTTTATTTTTATAAAATATAAAAATATACTCGTAGTCAACAAAGGCTTCAGAGCCATTTGTGGGATCCAATCTCCTTGCTTTCTTTCCTTCTTATTACTTCTTTCCTGTTCTGTCCTGCTTTATTCCATCTTATTCTTCACATTTGTAGGGAACAAACCTGGAAGAACCATCAATCGATTCTAAAAGAAAGAGAAAGATAATCTTTCCCAACAAAGAAATTATTAGGTATTTGATTTTTAATCAAACCCTCTTTTGTTCTCCATATTCTCCCTGCATTTGTAAACACAATTTAAATTTTGACATCTTATCCAAGATCAATTAACAGGGACAAGTGTTGAGCAAACATCGCCTTCAAAGCATCCCTGCTGTAAGCGGTCCAACTGAAGGTGTGTGGTTTCAATCCTGTCAAACCCAGAAAATAGGTATCAGCGTTATTATTGTATTATTTTTCCTCGTAAACAAACAATAATATTGTTTACCTTTCTGGAAACAAATTTTCATTGATAGGAAGTATTTATAAGAAAATAATATTTCTCCCAGTTAAGAATTTTCTTTCTTTGTTTTTTTTTTTATTGAAATTGGTTAACCTTTCTCTTTTTTTTTTTCCTTACTCAGTTGAGTGACGAAGTCCTCACATCACGAGTTGAAACCAGCTTTTCATTGATAGAAAATATGGTAACACTTTACGGTAAGGGTACATGAATTATCATGAATTCATGTATAAATTCATGCATGAATTTTGCATTCATTCATGCATTAATATCTCATGAATCATCAGGAACTAACACGAGTTCAACGTTTTTCATTCATGACTTCATGGATGAACAACACCTTAATTAAAACATTAACTAAGATGAGCACATCATCATGAATTATGATTTATTACACATGATCATGATGTTTTCTTTGTTCTTTGTCTAGGTCAGTGACCGAGTCACCACTTTAGTTGAGGGGCCACACACATGATGAAGTCATTGATAGAGAATGCTTAGTTAATGATGACTACTGTATTGGACAGACCCCAAAATAGACCAATCACAGCTCATAGCACACAAATTCATCATTAACTAAGCATTATCTATCAATGACTTCATCATGTCTGTGGCCCCTCAACTAAAGGGGTGACTAGGTTTTTTGAAACACTGATCAACAATGTGCTATTAATGGTGGCATAACTGTGAACAGTGTTTCAAAGGACCTAGTCACCACTTTAGTTGAGGGGCCACACACATGATGAAGTCATTGATAGATAATGCTTAGTTAATGATGACTACTGTATTTGATTGACAACACCACCATCATGACAACACCACCATCCTTCGCAAGGAGCACAGAGAACGTGACTCCCATGTCGATGACACCAGCCACGCTTCTCAAGAAACCCACAAGAAGGAAACAACTGGAATCAACGAATGCATCCAAAAGCATTATATGTGGGTAATCGACAACGAAACCCACCTCCGCACCACTCAGCCAAACACAGCACTGAGTGTGCCCAAGAACAAGACAGTTTACCCTCAGAAGACATGGAGCAACTATTGAGGCAACTGCAAGTGTTCATCGAAAACAAGCTGAACACAGAGGACCAATGATCATCTGGTACACCTTCCTAAGGAAGATGATGACCACCTGTTCTACAACAACACAGAACAAAGTGGTTTCTCACAGTCAACCACTGACGAACACCCAGAGGTACCAGGAAACACCATCCTGGCTACCCATCACTCAAAGACACCACCAAACGAGCTCCAAACTCAAGAACCATGTGGGTGCTACAGCAACAACAGTAAGCACAGAAGGTCAGAAAGTCTGTCACAACCAGAAGGCATCATCGGAGGAATGCAACAACGGAGACCAAGTTTGGCACTATATCTTCACGCATCCTTGCCAAACTACCTCCCAATGTCTGCCAGAGAACTTCCTGCCTTACTGGATTGGCCCCCAGCAGATCACAGAAGATCCCTTTTCCAAGGCAAAGATGCAACAAGCGCATCAAAGCTAAGCCATCAAGCAAAGGGAGGGGGGGAGGGAGCATAACAGACTGAAACAGATCTGACCATACATACATATGCATACATGCATACATGCATACATGCACTACACAACACCCCTAACATACTCACTAACATACAGAAGTTAACCACCTCTACCGTGCAAAACATTCAACAAATATGTTTTCCCCCACAGGTAGAAACTATCTTCAGAAACTAGCTTAACAACTTAGCTACACTTACCATAGGAAACATGGTAACTACCCATCCAACAAGTACACCTGAGAACACCTCTCATTACATCATGATACCTGACAACTTAGCTGCACAACCGTAGTTATAAGTCATATCAGGATCACTCAACTGCTTTGTTTTGTTTTACTTCTTCATTCCTTTCCTTCTTTTATTAGGTAAAATGCCTGTCCACCCCATAAGGGTCAAGGTCACAATAATAGGATTGACACACCACGCCTAATATTTGTAAGTCACCTTAAAACGAATGTGAGCCAGAGAACTCCCTGCATCATTCGGATCACAAATTGAAAGGTAAATTGGTCTAAACCTAGAACAAGTTAGAAGAGACTAAAACAAACTAGAATAACGGTCCTAAAATTGAACTAAACTTTATTCAACGTGATTGACTATGTTGAGAGAGTGAACCTGTTTAGGCCTAGAAAATCGAATGCCCTGCACCAGTAAAGTGACCAGTCATGGAGGTGTTGTCTTGTTGTTTGCTGTGTGTGTTTGCTTCCTCTACCCGTTTCTCCAGCATTCAACGATGTCTTCTTCTCAACACATCGTCGAACGAAGGGGGGATATGTAGCGACAACGAGAATGGACCCAAACACAACTGAATCTTCCATGTGATTCATTCAAGCATAATCCCACACAGAGTCTTCACATTCCAGACTCAAATCACCAAACCCAGAGCCATAAATCACCCACAGGCTACAGAGAGTCTGCAACCAGGAAAATACTTTAATTGTCAACGTTTGGTAATTTTACAAGACAGACATGAGAGATGAACAGAACAGACTTCAGCAGGAAGAACGTTGTCAAAATTAGATAGTTTGAAAAGACTGATGGGTTCAGAGATGTCACGGGATAGGACCCACCAAGTTAACGCCACGAGGTCATTTGATCCCATGACAAAGATGTAAAACAGACTTCCCCCTTCTTGAAGACCGTTGAATGACCTCCGTGTTGAGATCCATTTTAAAAAAACAAAACCACAGAGAC
The DNA here is from genome assembly GCA_031834385.1 of Semotilus atromaculatus. NCBI lineage: Eukaryota > Metazoa > Chordata > Actinopteri > Cypriniformes > Leuciscidae > Semotilus > Semotilus atromaculatus. The sequence continues at coordinate 19,070,492 of JAULUF010000020.1, read as the reverse complement.
TTTACATATAAAAATGCATCCAATCATCACAAAACAATTCTTGACGAACTTATAATCAACTACATTCTATATTGTGTCTACGACCCCTGTATGTGTCTATTATGCTTAGATCACATAAAAGTCGTGTGATTGTTGTAACTATTACCTGTGTGAATGAAAGTGTATCGTGTATCAATGCGACCACGTGTTTTTAATTCAGACGATGGCTTGATTGAAATCTGTGTAAAATGTTTATGTTCGTATAATAGGAATCATGTATAAACTGGATCCTCTGTACTCTCTGTTAGAACTGGAGGAGTAAAAAGGCCACAGATAATGCATGATTTACGATGAGAGGTGGGGGATGGAAAATACCCACTTCTCAAATAACCTTATAAGTATCTTATTGTCTGAATTCCTCCAGGAGGCGGGACAAACATTGGAGATAAAATCTTAGACCCAAACAAAGAGCTAAGTTCTTTTCTGAGTTCTTCAGAGAAGTACTACTTCTTCAAATTCTTCTTGTAAGTTCTTAGAGAGCTCTTCAGAGTTCTTGAGAAAAACACGGAGAGAGCTACTGAAGAGTATGCTCTAGGGGAGAGCCATGAAAAAGTAACAGACGGACGAAAATGTAGACGAGCAGAGAAGATGACCCAAAGCAAGATCAGGGTTTAAAACAGCTTCATTCAAGCCATCTAACTCGTCTCACTTTCCTTTCTTTTCCTTTGTTTTCTTTTCCGTTAAAAGTCTCGGTTCTAAGTAAGTTTTGCTGCAAAGTTTCGTTTAAACGTTCCGACTGCAAAGCCCTTACAACTTCAAAGACTTTCACCCATCCGCCAACACACCACGTGATTGGCGGCCCAAGATCTAGCAGGCACGAGGAGACCGCCAGCCAAGCAACGGACCCGAAACCCTCTACACCGACAAAAGGGAATCCCAAAGCAATGCGAACGCAAGTACCTCCAGACTCTTAACTGAACTGGTGCACTGATATAAAATTGAATAACCCGTCAAAGAAACGTTAAAAGGGTTAAATTAATGATTGATGGTTCGTTCAGGTCATGTCTTTTAAGTGCATATAGAAACTTGGAATTTCACCATCTCACTCTTAAAACTCATTCTTCCCTCACTCTCTTTCTTTCTGCAACTCGTATGAATGTGTGTGTACGTATGTTTGTGTTAGATATTAGTTTTATGTTCTAGGATAATCAATAAAGTATTGTTTGTATTTGAAAAGAGAAGCATTACTTGTGTTATGTGCTTATGAATTTATTGTCTTGAACTTCGATCTAAGTTACCTATGCTTTTACCCTTGATTTATTTCTTAATTTAGCTGTTAGCTGGGAATTAGTCTTTCTTGGCCAGGAAGATATTATATTTCCTAGAATTAATAATTGTTTATGCTTTCCGTTTATTGGATGAACTGATAAAATGATCATACTATTGATTCTGCTACAGTAAATTCTGAAAATAATTCAATTATTAATTATTGATCATAATCCGTTATGAATAATAATTAGTTATATTTATACGGGCGTATAAACGCTACACTGCTGTGACAGAAGTCATTTATGCTTAGTTATATCAGTACCTATAATATGAAACAGTTAGTATGTTATGTGTCATCTCTTTAATGCACATCGGATAAAGTTTAAACGTATGTATAGCAATCATATATGTTGTGTTTTATGCATTCTAATGAAACCACATGTATAAATAAACATGTTAAGTGTTATTCTTGAATCGTGTATGCAGAGGTTTTCACTTCAAAGCGCAGCAGAATTCGTTTTTGGATGCGAGTTATATCAGTGACAACAAAATAGATATTGTATTCATTGCAATGCAACAGTACCGGTTTTCTCTTCAATGCACAAGGAAATTAGTTCAATGCAGATGTAGTCATATAGATTAAAATACTCTTATGTATTTTTTATTCATGTGTGTTATTGTTATTATGTATTTCTGGTTAAGATTTATTAAGTTTAGTTGTCTGTTACCATCACTTAAACTTGTATATACTGGCGGGTGACACTAGGGGACAGTGGGGAGCCGCGGGGTTGTTTCACTTGTTTACATGAAGAAGTCACACTGCCAAAGTATTCAACACTGTGATGCTGAAACTAATATTACTGTTGTCTTTGTGGAATTTGCAGGTAAGAAAAGTGATGTGACAACATAACTGTTATATGAGTAAATTAAATGTTTTAGTTTGCAATTGTTTAATGGAATTGATGAGAACCGCATCGACGCTCCCACGGCTTGTGTGCGGCCGACTCGACCGCGTTGGTGGATGTGTTTACCCGCGCTGCGTAGGCGGATGTCCGCGGCCGCGCTTTCGGATGTCGGGCGGGAGATCGCGGCCTTACAGTGTTTAATGTTTGAGTAAAGAGTGTTTAAAGTTGTGTTAAATCGCTACTTAAAGTGCTTGAATATGTATATTGAGCTTTATAAGCTGAGATGTTAATTTCAGTATATGTTTTATTTGGTGGAATACACAGTTTTAATTTCGGTTTTAATTTGCTGTGATCATACTGTAAAACAGATACATTTGTAATGAGTTTATTGGAAAGAGAGTGTTGTTTCACTTGTTTTACATGAAGAAGTCACACTGCCAAAGTATTCAACACTGTGATGCTGAAACTAATATTACTGTTGTCTTTGTTGAATTTGCAGAACCTGTGTGTGACAGCAATAAAACTATATGTGCCACCAGAAAACAGCCTCTTCTGTGTGTGCAACACATAACGGTAATAGTCTTTGTACACAATGCACCGAAAAGTGCATAGCTTGGATGTTCTTCACTGCATTGTTTATGCAATGCAAAAATACTCCTAAGGATAACCAATCCTTTGATGCACAATAATTTGGTTAGTTCTCGTGTTCTACTGTGTGCTGTGAAAACACATAAAATAGGTTGCATTTCAATGAATACAATAAAACGCATACCATAAATGTTTTGCATTGCATACAAGAACTAATTATTGTGCATTATTTGGATTAAAACTGAATAATTTAGTTATTGCGTGCAAAGGGACAAGCATATTTTATGTCATTCTTTCACTGCATGCTATCTAACGGAAAAAGAGTGCATTCTTTATTGCAATTGATATAGGCTACACGATGGATCACGTTTTGTCGTTTTTTATAATGCAATGCAACGGACACACGTGGTGTTATCTTTTCAATGAACACCGGATTGCAACAGCATGTTACCTCTTAAATGCACACTGGAATAATTTAGTTCTTTCATACAATCCAATGAAACAGTGCATAGTTTATGTTATCTAAATGCCACCAAAGGTATGTGTTGATGTAAAAAGGTAAATAATAGTAAAACATTTTACAGTGTATTGTCTCTTATATGCAGTAAAAAATGACAAACAAATTATGTGAGATGTATTCTCTCTAATAAGCAGTTAACATGATGCTTGATGCATCGCAATGCATACAATAACTCGTTGTGCAATGCACAAAGGTTCTCCTCGTTGCACAACGGAATGAGTTAGTTATTGTATGCATTGCAACAAGTGCAACAAACTATGCAGCTTATGTTATTCTTTATTGAACAACTATACATCGTGTGTGCAATAATACAATGCAACAGCACGAGTTCATTCTTATGCAGTGTAACAAGTGCATAGCTTATATGTTATTCATCATTGCACTCACAAACTAACGTTGTACAATGATGCTGTTGCATTGAATTGCAATACGTTGTGCAATAAAGAATAACACTTGATGCATTGCAATTCATACAAAAACTAACTCATTCCGTTGTGTAATGCACAAATCTTATCTCCTGTTGCACAAAAGAATGAGTTAGTTCTTGTATTCATTGCAATGCAACAAGCGCGATCGAGTGTGCAATGCACAAATGTTATATCTCCTCGTTGCACAACATAGTGAGTTATGTATTGTATTCATTGCAATACATGCAATGCTTATGTTATTATTTACTGCACAACGTTAGATCGTGTGTCACAGGTCGGGGTGGTCAACTGAGACCCTGCCCACCCCTTGGACCCAGTACCACCTCAAGGAGCTAACAGGGACCAGACAGACGAGGCAACAGACCGAGTGAAATGCAAAGTAATCTTTTATTTATTAAAAAGGAAAAGGTCCTGGCTAAAATTCTCTTGGGTCTTCTCTAGACGAACTTCAAGTGACAGATAGGGGCATATGCTGGATGGACTCGCTCTGGCCAAGCGAGGTGAGTAGGCCGGTATGGTTCCTCTTCAGATGAACTTCAAGTGACAGATAGGGGCATATGCTGGATGGACTCGCTCAGGCCAAGCGAGGTGAGTAGGCCGGTATGGTTCCTCTTCAGACGAACTTCAAGTGACAGATAGGGGCATATGCTGGATGGAGACTTACAATTAAATGAACCTGCTCCAGTCAATGAAGTGTCGATATTACATTGGTCCTCAGCGAACACACCCTCAGGCTAGGCTGGTCTTCTCCATTCCCCTGTGACTGGACAGCACCGTGAGGGTCAGAATCGTGAGTGACAGCAAGGTTGTTCCACACTCAATACTTCTCCACTTCAACAAAACTTCTGTGATCCACAAACTTCAACACTGCACTCCACACACTGGGTGAAATAAGGCCACCGCTCACACTCTAACCTGACTCCTCTGCCACAATCCTGAACGGGGTCGAGACACACGATTACGATTAAATTTTCAGCACTTTGTCCAAGCACACTGAGCAGGGAACTACACTGCGACCAAAATGGTCGCATATGCGACCTTTTGAAATGCCATTGCAACCATAATTTTTAATGGGTCGCAAATGGATCACTGATTATTTTTGTACCTACCTTATGTTTTAGGCTATGAAGTGCGCGCGCCCTCACACAAACACTGTTCCCACAATAACTGCTTCCCCAGCTCAAGCTGTGAATGTAGATCACGTGCCCACTACGAAGTACGCGTGCCTACACAAACACGACCAACGAGCCGTCAACTCGGACCATTTTTCCTGCCGACTAAAATCCGCGCTGGCGCGACCACCATAACATTGCGCAACATCAAATGGCAAACGTAATGAAAGTGGAACAAAACTGCGCTATTATTTTGTGGTTCACGGACGGACCGTTTATCAGTTCGGACCATCAATGTCAGTGCAGCGCGAACCGATCTTCATCAAGCACACAGCACAGCGCTAAGAGATCCAGTAAAGAAAGCATTTGAATTCGCCACTGAAGTAATAACATCACTGCGAGATCTAGTGAGAAGCATTCACATTTCTCTGTTATTAACGGATCAAACAGTGCTGACGTGGAAACCAAGAGAAACATTATGCCATGAATGAACTAGTTATAGGCTTTAAGTTCACAGATCAGCAACATTCACCATGGATTTAATATAGTAACACACTAACTGTAACCATGGAAGTTTGGCAGAAATAGTAACATGCTTTCAGGTAGGTCTACATCACACATCTTTTTCCAGCACTTCAAAACTCAAATATTATCATATTTAAATGTTATTTTTAATGTGATGATGACCAAAACATTATTTGTTTATACTTCAAAGATGACCCCCATTTATAAAACTAAAAGTTTTAAGATGTAGGAAAACTCACACTTATTTAAAAATATTTTTTCTTTTAATAAATAGGAAATTTCTCTGGCACTTCTTTATTTTTGCTGTATCGAAAACATACCGAACCGTGAATTTTGTGAACCGTTACATCCCTAACCAATTTTAAAGAAAACAAGGCATGTGGTTTAAAAGATGGCAAGTAAAATAAAAAAGTACATCTGTATGCAATACAGTTTCATTATTGTTCATTATTATCCAGAGCGGCTTACTATAAATAATTTGTGCGACCAAATCATGTTTTGCGCCAGTAACAGAAAAAGTTAGTAGCGCAAGTGCCACCAGTGGAAAAGGTTAGTGTAGTTCCCTGCTGAGACAGCAATCTGGGATAGAGGTGATGCACACACATAAATACTGAGAGAAGAGAGAGCAAAAGATCATAACCCATCTTCCTTGGATGCAATGAATGAAAAGTCCAATAGCCAGCCCGTGAACAACAACTCCAACCGTATCGTCCTGTCTCTCCAGCTGAATTGACCTCACTTCAGTCTCAGCGATCCCTTTTTATCAGCCGGATTCCTCGTACGTGTCCCAATCATTGATTGCGGGGCTCTCGTGCACACCTGTTGTGTGTGTCCTCATCAATGGCCGCTCTTCCGATGACTCGCGAGCGGCCGGAACCAGCCTGGTGTTATATCGGGGCCGTTCCGATGGGGAAACATTTGCCGCGAAATTTTAGTTCCGCTTATTTCGGGTCACCCCGTGACACGTGTGTATGCAATACAATGCCAGACCACAAATATTATCTCCTCGTTGCATAAAGAATGAGTTAGTTCTTATATGCAGTGCAATATGTTATTCATCATACACATACGTTGTACAATGATACTGTTGCATTGAATTGCAATGCATTGTGCAATAAAGAATAACATATAAGCAATGCACTTGATGCATTGCAATGCATTTAATGCATTTAACTCATTCCGTCGTGTAATGAACAAATGTTATTTTCTTCGGTGCACAACAGAATAAGTTATTGTATGGATTGCATTGCAAGTTTGCAACAAGTGCATTGCTTATATGTTATTCTTTATTGGACAACGATACATCGTGTGTGCAATGCAATGCAACAGCACATTTCATCTCTTCGTTGCACAAGTTAGTTGTTGCAGTGCAATGCGAATGCATATGTGAATGATGTCGTTTCAATGCACAAAGTTGGAAATTGTATGCAATGCAACAAAGCACATATACTATCTCTTCGCTGCACAAGCTATTTTTTATGCAATGCTGAGTCAATGAGTATCTCTAGAAAGATCAAGATCAAGGACTTTTTTGACAGATGTGTGTTCATATGGACTTCTGTATGGCTGATTTAACATATATAAGGTTATATTTCAATATATTTTTCAGTCAGGTCTTTTATGCAATGCGACATCTAATATCGTACTTAATCGCGCCTCATAGGCAAGAGCAATAGCATCCCTGACCTAATATGACATGGTCTGCATTATGCATTATGTTTAGTGGCAGCAGCACCCTTGTTGCTGCCCCCATAACAAACGAATAGTTGCTCTAATAGTTGCTCTGGCACTGGCTGATGCGGTGGACGTAAGTCTTAAGAGCACGGACTGGACACAGTCTGTGAGATCACTCCTGCTCCGGCGTCATGAACGGCGGAGGGCAGAAGGCCTCAAGAGTGACCAGATGTACAACCGAGAAAGGTACCTTAAGCAGGTAATCAGGATGAGGACGCAAAATCACTTCCACCATTCCTGGGGCAAAGTCTAAGCAGGATGGTGATATCGACAGAGCCTGCATGTCCCCAATTCTTTTTAGAGAGGTAATAGCCATAAGAAAAACCTTCTTTAAGGTCAGAAGTTTGTCAGATGCTGACTCTAGAGGTTCAAAGGTGGTCTCAACCAGACCCTCGAGGACTATAGCTAAGTCCCATGAAGGAATCTTGGTTCTTACGGGAGGCCTCAGTCGTCTGGCCCCACGAATGAAGCGAGCGAGCAGAAGATGTCTCCCGAGTGGCACCCCGTCAACCAAGGCGTGGCAAGCCGAAAGAGCGTCCACATGAACCTTGAGAGTGGCGGGGCATGTGCCTGTTGATAATTTTTCCTGCAAGAAATCCAGAACTGAAGCAATCTGGCAGTTGACTGGATCTGCATTATGTACAACACATCACCTTTCAAAGACACCCCATTTGTTGGCATAACTCTTTCTAGTGGAGGAAGCCCTAGCATTTAGAATGGTCTCAATAACGGTAGGCGAAAGCCCAGTGTCCCTCAGTTGGTACCCATAGGAGGCCAACCATGAAGGTTCCACAGGTCGGGCCTGGGATGGAATTTCATGCCCTCCGCCTGGGACAGAAGGTCCCTCCTCTTCGGAATCGCCCATGGCGAGCCGTCAAGGAGAGATATTATCTCCGAGAACCATACTCTGTTCTGCCTTACTGGCGAGCTCTGGCTAGAACTCGCGGGAGCATAGCCACGGGAGGAAACGCATACAGGCACATTTTGGGCCATGAGTGCGCCATATCATCCAGACCCAGGGGGGCTGGGTGACTCAGTCTGCTGGGAGCTGAAGAGGTCCACCTCTGCTTCATAAAATCTGGTCCAGATCTGTTTTACTACATCCGGGTGGAGTTTCCATTCCCCCGTGTGTAATTTCTGTCTGGTCAGAAAATCCGCTTCCACATTCAGATGCCCTGGAATGTACACTGCCCTGAGTGACAGGAACTTCTCCTGGGCCCAGAGAAAATCTGCCTCGCTATTCTGTTCAGATTGCATGAGCGCAGACATCCCTGGTGATTATGTAAGAGACTGCCGCTATGTTGTCCCCCCGCACTAGGACAGCCTCTCAACTGAGGGAGAAAATATTTCGGGGCCAGAAATACATATTCCATCAACTTGAGACAATTGATTTGCCAGTCAAGATGATGCCTCCCCAGATCCCCTGGGCTGGACGACCACTTAAGACCGCTACCCAGCCCGACAGGGAGGCGTCTGTCGTTAGCATTCTGCGACAGCAAGACGCACCAAGAGTGGGACCCAAGGTTAGAAACCGGGAAACCAAGGTCTCTTTAACCAAAGCCACAGCGCGTAACCCTTACCATAAACATGGATTTTAGAAAGTACACGAAGCGCTCAGCGCGTGACTTACCATAAACATGGATTTTTAGAAAGAACACGAAGCACTCAGCGGGTGCTCTTGCCTTTATTTGTCCTTGGGGATTGTATAGTGATTTTGAGCCACAACTGAAGTGGTCTCATGTGCAAAAGGCCCAGAAGGAACCTTGTGGACGCAACTGCCATGAGACTTATGTAATGTCCTGACCTAACCAGATGTTGCTTTAGGGTGTTTAAAAATGGTCTTGACACAAGCGGGGAACAGTTGTGCCCCCAATGGTGACAGAGTCCCATTTAACCCCCAAGCACGTTACCCTCTGGGGAGGAGAGTGAACGCTTTTCTTGGCGTTGCACCTCAGCCCCATATAGAGAAGATGAGCGAGGATCGATCTAGATGTCGATGCGCAAGCTCTTGAGACTGGGCCAGTATGAAGCCAATCGTCGATGTAACATGGCTAGGTCGAATGGAAGGACCCGTAAATGGTAAGCTTCACCAAAGCAAACATCAGGAACTTCCAGTGTTGTGGCAATATTTCTATATGAAAAATATGCGTCTTTTTAAGATCGACCGTGAAGACCCAAACACAATGTTGAATTTACAATACGATCTGCTTGATCATTAGCATCTTGAACTTGAGCGTTCTAATGGAACGGTTCAAGCCTCAAAGATCTAAAAACGGACGCAGTCCCCCATTTTTGTGACAGCAGATGCGCCTATTCCGGTTTCATGGTAGTGGGAACCACACCGTTAAAACGAGGAGGGCAACATTCCTTTTTACTGTCTTCAGGACACAAAAAGAGATACCCGGCAGTAGCTTTTCACGCTGCCAAAGTCTCTTTAATACTTACTGTTAGGGGAATGTTAAACGTTTTTCGTCCTGGGCAATAACAGAAAACAAAAGAACCTTCAACATTTCACTGGAAACCGCTGCCCCCCGAATCACCAGAGGTGGCAAGGATGCTACAGTGGTTTCAAAAGGGCTGCTGAGCGGCTGCTGAGCTGAGTGACAAGCCGGTCCCCAGTCTTTACGAGGGGGCTTTTCTTTATCAGATCAGCTTGATATGTCTGCAACACTGCCATAGTGTGTAAAGAAGCACCAGTCTGACTCCCACCAGCGAGGATGTTATTATACATGACTTGGCTGGGAGTACTGACGACTTAAATGACGATGAGCCCCAGAGGAGAGATAGCCCGTGAGCGTCTCTTCGGCATGACGCATCATCGTGCCCCTGCACCCACAATAGTCTAATAGATTGACGTAGAGGGCACAAAGATGCACGAAAAATGTCCCCATGCACAAATGAACGTCATGGAGATCCTCAAGGAGGGCAGTTTAGCTCTAATCTGGCCACAGCACGAGTCACCACCTCGAGTAACCGCTCACACGCTTTATAATAACGAGAGAAGTGCTCGGAGGCGGTACTCTAAAAGTCCATCATTTTTTTAGATGGCTTTTTCAATATTTAATTCCTCAGAATTAACTGTGACCAAAGAACAGCCATGACAATAGATTAGTAACCATCTGATATATTGCATTGAATATCTGATTTCTCATATATTATCATAATTCATTAGCAATAAATAAAGCCAAATATCACCCAGACAAGCAAACATGAATGACAGGCTGTTTAAATCTTTCATAAGATCAGCCTAGTATGCCGTTACAACACAGCCATGGTGAACAGCGCAGTACCAGCATGACCCGCTGAAAATACATGTGATAATGCCATCCCAGGGGAGAGAAAACCCGCGAGCGTCTCTCCGATCTGAGGCAGCGTCATATAATCGCGTGCCTTCGCAGGTCCGTGATAGTCGAATTGGTCGACGTCGAGGGCACAAAGACACGTCATATTTATAATATATACTGTATAAATCTTTATTTATGAGCTTTGAGTGTTTTATGCAACTCTTTTTATGGGAGTGTTTTATGGGACGAACGATCGCCCCGAGCAGTTCTCCTTTTTCATCGCGGGAGGAACGCTCGGAGGCGACAAACTCACGAGATTCAATGTCCTCTACCCGAGCCGAAGAAGCGCCGAGGCACGCTTCGGTAGTCAGGCAAAAGGACATCGCGATCTGGAGAGAGAGAGAGAGAAAGCGAAAAGGACGCATCTGTCTCTCGCTCCTCAGCCAGATCGCACCAGCCCCACAATCACATTGCGGGTGCTACCCCTTTGAAATAAGCAAAGCGAACGCGAAGCACTTTAACTGTGACCATTCCACTGTGCTCGCAATCACCATGCTCAAACGCAAGGGCAGCATGCTCTTTCCCCAAACAAACAAAGCAGTAAGCGTGTGTATCCAGTTCTGACATCGGACGAGAACATGGAGGGACACAGCGCTTTCTCTGTTGACTCATTTCTCTTTCTCTTTAACTTTTTCTAAACTCTTCTTAGATCGTTGAAAGATGAGAAAATCTGCACACTGACAGTGATAAACTAAATAACTCCTAACAAAGATCTGTAGTAGATAGAGAGGAGATAAATGCTTGCACACCAAACACAGAGAGGTCTCTGAAGACAAAAAGACCTGACGATGCACCTGTGGCTCATCTAATAATAGCCTCGTGTCGCGGGTGCGTGCCGGTGACGTCACCGACCGAGGCTATATTACCTCCGGGTCGATCCTATCGACGTGTTTACACACTATATTCACAGCAGGTCACGATTAAAGACGTTCCCAATGCGCTAAACAGCGCAGCATCGATTCGAAAGGGAACACATATTATCTCCTCGTTGCACAAAGAATGAATTAGTTCTTATATGCAGTGCAACAAGTGCATAGCTTATATATTATTCATCATTGCCCACCCGATCTAACGTTGTACAACGATGTTGTTGCATTGAACAATGAGGTGAGTGGAATTTTACAGAAAGGTTGAGGATCTTATAAAAAGGCTGTCTGGTGATGTGTGGGCAGATCTGTTCCGAACACGAGGTAGCTGTCGTGGTTTTTCTGTGAACAACCTCTTCCAAAAGAATAAACATCTTTTGGAATATAATTCGAATCCTTTTGTCTTTTGCCCTGTGATGATTTATTTATTTGTTTGTAATTGTTTTTGCCACAACAAATGCAATGCAGAGCACAAATATTATCTCCTCCTTGCACAACATAATGAGTTAGTTAATGTATTCATTGTAATGCAACAAATGCAATGCTTTATTGTTATTATTCCTTGCAAAACGTTAGATAATGTGTGTGCAATGCAATGCCAGAGAACACATTTTATCTCCTCGTTGCACAAAGAATGAGTTAGTTCTTGTATTGCAATGCAATTAAGCGCGATCGAATGTGCAATGCAATGCACAAACGTTATCTCCTCGTTGCACAAAGAATGAGTTAGTTCTTATATGCAGTGCAACAAGTGCATATCTTTTATATGTTATTCATCATTGCACACACGATCTAATGTTGTACAACGATGTTGTTGCATTGAATTGCAATGTGTTGTGCAATAAAGTATAACATATAAGTGCTGTTGCACTTGATGCACTGCAATGCATACAATAACTACCCCTGTGAAAAAAAAGTGCACTTTAGTGTACTTTTATAAAGTGTACTTCTTACACAAATAATATACTTTAAAGGTATACACTTAAGTGTGAATTAAATGCAATGTTTTCACCGGTCTGAATGCACATTAAGTGTAATTGATTTCAAATATATCACATATTAAGTTCAAATAAAATGCAATAAGTTGTCATTAAGAGTGATTTTTTGGTACCACTTAAGTGGGACTTTAATACAACTTTATATTTACTTTCATAATTGCTTCTAGTCTATTTAAAATGTATTTAAAGTGCACTGCTCAATACACTGACAAGCAATTAATGTAAACTAAAATGTACTTTAATGTCAGCTAACAATACACTTAAATGTGAATTAAGTGTAATGTTTTCGACAAACTTATATTATATATATATATATTATATATATATATAACTGCATATTATATGTAATTGATTTCAAATGTATCACAGATTAAGCTCAAATTAAATGCTATTAGTTGATATTAAGAGTGATTTTTTTGGAACAAATTAAGTGGGATTTTAATACATTTGTATATGAACTTTGAAATATGGTACAAGTGTACTTCCAAAATACTGATGAAGTGTTACAAATTTATTAATTGTTTAATTTAGATTCCAATACCAATTTATAACTGAGAATGTGCATTTCAAGTTAGAATATCAGCTTTGAAACAGTTTCCAGCACGAGAATCTGGCAAATCCTGTTTTTCTGTATTTGTCAGATTACTGAAACTCTTAATTGCTTCTTCCTGACATTCCTGTTTTCCTCTATTATTGGGAGATGGTACGATGGAGATCTAAAGGACACAGTTCGAGTGGGAGAAGTTAGACGACAAGCAGTGGAAGGGTTGAAGAGCATAAACAGCTGTGCTCTACCAGGCAAACTAAAACTCTGGTGCTTTCAGTTTGGTCTACTGCCGAGGTTGCTGTGGCCACTGACTGTGTACGAGGTTTCTTTGACAACAGTGGATAAGCTGGAAGCGTTAATAAGTTCATACATCAGGAAATGGTTGGGAGTTCCACGCTGCCTCAGCAGAGTGGGACTTTATAGTAAAGGAATATTGCAGCTGCCAGTCTCTGCTTTAACCGAGGAGTTTAAGTGAGCTAAGGTCAGACTGGAAATGACATTAGTAGAGTCACGTGACAAATGTGTAAGGGAGGCAGCCCCTGTGTTAAAAACTGGTAGAAAGTGGTCAGCAAAGAAATCTGTAGTAGAGGCAAAGGCTGACCTTCAAATAGGGGATATCGTGGGACAGGTACAGCATGGAAGAGGGGGTTTTGGGCTCAGTTTAGCTCCTCCTAAATGGCACAAGGCAGGCCCAGCTCAAAGGAGGAAGCTGGTAGTCAACGAGGTGCGAAAGCAGGAGGAGAGGATGAGGAGTATAAAGGCCATTTCCCAGGCCAAGCAGGGAGAGTGGATGAGATGGGAGAGTGTGGAACAACGCAAAATGGGCTGGCAAGACCTTTGGTCAATGGAAGAGAGTAGGATCAGTTTCCTTATTAGGTCAACATATGATGTTCTCCCATCACCGCAGAACCTAAACCTCTGGGTAGGAGAGGATCCCTCTTGTCCTTTGTGTTCATCACCTGCCACGTTAAGGCACATTTTGACAGGATGTAAGGTGGCTCTTAGCCAAGGTCGGTTTACTTGGCGCCATGACCAAGTACTGAGATGTTTGGCTTTAGCATTGGAAGGCAAGCGTAGTATGACCAATAAGTTGCCGCATGTTCTAGCAAAACATTACACGCAGAAGACAACATTCCTCCGCCCAGGCGAGCAACCACCAAGAAAAGGTGTTAACACCAATTCTCGGCCAGGACAACTGGAAGCTGCTAGGGACTGGAAGATGCTGGCTGATCTTGATCAACGGCTTATTTTTCCACCTGAGATTGCCACCACTAACCTACGACCAGACATTGTTTTGTGGTCTGGATCAGCACGCATTGTTCAACTGATAGAGTTGACCGTGCCATGGGAGGATGCTGTAGATGAGGCATATGAGAGGAAGAAACTGCGGTATGCTCATTTGGCCACTGAAGCAGAACAGCGAGGATGGAGAGTCCAGGTTTATCCAGTGGAAGTGGGTTGTCGAGGTTTTGTGGCACACTCTACAACCCGGTTCCTCAGAGACGTCGGATTCAGCGGCCAAGAGTTGCGTCGCACAGTAAAGAACTTATCTGAAGCAGCAGAAAGGAGCAGCAACTGGCTGTGGTTGAGACGGAAAGATTCTAGCTGGCAAGGTACAGGCCGCCACGCTACGGTTTCGTAGAATTCTTTAAAAAAACTTGAAGAGTCTGTTGGTTTATTTGGATAGGTTGTATAGTATAGGTTGTATAGTATACTATACAATTTGTATACGTTGTATAGTATAGAATGACGGGTGGTTGGGCTGATATTATGTTTTGCGGTAGGTGGTATGCCATACGGAACCGTTGCCACTGTAACTGCTTTAACGCACCAGTGGGGCTCGACAGCCTTAGTCAATCGGGTTGGCGCGTATGGTTGGGTTGCGGAGAGATAGTGAGATTGTGGTTAGGTCTCAGCAGCAGGAGGGATGTAGAGGTCAGTAAGCTGGGCTGAGTTGAGTGGGGGACGGAGGGGGGTGACTCTGGGACGCCAGAGTCACTGTCGAGCCCTCTTGAGGTGTCGTGGGCTAGTCGACGAAACACTGAGGACGGAAGGTGCCCACTTGAAGACCCTAGAGATGTCCCCTACTCGGCTCAATCCAGACAGTTGTCGTGTTGGTCCACTAGGGAGACCACACTGTAGTTGCAGCCGTCGTGTGTGCTGACGCGCCAAGTACACTGCAGCCGTTAACGCCGGACAGAAGGGGAGTCACACCCTCATATGGAAAGAAGCGTAAATGGATGGAGAAGCATAGTTTACTGTAAAGCTACGTCTTAGTGTTGCTTATCTTGGCGAAAGCCGAGTACAAATCAGCATGAAGTTTTAACATCTACTCTCGTGTAATGGAAATCAAGACCCTTGGTCCTGTTTTCTTAACTCTCAGGCTACGTTTACACATAGCCGGGTATTTAGAGAAACGAATATTTTCCCCCCCTCCGTTTTCAATAATAACATCGTGCACACGACCCGCATAAATACGCCGCGAGCGCCATCATAACTATGCCAAACCTATGGGCGGCAGTGTAGGGAGAAGGATAAAGCCAATCAGAATCCTCAGAATCGACACGAGAGAACCTAAAACCCCGTTTCTCCCAGTTGACACGGCAACACATAACCGGCGTTTTCAGAAATCTCCACTTTGGCCGGAGTTTTTAGAAATAATCGTTTTCTGTGATAAAAACGGGGTTTTCGTGTAAACGAGAGGCCAAAACGCAGGGAAATATCTGCGTTTTCCCTCCGTGTAAACGGGGCCTCAGTGTTTGAATAGGAATTAGATTTGGACCGAGAGGGGCGACAGTTTCAATCTATAACTGGTTCCCTAAACCTGTTTACATCATTCACATGCTTTGTAAGTTCCTCCCCTTTTAAGATTGTTATAATTGTGAGGGAATTGCTCCCTTAGTTAGACTCGTGACGACGCTTGGAAGAGACTACAGCAACTCCAGCTTGTGCTCAATAAAGAATCCTGCTTAAGATACTGGCCGAGTCTCCTGGTCTTAGCTTCTGAGTTTTCAACACATTAGAAGAAATAAGTTTACTACAGATGGTGCCTGTGACTCGGATAGAATTAACTTCACCTGAATCCAGATTTGAAACAAAGATCTCAACAAAGACTGAGTTCCAGAACTTCAAGCCACAAAGATCTCAACAAAGACTGAGTTCCAGAACTGAATCTCAACAAAGAACAAACCTTTTCTGACTGAGTTCCAGACGGAATCTTTTCATACAAACAACGATTTGGTGAGTTTCACTCTATTCAAAGAACCGCTGAAGACCAGTACAAATCTCTGCGCCGTCAGAGAACCGTTATCAGACAGCTGCAGTGTTTGACTAACAAAGTTACCCTTTAATAGTTTATTTTAAAGATGAAAGTATATCCTCTACATTGCTAGAGAAGGTTTATCCTCTAAAGTTAGGGAAGGTTAACATTGCGTGTTAAATATTGGTGAACCTCTGTTCAAACAGGGATGTGTTTATCCCCTAAAAGTTGAAAAGGTGAAATATCCATTTTCTTTTGTAGGGAAGATTAGCGTAACATGCTAATAGTTTGTGATGTGTTGGTAACAAGGAAGATTTAACAACAGTTTATCTGTGTTCGAGTGTAGCCTCTGTTTGATCAGATACATTTTTAGTGTTTGTGTGATAACAAAGAACATCACAAAATGGTTAGAAGGAATGCTAGGTTGGTTCCAACAAATCAAAAAGGTGGACTAGCTACTCCTTTATGGACAGACAGTGAGTTCAAGTCATTGTTAGGAGAGCACATGGACTCCATAGTGACTGAGTCAGTTAGATTGGATTTGACAAAGAAATTTGGTATTGATCCAGACAAAGTTTGGAACGAGGTTAGCGTGTAGCTGCAAAAGACGATCTAATTTTCATTTGTTCTTCGGTTCAATGTGCATATTCTTTTATAAAGAGTAATATTAGTCATCGAGGTCGTTTATTTATCCAGTTGCTGAGGAAAACAACCGGTCAAAGCTTTTGGTTACTGATTTTTCTTTTACACGAACTCTGGTGAGTTTTGCTTATGCATTAAACTTTCAAATTGATATTCCTTTTTCTTTATATGTGTCTTAAAGCCAATCAGGGTTATATATTATGTTTTAGAATGTATTTGTTTGTATGTTTATATGGTAAAATTAATACAGAGTCAAATCTGTCCGTGTATAATGCTAGTTTAACTGTTTAGTTAAATTATTTTATTTTCTACAAGTGTTATAAATGCAGCAAATGATAAAAGAAATGTTGTACAACTAACGAAATATTCAAATAAGAGAGATATATTGCATATTGAAATACTTTTATGTGTTTAAGCTGTTTATTTGCACTTATATTGTCACGTGTTGAATTAACACGGGTAATAACGGACATTTTGTGCAGCTAATAAAAAATGTCGGTGTAAAAATTGTTTATATTGAGAAATTTTTTTAATGTGACTGCATTGTTTTATGCAGAATGGTTTTTTTGAATGCTGATTCAATTTGAGTGACCTACCATTTGAACGGCGAGCCAGACCCTGATCTGCCACTCAAAGAATCGTCGTGGTCCATCACGGATGCACACAATAGAGCTAAGCACATACATACTACCCGGGTAGCAACACAAAAGGCCTTTACACACAAATACATTGAAGTTCTTTACACACACACAGGACCATTGGAGCTTAACACATGGACATTTGAGTTTTTTCATATGGACATTTGAGCACTTTATATACTACAAAGGATCCAGAAGAAATTGAGACTGTGTTTTATTTTTGTTTCATTTTATTTCATTTTTGGTATTTACATTCAACTTCTGGTTTGATATGAATCATTTTGTTGTTGATTCATAGAGTTGAGTGGAAACCAGACAAAGAGTCAAACTGTGAGAATATTGTTTTATTGAATTTGAATTATTGTAAATAAAATTGCCGGCTGATAATTACTTAAAATTGATTTGGTCCACCCTTTTGCTTGTAAATCCTCCCAGAGTCGAACCTAGGCTGAATTTAATCTCTGTAGAGTAACATACATATAATATTACATTCGTTGTCCCCGTTACATCCCTTTTTGTGGCGAGCCAGCCAGGAGGATTCCAAATAATACATATATAGCCGGTTAAAAGTACATTGAGACAGTAGTGAAATTCCAAGTTTATTCTCTGGAGTATTTTTTTTTGTGATTGAGCACAATGAGCATGTCTGACATTGAAAAGTGTTACAATGTGAAAGCACAACATTCATTATGTGTGTTAGGCATTACTGTAAATGACACAGATGATGACATCATAGCCACTTTTGAGAGTTTTGGGGTCATTGTGAAAGTAGTGAGAGTAGCCTCAACTGAGCAGACGGGACAGCCCATCATCATAGTCGAGTTTGATGCACACACTCCTGTCACACTTCTTGAGCCTAAGTTTTCCCTAGAAATTAAGAGTACGCAAATTATGGTACGCAGATAGTGTCAAAGTGCTAGCACAGCCCTTAAGACAGCCCCATGCCCAAGCACATAGTTCATCCATTGAGTCAAGTGATGACAGTGATAATGCTGTTCCCGAAGAGTAAGTAAGTAAGTAAGTAAAATTTATTTATAGAGCGCTTTTCACAGATACAATCACAAAGTGCTTTACAAAGTGCAATCATACCAAATAAAACTTACGAATATACAATTTAAATTAAACGGCAATAAAGCCCCGTCAACTAAAAGCTTGATGAAATAACAGTGTCTTTAGTTGCTTTTTAAAAGAATCGACAGAGTCGGCCACACGGAGGGACAGGGGCAGGGCATTCCATAGTCTGGGGGCTACAACCTGAAAGGACGGTCACCCCGGGTTTTGTAGCGAGTCTTTGGGACCAATAAAAGACTCTGGCCTGAGGATCGAAGGGCACGGCCTGGGGAATAGGGGAGCAACAAATCAGCAATGTATTTAGGGGACTGACCATTTAAAGCTCTAAAAGTTAAGACTAATATTTTAAAATCAATTCGAAATTTGATGGGTAGCCAGTGTAGGGAGGATAAAATGGGTGTGATGTGTGTCCTTCTGCTAGATCCTGTTAAAAGCCTTGCCACAGCATTTTGAACCATTTGAAGACGGTTTAAGGCAGATTTGTTGAAATAAGTAAAAAGAGAGTTACAGTAATCTAAACGTGACGAAATAAAAGCATGGATAACCATCTCAAGATCAGAGTCCGATAAAATTGACCTCAATTTAGCAATATTTCTTAGATGATAAAAACAATTTCTGACCAGAAGTCTAGAATGGTAGTCCAAAGACATTGACTGGTCAAACCAAACGCCGAGATTTCTGAGACTCGACTGGACAGTTGAGCTCAGAGAACCGAGGTGCTGTAGGATTGAAGAGATTTTGTTATCTGGGGCAACAATCAGGGTTTCGGTCTTTTCTGAATTTAATTGGAGACAGTTACTAGCAAGCCACGATTTTACACAAGAAATACTATCCAACAAATCAGTTAGTTTGTGGAACTCAGTGTCATTGAACGAGCAATACAATTGTAAGTCATCAGCATAAAAATGATATGACACATTCTTAAAATGGCTCAACATTTTTCCCAAAGGGCTAATGTACATTAGAAACAAAAGTGGACATAAGACAGAGCCCTGGGGTACACCATACAAGAGTGGAGTGGCATCAGACAGTATACCATTTACATAAATAGAAAATGTTCTGTCACCCAAGTATGAGGAAAATCACTTTAAAACAGACCCAACAATACCAAACTCATGTTTCAATCTGTTCAACAGTATTTTGTGGTCCACTGTATCAAAAGCTGATGATAAATCCAATAAAACCAATACAGTGTACCTTCCAGAATCAGCAGCCATCTGTACTTCATTAGACACTTTGAGGAGGGCAGTCTCAGTAGAATGCATCTTTCTAAAACCAGACTGAAACTTATCCAAAAGGTCATTTTTACTTAAAAAACCTGTTAGCTGCTCAGCTACTACCTTCTCCAAGATTTTTGCGAGAAAGGGCAGTTTTGATATTGGCCTATAATTACTAGGCACCGCTGGGTCCAAATTGGGCTTTTTTAAAATGGGGCTTATCGCTGCCTGTTTATAAAAGTTTGGGACAGTCCCAGTGGAGAGTGACAAGTTAATTGTTTTGACGACAAAAGGAATAACAAGATCAATCACTTTGAAAAACAAAGAGGTTGGTAATGTATCCAACGGACTTGAGGATGGCTTCATTTTTTTAAGTAAGACCAGGACATCATCTAATGAGACAGTAGAAAAGCTAGCCCAGGAGGAATTTGGAGAAGCTACAGCCATGGTGCTCTCATCAGAGGGTTTTACACTTGCTCTGATCTCATTAACCTTATTTACAAAATATTTAAAAAATCTATTGCTATCATCAATGGTATAAATGGGTACCAGTGGAGATGATGGTAAAACAAGGTTCTGAATGGTATCAAAGACAACTTTGGGGTTTCTCTTATTCTGATTTACAAGATCAGAGAAATACATAGATCTGGCCTGCTTCATCATTTCATTTAGTGAAGCAATCAACTCCCTTAAATGTAGTCTGTGCACTTCCAAATGAGAGGATTTCCATAAGCGCTCTACCTTGCGGCATGTTCTCCTAAGGGAAGCAATCTCCTCATTTAACCAGGGACAAAGATTGTTAGGAGAAGTTGTTTTTTGCTTTACAGGTGCCACTATGTCCAGAACAGATTGGCACTGGTCATTAAAATGCTTAACAAGGAGTGATGTGTCATTACAATCCTCAATAAACTCTGGCTGAAACAATTCTGACAACTGTTCAGCAACAGTTTGATTTATAATACGCCTTTGGGACACCACTTTATGAGCATTTCTGACCACCTTACAAGACACATTAAAATAAACACAGTAATGGTCAGACACATGAACATCCACAACATTCAGGCAGTTAATGTCTAGGCCAAAAGAGAAAACAAGGTCTAAAGTGTGGCCTTTTTTGTGTGTAGGACCAGAAACATGTTGTTTTAAGTTAAAAGAGTCTGTGAGTGTTAAAAACTCAGACGCTATATTACAAGAGGGGTCGTCAATGTGAAAATTAAAATCACCAAGAATAAAAACATTGTCTAATTTAATAATAGTAGATAAAAACTCAGAGAACTCATCTAAGAACTCTCGTGCAGGACCAGGAGGTCGGTAAAGTAAAATACAATAAAATAAATCATTATTTCCAACCTTTGTCATTTGTAGCTCGAATGAATTAAAGGGCTCCGGCTTCATAAGCCTACAGCGAAAACAGTTTCTGTGGATGAGCGCGAGGCCGCCTCCTCGCCGAGCAACCCGTGGAGTTCCAAACACGGAAAAATCCGGAGGGCATAGTTCATTTAAATGAAAAAATTCAAGTTCCCGCTGCCACGTCTCAGTGAGGGCCATAAAATCAAGATTTGCGTTTGTCAACAAGTCTCCCAGATAAAGTGCCTTGTTCGATATGGAGCGGGCATTCAGTAAAGCAAACCGTGTTTCCAGCGCATAATGTACTGGATGTGTGCTGACCAGCTGGGCACCACGGCGCGGCCAGGGGAATATTCATCAGAACAGTTCGCAGAACACGCTCACGCGGAGCGAGGATCTGGGCTTGCCGGGTTGGACAAATCCGATCAGAGTGCAAAAGAGGGTGAGAAGCGAAAGCCGGTTGCGCACAGTGCGACTCCAAAGCCCGGTCACTGACTGGAACCAGACGAAGGCACCGCTCAGCTCCGAGAGATCTGGACCCGCCGAACCATGATATTTGCCCTCGCTGCTTTCTCTGTCTAGACTGTACACCAGCCCTCGATCTCCTCTTCCTTCTCCTGCCACGACGCTTCACTATCAGCAGGTACTCTGGTGATGATGTGGCGCATTCAAAATGCGGAGGGAAGTATTCCCTGTACCTGTCCCAGGTAACACACTCGTCTTTCATTTGCTCCTTAATTCCCGAAATAGCATGTGCCGATCATATTGAATGACAGCAGAGACACAGCTTTTAGTTGACAGGCTTGAAAAGGCATAATATAACATTAAAGGAGAACTCCGGTCAATTTTAACATTGAGCTCATTTTTTTGTACATTTGGAGTGCTGTCAGTACAGACAAAAACGACAAAAATCGGTGTTTCCTACACCGTGTTATCCTCTTTTTAAAATTCGCACCCTGTTGACTTCAATGGGGCAAGTTCTAAACCTGCGTTTAGCCTGCTTTAACATCCTTGATTTGTCATTACAAGTGCACAGCCATGTGAGTGGTGTTATTAAGAGTGACCACGGTCAATCTGACTGCAGTTGATGTGAAAGATATAAATAAAAATGATGTTAATTGAATTCAGACAGCTCACATACCAGTGTTTACGTTCTGTTTTCGTTCGAAGACCACAGTTGTCGATTGTCGAGTTTGCGCGCGCGATCATTGGTAACTAAGCAACAGTGGAGACTCAGACTGTCAGCTGTCAACAGATGACGGTGCTGTGTGGTGTTCTGAGAATATCAGCTCAAATGGATAGTTCATCCGAATCAGATGTTGAACACACGGAGGAGTTTTTTGAGAATTTTTTTTAAGTACAGTATTTTTTAAGAGTTGCTTAGTTACCAATGATCGCGCGCGCAGCGCGCGAACTCGACAATCGACAACTGTGGACTTCGAACGGAAACAGGACATAAATACAGGTATGTGAGCTGTCTGAATTCAATTAACATCATTTTTATTAATATCTTTCACATCAACTGCAGTCAGATTGACCGTGGTCACTCTTAATAACACCACTCACATGGCTGTGCACTTGTAATGACAAATCAAGGATGTTAAAGCAGGCTAAACGCAGGTTTAGAACTTGCCCCATTGAAGTCAACAGGGTGCGAATTTTAAAAAGAGGATAACACGGTGTAGGAAACACCGATTTTTGTCGTTTTTGTCTGTACTGACAGCACTCCAAATGTACAAAAAAATTAGCTCAATGTTAAAATTGACCGGAGTTCTCCTTTAAGCAAAGAGCTATTAACCGGGTCAGCGGAGAGGTGGCAGACGCAAAGCCGAACACAGGCGCCATCTTGCCACGTTCCGAATTGATAGTGGAGCAAGAGGTCTCTTCTGACAACAGTGACTTTATTCCAAAGAGGTATATAAAGAGACACTTAAGAAGCCAAACTCAAAGTCACGTGCCCTTAGCTCAGACACCAAGCCTGATCCTGCTGTGAGGAAAAAAAACAGGAGATAATCTAAGTTGTAAATGAAGGGCTTTTGACTTCTTCCCAAACAAGGAACCATTTGACCAGTACAGGGGGTTAGAAAACCAGCCCAAACTAGTTGAAGGTAAATTACAGAAACTAGGAGGGAGGGGTTTACAATACCAGAGAATTGTATAAAATGTTGATGTTTTGTGGAAACAAACAGGTCTTCTCTTTCCAGGCTGGGTGGCTGCGGTCTGGAAAAGAGGCCTCCGAGAATAAACCTTTTCTCTTTATTACAATTTGCCTCTTGAAAGTTCTTCTTATACCTTTGATGCTGTTTTTCATTAATCCCTAAAAATTGCTATTACAGCTGGTGTCAGAAGTACTGATCCTGTGAGGAACCTTCTTCTTCTGGTCTTGAGCGGGTTGGACGGAAGTGCACAACCCGACAGCAACAGGCGGCCGGTCTCATAACTCGACGGTTTGAGATAGATCTCAACAGGTTAAGAGAGAGAGAGCCAATACCCGCATTTCAGGACCAGAGGAAGAAATCCCACAAGGACCAAAAATAATCCGTGGTGATTACAGAAAAGAAAAAAGCATCTTTGGGTAAGAAACTGCAAATTGTTTTATTGATGTTAAGTGTAAATTGATAATTGTGAGTGAACGTGAACCATATTGACTGAATTTGACTTTTTGGTACGAGCAGAGGAGCTCATAAACTGAGCTCATAAGTGTACGGATGTGGATGCTACGTACCATGTGCTCGTGTAAGTGTACGGATGAGGATGCGACGTAACTTACCATAGTGTACGAGAATTAAGAGACACGAATGAAGTACGGGTTTAGGCAAAATCCTGATTGTAAACTAATTAATCTAGTAAAAGCGGGCGGAGGAAACCGATTTTGAGTTAATCTATGTAAAACAGCGTACGGAAGAAACGCGCTTGAATTAACTCTTGTAAAAGTGAACGAAAGAAGCACGCTTGATTGATTGGGTGCACAGGAAAATAGTAAACCATATTTACAGAAAGCAGATTTGCTACCCTTTATCGGTTTGAGGTGAAAGAACCGGGTCTGGTAAAGACGTTTACAGATCATGAGACGCGCGTCGAAAGGAAAAAACCAAGAAAGGAGATTCAGTCAAAATGGGGTCATCTAACTAAAACCTAGGTGATGTTTATACATAAATTTTCGAAAACGAAACCAAGATTGTCTTTGTACTGAGAGCCATCGAAGCTCGACTGCTCTCCAGTCCGAAGACCAGTACAAAAAGCAGCACGAGACGCACAAGCGCGAGCAGCGACAGAAGCAGCAAAAACAAACAAGCCTAAAACTAAACAAAGAAAAGTAAAGAAATGGCGGTGCTTTGTGTGTGCTTCGAATAACCATACGTTCAAAGAATGTACCAAATGCAGACTCCGCAATAGAGATGTACACTGGAGTAATGCGTGTCCGACTCTGGAGTCGGATATGAACGGAAAGCAGGAGAGAGTCTGGTTTGGAGCAGGAGACGATCGTGTCCGCAAGACTGAGAAGTAATTTCTTTTTTCTAATAACACACAAACAAACACACACAAAGACACGTAGGCCTATACTGATTTAAACTATGAGCAATGTTGTGAATGAGGAGCAGTGTCTAAGATGAATGTTTGAAGAAAAAGCGAAAATTGTGATTGTATTGATAATGCGTATAAAGAATGTGAGCAGAGATTGTTGGATTGAAGAAAGGCAGGTGTAAGAAAAGAAAGAATTAGCATGTAAAGAAAGATAGCAAAAGTGTGGGGGGTCTTTTCTTTCCCTGATAGTTAACAGTGAGTGCACAGCTGGAAATTGCAGGGCCAAAGATGGCTTCTAAAGAATGCAGTGATATAAAACCGATCTATAGAGTTTTATATATAATATAGTTTATACTATAACCAGATTGTGATATATACATATTATATTGTAATGACCAGGAGTGGTTTTGTTTTGTTGATGATTAATTGGTTCAGAAATGAAACAAAAATGTAAGGAATCAGAATGTAGAAAGATGGCATTAGAATATGGGGGGAGAAGAAGGCAGGAAGATGGAACTATTCATGAATGCCTGTTAAGTTGAATTAAGTTGAAATGGTAAGGTTTTATCAAGTAGAATGGAGAAGAATAAGCTTTCTTTAGTGATAAAATGATTTAAATGGTGATGTGAATGTGCTTTGTTGTATTAATGTTATGAAAACAAGGGTATTGAAGAATATAGATTGCCATTTTATAACAAGAGTTGAAGGTGCAAGCGGCTATGATAGTTGTCTGTGTAATTTAGGGATTGAGATACGAACATATAATCTTGTGTTTCTGTGAAACAGTAGAGATAAGTGGGACTGAGGAATAATGATAATATTAAGCTGAATCTGCAGACTTACTATTTTATAGAAGAATAAGCTTTCAAACCAGTGTTAATGAAATGTTAAATTTCTTTATACTATATGAAGAGTAACTGAACAGTCCTGATAAATAATAGTGAGACAGAAGATAGCAAATGCTGTAAACAGCTGAAGCTCTCACTTTAAAGAGATTTGCAAATAATGCTTTTGTAAAAGTTTGATTCTGATCGGGAAGCTAAACAATAATTTGACTGGCTCCAAACAAAGGAAGTGCTGAAATGATACAAATTTGAAGAAAGATTCTGGGTTAGAAAATAGATTAATGTTACTCTGCAGTGAATGGGGGATGTATTTGAAAGCAGAACAGAACGTGACACAGACACAGTGAGACAAATGGTAAAGAGCCTTTGAACTCTTAGGGTGGGTAATTATCTCCAGGAGAAACATAGAGATTATTTAGCCACAAACAAAGAATTTTCGACCTCACAGGTGTGAAAGACAGTAAAACGCCCAAGAAGGGGGGTTAGAAGGATCACTGTATTATTATATTGTTTTAACTTCATAGGGCTAATCGGCCATAAAACACCCACTGTTAAATTGCATTCCTAAAACCTAATAGATCTGGTTTTTCTGGGGTTGATGCAAAATTTACAGATAGGAAATGAGTTGCAAAATACTTTTAAAAGTATTGCTAATTGTAGATTGGTAAACTCTTAGAAAAGAAAACATGAAAGTCAGATATTAAACTATGATAATTGAGGAACCGGACAACTTCAATTTAGATGAAATTGAAAGGTTATTGAGACTCAATAATAATCATTTGTTCTCTAAAGATCAAATAGGCTAAGCAGAAGCAGTGTTACAGGATTAACAGTTGATAAATGTAACATGTGTAAAAAGCTTGTTAGTATTGAACAAGAAACAACTAGAAGTTGATGATTTGATTTTAGAAGAGAAAGCTTGTGATTTGGCTGAAAACAATTTGCTTATCTGAATCTGGTGTGTGTTGGGGCTGGAGCAGCCAGCACGAGAGACTCAATCTGAGTGAAATCTATAGTCTAAATTCCCTGTATGGGCAAGAGGAAACTATAAAATTAGTTTTGCTTGTATTAAAAATACATGTAATTTTTGGAAAAGATGCCTTAAGCTGGGCTAGAGTTAAAAAGATAGTAAATCAAGTCTGAAGTTAGAAGTTTATGAATGCAGTGTACCAGTCCTGAAATGCCTCCACAGTCAATCTCTCTCTCATTCAATGTCAGCTAAAAGCTGTTATCTGAGCCGGTGTCATAAGTGATGATAAACTATTTATAGTAAAGCACAGTGTTTTTCAGTTGAAAATCATTGGCACAGAGATGTTAAAAGAAATGATTGCCATTCAGACGGCAATCTGTAGTTGTAAATATTGTAAATATACAACTGAATGGCTTTAAAGAAGTCTTTAAAAATAATGCAGACCTTAAACGGTAGAAGTGACATTTTTGATTAGTTTATTTTAGGACCAGTAACAGTTTTGTCTGATCTTAAGCCACCACCATGAAGCAGGGCCGATGACCCCGTCTACAGATGAAGTACACTGAATGTACAGTTGTGATCTAAATTCACTGAGTATAATCTAAGCAGCTAGGTTGCTGCGTTTAAGATGGTTAATGGATTTGAGTGATTAAATACTGTTGTTGTTGTTTTGGGGACATTCCTACTGGCTGTGATGGTTCGTGAATGTTTTCTCATCCACAAACAAGGAAAAGTTTGCATATCGTATTGCCAAATTTTAGAAGAGTCTCTTTGATAATTCTGCCCAATTGGATGGAGCTGTAACCAGTGTGCATGAGGCCTCGATCCGATGACGGGCACGATCCCAGATAGCCCTTAAGGGACACCCAAGGCAGGGCGGGGCCGCCACTGGGACACCTGCCCGCCAGGTCAGGGAGGTGTTATCTGTGCGAGGGAGGACGTGATGCCACTTGGGCAAAGGGCATCAGAGAGGGGAGTCAGAGAACTGTAATACAGTTTACTCTGCATCCACCGAGAGTCCACTCCCAAATATACTTTAGAATGAACTCAGCCTCCAAAATGGCTTAATTATCATAGAGATAAAAGAAGAGAAGTTGTTTTGTTTCTTCACCATTGGGATTCAACACATCCTGAACAAACGGTAGTCAATTGTAGAAATGGGGCCGGTGTGAGGCACAGGAAAAACCTTATCAGACAATGGGATGTCTCAAAACATCATTAACATACAAACCACAGGTGAATGCAAATTTATCTGATGCAGAGACAGTGACAACATTTTTATGATGCTAGTTACCTTAAGCAAGGGCAAGGAAAATGCAGAGATGCCAGGGTATCGGGACAAAGGCTGGGTGGCTTAAGATGAAGACAACTAAGAAGTCTGAATAACAATGTGTCACGGTTCATGAATTCACTGTCTCTCTCTCGTCTCGCGTGCAGTTGTTTGTGTGTGTGTGTGTCTGTGGGCGTGGTCACTGATCACTGCTGATCAGCAGCGCCAGCTGGTTTCAATCCGTTTGTCCCTTTATAAGTTCAGTAACTGTGTCTCATATTTGTCAGATCGTTGTGGTTTCCCCGGTGTGTTCCTGTGTTCGTGTTCGTGTTGGATCGTGTTCGTGTTGGATTGTGTATTCCTTGTGCATTCGTCTCATCTGGATTCTTCACTTACACTGGATATCGAGCACTTCACTGGGTCATCACGGGACATCACCTACACCAGTCGCTCACCAAGGTCCCTGTGTCACCTTCCATCAAGCGCTGATCGCTCGACCTGCACCTGTGGAGTGAATACCTGTGTTTTGTGTCTGACCATCGTGTCTGTGTACACCTGAATAAAGAGTCTTTTGCATTTACATCCGTCTCTGTGATCCGTTACAGAACGATCTGAACATCATTATGGATGTAGCAGAGACCACGTCTTGGGACGAATTCGCTGCTCGAAGTATTTCAAGGATGGACGCCCAAGAGGAGAGCATCGCCAATTCAGGTCGGGCAATTCAAGCGCTCGTGACACAGGTGTCCGAGCTCACCCAACTATTTCAACAACTCAGACTTCCCACTGCGCCACCCACACCGCCTGTTCAACCCATTCCACCGGAGCCGCTCCAGCAACGTGAACCTCGTCTTCCTACGCCAGAGGGCTATGCAGGTGAACCAGAGTATTGCAGGGCCTTTTTGACTCTGTGTTCGATGCATTTCTCGTTACAGCCACTGACGTTCAACCAGGAACAGACCAAGGTGGCCTTCGTTCTTACCCTGTTGTCTGGGAGGGCGGCTCTGTGGGGAACGGCGGTGTGGGAGAACCAAGACCCATGCTGCACCTCGTTCCTGGCACTCTCCGAGGAGATGAAACGAGTGTTCGATCGGGCGGTAGCGGGTAGGGAGGCGGCCAGACTACTCGCTGATCTCCGCCAAGGTAACAGCTCGGTGTCGGAATATTCCATTCAGTTCCGCACCCTGGCTGCAGAGTGCCGTTGGAACGACGAGGCGCAGTGGGACCGATTCCTGCATGGGTTGGCTGATCGTGTCCAGAGGGAGATATATATATGCTGGACCTCCCCACTAGCCTTAATGGACTGATCGAACTGGCATTAAGAGTTGACGCACGACTGGATCGCATGGGCCGCTTTCAGCAGAGGAACCCGTTTCGCGGCATGGAGACCCTGCGCGTCGACAATCTGGACACGGTCAGCCCCGCTTCCGATCCTGAACCCATGCAGGTGGGCAGAGCTCGGCTTTCCCGGGAGGAGAGAGAACGGCGGAGATCCCAGGGACTTTGTTTGTACTGTGGGAAGGCGGGCCACTTCATCTTCGCCTGCCCGGTAAAAGATCAAGCCCGGTAGTAACTATGAGGCTACTATCGGGTGGGATCTCCGCTGGAAAGACCTCATCATCACCATCATCATCTACTCTCCTTCCGGTAAGACTAAGGTGGGCGACTCACACGCACGACACTGAGGCTTTGGTGGATTCGGGAGCTGAAGGTAATTTTTTGGACTTTGGACTGGCTCAACGTCTTCATCTTCCCATCTCCAGGCTCACTCACACGATTTCAGTTAATGCTCTCAATGGACAACAACTTCCCCATATCTCTCACACTACTGAACCCATCACACTCATAACATCTGGCAACCACACTGAGACTATGACATTTCTCCTCATGGACTCTCCACTGGCACCCGTGGTGCTGGGTCACCCATGGTTACTGCAACACAATCCCAGAGTCGATTGGGGTCACAATTCTGTTTCCATGTGGAGTAATGCGTGTCATGAGTCATGTCTTGTATCAGCGTGTTCGTCCGTTCCTGTGTCTGTGTTTCAGGAGGAGGCGGTGAATTTGTCTAACGTGCCCGAGGAGTACCAGGATCTGAAGGAAGTGTTCAGTAAGTCTCGGGCTGCTTCTCTTCCTCCTCATCGTCCCTATGACTGTGCCATAGACTTAGTGCCAGGTCAGTCTCCACCTAAAGGCAAGTTATATTCACTTTCTGTTCCAGAGAGGGAGGCTATGGAGAAATATATTTCTGATTCTCTAGCTTCCAAATTCATTAGACCTTCCTCATCTCCAGCGGGGGCGGGGTTCTTTTTTGTGGGGAAGAAGGATGGATCTCTGCGACCGTGTATTGATTACCGGGGGTTGAACAACATCACGGTAAAGAATACTTATCCTTTGCCGTTGATGTCTTCAGCCTTCGAGCGATTATAGGGAGCATCCATTTTCACAAAATTGGATTTACGTAACGCTTATCATTTGGTTCGCATAAGGAAGGGCGATGAATGGAAGACCGCATTCAATACCCCTAGGGGGCACTTTGAATATTTGGTCATGCCTTTCGGGCTGTCCAACTCCCCAGCGGTCTTCCAGGCACTCGTCAATGACGTGCTGAGAGATATGGTTGACCAATTCATTTATGTCTACCTGGATGACATTTTGATTTTTTCATCTTCTCTCCAGGAACACGTTCAGCACGTCAGACGAGTGCTTCAGAGGTTGCTAGAGAATGGGCTTTTTGTCAAGGCGGAGAAATGCGTTTTTCATGCACAGTCTGTTCCTTTCCTAGGGTACATCGTCTCATCTGAGGGAATGCGTATGGATCCTGACAAGGTTAAGGCTGTGATAGATTGGCCCAGTCCAGATTCCCGTAAGGCCCTACAGAGGTTTCTGGGGTTTGCCAATTTTTATCGGCGTTTTATTCGCAATTTCAGCCAACTAGCCTCACCTCTGACTGCCTTGACCTCCCCCAGAACGACGTTCAGGTGGTCTGATGCAGCCGAGGCTGCATTTACCAAACTCAAGAGCCGCTTCAGTTCGGCTCCCATCCTCGTTGCCCCTGATCCCACACGTCAGTTCGTGGTGGAGGTCGACGCGTCAGAGGTGGGGGTAGGAGCAGTTCTCTCCCAACGCTCGCCTTCAGATGACAAGATGCATCCTTGCGCGTTTCTTTCTCATCGTTTATCTCCTGCCGAACGTAATTATGACATTGGTAACAGAGAGTTATTGGCAGTCAAGTTGGCACTGGAGGAATGGCGTCACTGGTTAGAAGGGTCAGGGGTACCTTTTATCGTTTGGACTGATCATAAGAACCTAGAATATATTAGAACCGCTAAAAGACTCAACTCTAGGCAGGCTCGGTGGGCACTTTTTTTCGGACGTTTTGACTTTTCTCTCTCGTACCGCCCGGGTTCTAAAAACATCAAACCCGATTCTTTATCTCGTATTTTTGACCTATCCGAACGCCCGGCTACTCCCGAGTGTATATTAC
This sequence comes from Semotilus atromaculatus, assembly GCA_031834385.1. Taxonomy (NCBI): domain Eukaryota; kingdom Metazoa; phylum Chordata; class Actinopteri; order Cypriniformes; family Leuciscidae; genus Semotilus; species Semotilus atromaculatus. The sequence goes on along the minus strand of JAULUF010000020.1, from coordinate 19,039,406 downwards.
CTGAGACATTAGTGGTCTCCACTCTCAGATGGGAGGTCGAATCGAAGGTCATGAAGGCCTTAGAAGGGGTAACGCCTCCGCTCGACTGCCCACCGAATCGTTTATTTGTGCCAGAGGGGTATCGGTCCGACGTCATTCGGTGGGGTCATTGCTCCAGTGTAGCTTGTCATCCTGGGGTCAGTCGCACCAATTTTTTGGTCAAGCAACGATTCTGGTGGCCATTGATGGCTCGTGACATCCACAGTTTTGTTTTGGCTTGCTCGGCCTGTGCCACTGGTAAGACTTCCAATCGGCCCCCAGATGGGTTACTCCAACCGCTGTCGGTCCCTTCGAGACCCTGGTCCCACATTGCGCTAGATTTTATTACCGCCCTCCCGCCCTCCCAGGGCAAGACGGTCGTTTTGACTGTCGTGGACCGGTTCTCAAAGGCGGCCCATTTTATTCCCTTGCCTAAATTACCCTCCGCCAAGGAGACAGCGGTAGCTGTCATAGATCACGTCTTTCGCTTACATGGCCTCCCGACGGACGTGGTCTCCGACAGGGGTCCCCAATTTGTGTCCAAATTTTGGCAAGAGTTTTGTAAATTACTGGGGGCGACGGTCAGTCTTTCTTCTGGTTTTCACCCCCAAAGCAATGGTCAGACCGAGAGAGCCAACCAAGATTTGGAGAGAGTGTTGCGATGTCTGGTTTCCAGGAATCCTTCCTCCTGGAGTCAGCAACTCTCTATGGTGGAGTACGCCCACAATTCGTTGCCAGTGTCAGCCACGGGCCTCACTCTGTTTGAAGGTAGTCTAGGTTACCAGCCACCAGTCTTTGCTAGTACGGAATCCGAGGTCGCGGTCCCCTCTGCTCACGCCTTCGTCCAGAGGTGTCTTCACACTTGGAAAAGAGCCCGTGAGACTCTTCTCCAAGTGGGGGCACGCACCAAGGCTAAGGCCGATCGCCACCGGTCGAAGCCTCCCGTATACGTCGTGGGTCAAAAAGTGTGGCTTTCTACTAAGAACATTCCTCTCCGATCCATATCTAATAAGCTTGCTCCCAAATTTATCGGCCCGTTTCCTGTCACCAAGATCATTAGTCCGGTGGCAGTCCGCCTCAAACTTCCTCCTGCGTACAGGAGAATTCATCCCGCCTTCCATGTATCAAAGATCAAACCTGTGTTTCATTCACGAATTAATCCGCCAGCCCCGGTCCCCCCCCCGCCGCGTCTCGTAGATGGGGAACCAACGTATTCGGTTAATCGTATTCTGGACTCGAGAAGGAGGGGACGCGGATTTCAGTACCTGGTGGACTGGGAGGGTTACGGTCCGGAGGAGAGAAGTTGGGTTCCTGCTAGAGACATTCTGGATCACTCCCTTATCGATGATTACAATCGACAGGTAAGGCTATCGGGGAACGCCAGGAGGCGTTCCTAGGGGAGAGGGTACTGTCACGGTTCATGAATTCACTGTCTCTCTCTCGTCTCGCGTGCAGTTGTTTGTGTGTGTGTGTGTCTGTGGGCGTGGTCACTGATCACTGCTGATCAGCAGCGGCAGCTGGTTTCAATCCGTTTGTCCCTTTATAAGTTCAGTAACTGTGTCTCATATTTGTCAGATCGTTGTGGTTTCCCCGGTGTGTTCCTGTGTTCGTGTTCGTGTTGGATCGTGTTCGTGTTGGATCGTGTTCGTGTTGGATTGTGTATTCCTTGTGCATTCGTCTCATCTGGATTCTTCACTTACACTGGATATCGAGCACTTCACTGGGTCATCACGGGACATCACCTACACCAGTCGCTCACCAAGGTCCCTGTGTCACCTTCCATCAAGCGCTGATCGCTCGACCTGCACCTGTGGAGTGAATACCTGTGTTTTGTGTCTGACCATCGTGTCTGTGTACACCTGAATAAAGAGTCTTTTGCATTTACATCCGTCTCTGTGATCCGTTACACAATGGTCAAAGGTTAGTGTAAGGAATTTACATTCTGGCTAAATTACAGTCTAAAAGGCTGTTGAAAAGAGTATTCGTTTGCTCAAGAGAGAGAGAGAGAGAGAGATTGGGGGGGGGGGGGGGTAGAAACAGGACATAATCTAAGTTGTAAATGAAGGGCTTTTGACTTCTTCCCAAACAAGGAACCATTTGACCAGTACAGGGGGTTAGAAAACCAGCCCAAACTAGTTGAAGGAAAATTACAGAAACTAGGAGGGAGGGGTTTACAAAACCAGAGAATTGTATAAAATGTTGATGTTTTGTGGAAACAAACAGGTCTTCTCTTTCCAGGCTGGGTGGCTGCGGTCTGGAAAAGAGGCCTCCGAGAATAAACCTTTTCTCTTTATTACAATTTGCCTCTTGAAAGTTCTTCTTATACCTTTGATGCTGTTTTTCATTAATCCCTAAAAATTGCTATTACATGACATAAACCCTCCTGAGATCCAGCGCATAGTAGTTGAGCATTGACGTGTTACAAATTTATCAAATGTTTAATTTAGATTTCCAATACTGTAGAATATAAACTGAGGAAGTTTATTAGTGTGAATGTCAGCTAGCAGATGTCTAAGTGTCTTGGGGTTCCTGCCCCATCCTGTCTCCGCATGTGAAGGGCCCTGCTGAGAGGGTCTTTTCCCCCCCTCACCTTTTGTCCTGTCTCAGTGCGGGAAGGTCTGCTCCATCCTGTTCTCCTGGCTCAGCTAATTTACATGCTTTGTTTTAGAATGTATCCCCCTCGATGTAACTCCACCCCTGTGAAACCAATATAAGCTAAAAATGTATTATGTTTTAGTTAGACTTTCAGACGAGTGTGCAAGACTGCAGCAACAGCACAGCTCATGTTCTTAATAAAGCAACCTTCTTAAGATACAATCTGAGTCTCCTGGTCTCTCTTCTGAGTTTCTACACTTCAGAAGAAATAAGTTTACTATAGCATGTCATCAAAAATTATGCTTTTTCTGCACAGACACACTCCCAAGTGGCTGCGTTCCTTCTCAGGAAAAGTGCCTAAACCCCCAGGTGAAGCTGACTTTGATACATGGTGTCTTCATGTTGACCTTCTGTTGCAGGATTCTCTTCCAATAGATATCCAGCGAAGGAAAATCTTAGAAAGCCTCTTGCCACCAGCTTCAGATGTTGTTAAACAGCTTGGTTCTACAGCTCCTCCTAGAGACTATGTGAAGCTTCTAGACTCTGCATATGGCTTAGTTGAAGATGGTGATGAAATCTTTGCTCGTTTCCTGAACACCAACCAAGATCCTGGTGAGAAAGCATCTGATTACTTACAAAGACTGCAAACACTGCTTAGTACTGCGGTTAAGAGAAATGGTGTAAAGCAGTCATCTGCAGATCGTCAGTTGCTGAAACAATTTCAGCGTGGCTGCTGGGACCATTCATTAATACTTACCCTTCAGCTGGAAGCCAAAGCCAAGACACCACCTGACTTTGCAGAGCTTTTGTTGCTGCTCAGAACTGAGGAAGACAGACGTGCAGCAAAACTGGACAGAATGCAACAACACTTAGGCAGTTCAAAGCACAAAGCTGCCATTCACAAACAATCTGTTGTTGACATGTCTCCTTACAGTGATTCAAGTGTGTTGCAGACCTACATTTCAGAAACCGAGGCTTTGAGAAAACAGGTGGCTGATCTCCAGATGCAGCTTAGATCCTCCAAACCTGAGAAAAAGAAGAAACATGAGTCCAAATTCACAGAATACCCAAACACGGTGACACCTAAAGTGGAGATGCAAGCTCAACAGGTAACAGCTAAAACACCAAAACCCTGGTTTTGTTTCAGATGTGGTGAAGATGGCCACATAGCTAGGACATGTGAAGGTTCCATCAATAAAGCGCTTGTGGACCGAAAGTACAAAGAGCTCAAAGTGAAACAAGATGAATGGAAAGTGAAAAACGGAGTGCCGTTAAACTGGACGGGGTTTCAGTAACGGGACATACTGGGGCCCATAGCAGCAAAGAATGTTCCAACAAATTGGACCAAAGAGAAGCAAGATGTCAAGCGCACTCAAGTCTTCCTTCTCATGAAAGTGAGTTAATTTCTGGCATAATTGGTCCTAAATGCACAGCCGAAATCATCATTGAGGGACAAGTTTGCAACTCTCTTCTTGATTCAGGGTCACAAGTAACCACTGTGTCCAAGTCCTTTTATGACACACATCTGTCATCCTCTCCAATCCTCTTCCTTGATGATCTTATTGAAGTTGAAGGAGCTGGGGGGCAGACTGTACCATACTTGGGCTATACTGAAGTTAGCATACATTTCCCAGAGAAAATTGCTGGAAAAGCTGAAACTGTTTCCACCCTTGCACTTGTCATACCCGACTACAAATTCAATGCCGAGGTCCCAGTTCTGGTTGGCACCAACACCCTTGACATATTGTTTAAATCCTGTGTTGCAAACGACAGTAGTTATGCTGATCCCAAGGACAAATTCAAACATGCACCTCTTTTGAAAACTCTGTCGCGCAGATACATCCTGGGACAAAGCGATGGTAAAGTGGGCCAAGTCAAACTACAGGGTCAGAAATGCGTCGCCATTCCAGCGGGTCAAAAGATGGCCCTAGATGGGTATGCTAGGAATGTGGCAACAGTTGCCGATGCTCCACTTGTAGTAGAGCCATCCACTCACGCCAGCCTCCCTGGTGGTCTGCTTTTGTGTAGTTACGTCCTGACCAGTCCCAGGCGTACCTCATTTAAAGTCCCCATTATCATACAGAATGAAACTGCACACGAAATCACACTCCCTGCTAACTGTTGTTTAGCTGAGCTCTATGCTCCATCAGCTCTGTCCTCACTAAGGGATACCTCAGCTAAAGAGAAAAAGCCAAGTGTTGCGCCTTCCACAATTAAAGTCAGATGCAATGCAGCATGTTCCACCAATTCTGAAAATAAGATCACGTTCGACTTCACAGACTCATCCCTCTCAGAAGAGTGGAAAGCCAGAATTACAACAAAGCTCAACTCCATTCCTGAAGTATTTGCAACGGGTGACCTTGACTATGGGCACACTTCAGCTGTCAAGCACAGAATTCGACTTTCAGATCCAACTCCTTTTAAACAGAGGGTGAGGCCTATCCATCCCTCAGATTATGAAGCTGTTAGGTTTCATCTCCAGGAGCTTAAAGATGCAAACATAATTCGTGAGTCGGAAAGCCCCTTCGCTTCGCCAATAGTCATTGTGAAGAAGAAGAATGGTGCTATCCGCCTATGCATAGACTACAGAAAACTAAATAATCAGACGATCAAAGATGCCTACGCACTGCCTAACATTGAGGAAACGTTTTCTGCATTGACAGGATCCAAATGGTTTTCTGTCATGGATCTTAAGTCAGGTTACTATCAGGTGGAGGTTGAAGAGGAGGATAAGTACAAGACGGCATTCGTAACACCTATGGGCTTCTGGGAATTTAATAGAATGCCGCAGGGAGTGACTAATGCACCTAGTACATTTCAGCATGTCATGGAAAAGTGTATGGGCACCTTGCATCTCAAAGAAGTCCTTGTCTTCCTCGATGATCTCATCGTTTTCTCAAACAGCCTGGAGGAACACGAAGAGCGCCTCATGAAAGTCCTGAACCAGCTGAAAGAGTTTGGTTTAAAACTATCTCCAAGCAAATGCCATTTTTTCATGAAATCTGTGAAATATCTGGGACATATTGTTTCTGAGAAAGGCGTAGAAACAGACCCTGAGAAAATCTCTGCCCTCACCACCTGGCCAAAACCGACAAATATCAGTGAGCTGAAGTCCTTTTTGGGTTTCACTGGGTATTATCGGAGGTTTGTCAGAGACTACTCCAAAATTGCCAAACCATTAAATGCACTAACAGTTGGCTATTGTCCACCTCGAAGGAATGCAAAGGGTTTTAAGCCTGTCTCCAATTCTGATTTCAAGAAACCTTTTGGTGGTAGATGGACGCCTGAGTGTGACACCGCATTCCAGACACTAATTCAGAATCTCACTACAGCCCCGGTGTTAGGATTTGCAAATCCAAAACTGCCGTATATCTTACATACTGATGCCAGTCTCCATGGACTTGGAGCTGCCTTGTATCAGGAACAAGATGGTCACATGAGGGTAATTTCATTTGCCAGCAGAGGGTTGTCCAACTGTGAAAAGCGCTATCCCACCCACAAGCTGGAATTCTTAGCCTTAAAGTGGGCAGTGACGGATAAGTTTTACGACTATCTGTATGGAGCCGAGTTTACCATCATGACCGATAATAATTCTCTCACATATATATTGACGTCTGCCAAGCTTGACGCTGCAGGACATCGATGGCTTGCAGCTCTGTCTATGTTAAATTTCAGCATTAAGTACAGAGCTGGAAAGAAAAACCAAGATGCTGACGGTCTTTCCAGGCGACCACATGAGCGGGTAAATCACGATAACAGTGCCCAAGTCGAGGATGACCGCATCAGTCAGTTCATCTCCCGGTTTCTGAATGAAGAAAATGGGATTTCCTTTCCAAAGGAAGCAGTGGAAGCTGTTTGTCAAAAGCATCAACTGTATGGACGCACTGCGGCCGACAAAGATGCCAATTTACCTGTTGCCCTGGAATGTCTTGCCATTGACGCTAATGCCATCCCAGCTGAATTCTCCCAAGCTGAATTTCTTCATGGTTCCAGTACCCTTCCCAGGATGTCGCAACAGGATTAGGCTGCAGAGCAAGCAAAAGATCCTGTCATTAGCAGAATAACTCACCTCTTGAACACTGGTAAACGTCTCTCTTACCGTGTCAGGCAGCAAGAAAACTGAGAGGTCCAACTCATGCTTAGACTGATTCACCAACTTGTAGTTCTCCATGGAGTCCTCTACAGGAAGCGTATGAATAGAGGAGAGCCCTTCTATCAGCTAGTTCTACCACAGAAGTATAAGGAAGTTGTCTTAGAAGCTTTGCATGACTCAGTAGGTCATATGGGAGTGGAGCGGACTTTGGATTTAGTTCGTACACGGTTCTATTGGCCAAGGATGTCATTGGATGTCGAAATCAAAGTCAGTACCTGTGACAGGTGTGTCAGAAGAAAGGCAAAAGCGGAAAAAGCATTTCCTCTTGTTAACATCGATACAAGCCGACCTTTAGAACTAGTCTGCATGGACTACCTTTCTCTTGAGCCAGATGGTAAAGGTACTAAGAATATTTTAGTCATCACTGATCATTTCACCAAATATGCTGTGGCAATTCCGACATCTGATCAGAAAGCAAAGACGGTTGCTAAAGCACTTTGGAGTAACTTTTTCATCCATTATGGAATACCAGAACGCCTGCACAGCGACCAAGGTCGAGATTTCGAATCTGCTGTGATCAAAGACCTTTGTCAACTACTGGGTATAAAGAAGACTAGGACTACTCCTTACCACCCGCGTGGAAATGCCATGGAGCGGTTTAACCGAACTCTTCTCCAGATGCTCGGAACTCTTCAAGAAGAAGACAAGACCAAATGGCGTGAATTTGTACAGCCTCTGGTACATGCTTATAACTGTACGAAAAATGACACTACCGGATTTTCTCCTTATCAGCTAATGTTTGGGAGACAGCCAAGCCTTCCCATAGATGTAGCCTTTGGTATCAAGCCTGAAGGAGAAAAGAGAATTAGTCATGTCGAGTATGTCAAAAAGCTTCAAGAGAGTCTGCAAGAAAGCTACAGGATTGCTGTTGAATACAGTAAAAAGACAGCTCTTCGGAACAAGCAACGATATGATCTGAAAGTGAGAGAATCCACTTTACACGCTGGAGACCATGTTCTAGTCAAGAATGTTGGCATAAGAGGCAAGCACAAGATAGCTGACCGATGGAGCAAGACCATCTACCAAGTAGTCAAGCAAATAACTGAATCTCCAGTTTATGTTGTAAAGCCTCTTACGACTGACGGACCTGAAAGAACCATACGAGGAATGGAAGAAAGTTCCTGTGGGACAACACTTAATCCAAATGCACGGTCATTTGAACCTTCTGAGGATGTGGAAAGTCAGGATATTGAACTGGAGCATGTGCAATTTGATGAGGAAAACGTAGAGGAAGAAGTAGCTTTAGCTGAAAGGAAGAAACAAGCTTACCTGAGGATACTCTGGAAGAAAATGTGAGAAACTTACCTGTCAAGGAACTGAATTCTGAAGCTGTTGGAGTTATCAACGACGAGTCAACTGAGGAGTTTATCAGGTACAGAACGGAACCTGTTGAGGGAAAAGGAGATGGAATGAGGAAAGAGGACAACGACAGTGAAATACTGATTGAGGAGAATGTTGAAAGAAACGGAAATACCCCTGTGCAGGAAATACCAGAGCCAGAGTCCAGACGTTCTACCAGAGTCAGGGAGCCACCTGATAGGCTAACTTACACTTCATTAGGTAATCCCTTAGTGTTAGTCATGCAATCTCTGTTTAGTGGGTTAAACAAAGCTTTTACACAAGCCCTTGAGCCAGATGATTTCCCTGAAATTAGGATACTTACCCCTGATAGATCAATTATTATATAAGTACACTACATGCAGAGACGCATGCAGGTTTAGGAGGGGAGGATGTAACCCTTTCGAATTTAACATTCAGAGTGGAAGTATATTTATTTGTAACTACGGTTGATTTATATACCATAAAAGGGAGTTTCTGTATTTTAGGTGCAGTACTATCATTAACCTCTAGAGGGCGGTTAACGCTGTGGTATGTTGAGAGTCAGCGTATGTTGAAAATCAGATGAAGAAGCCTGCTGACTATGTACGCACGAGGTTAGTGTGTAGCTGCAAAAGACGATCTAATTTTCATTTGTTCTTCGGTTCAATGTGCATATTCTTTTATAAAGAGTAATATTAGTCATCGAGGTCGTTTCTTTATCCAGTTGCTGAGGAAAACAACCGGTCAAAGCTTTTGGTTACTGGTTTTTCTTTTACACGAACTCTGGTGAGTTTTGCTTATGCATTACTTTAACTTTCAACTTGATATTCCTTTTTCTTTATATGTGTCTTAAAGCCAATCAAAGTTATATTATGTTTTAGAATGTATTTTTTTGTATGTTTATATGGTAAAATTAATACAGAGTCAAATCTGTCCGTGTATAATGCTAGTTTAACTGTTTAGTTAAATTATTTTATTTTCTACAAGTGTTATAAATGCAGCAAATGATAAAAGAAATGTTGTACAACTAACGAAATATTCAAATAAGAGAGATATATTGCATATTGAAATACTTTTATGTGTTTAAGCTGTTTATTTGCACTTATATTGTCACGTGTTGAATTAACACGGGTAATAACGGACATTTTGTGCAGCTAATAGAAAATGTCGGTGTAAAAATTGTTATATTGAGAAAAATGTTTAATGTGACTGCATTGTTTTATGCAGATTGGTTTTTTTGAATGCTGATTCAATTTGAGTGACCTACGATTTGAACGGCGAGCCAGACCCTGATCTGCCACTCAAAGAATCGTCGTGGTCCATCACGGATGCACACAAGAGAGGCAAGCACATACATACTACCCGGGTAGCAACACAAAAGGCCTTTACACACAAATACATTGAAGTTCTTTACACACACACAGGACCATTGGAGCTTAACACATGGACATTTGAGTTTTTTCATATGGACATTTGAGCACTTTATATACTACAAAGGATCCAGAAGAAATTGAGACTGTGTTTTATTTTGTTTCATTTTATTTCATTTTTGGTATTTACATTCAACTTCTGGTTTGATATGAATCATTTTGTTGTTGGTTCATAGAGTTGAGTGGAAACCAGACAAAGAGTCAAACTGTGAGAATATTGTTTTATTGAATTTGAATTATTGTAAATAAAATTGCCGGCTGATAATTACTTAAAATTGATTTGGTCCACCCTTTTGCTTGTAAATCCTCCCAGAGTCGAACCTAGGCTGAATTTAATCTCTGTAGAGTAACATACATATAATATTTCATTCGTTGTCCCCGTTACATAAAGAACATTGTTGGACCTAAAGTGGACTGGTCAAAGATCATTAGTTTGGTACAGAAGAAGAATGAAACTGTTTGTGAGTACACAGAAAGATTTTGTCAGTCAGCTGCTGCATACAGTGGAATATCAGACACATCAGAGAAGGTGTTAAATGATAATGGCCCTTTGGCTCGCGCATGGTTTCATGGTCTTTTGACAGAGCATAGAAATGCTGTAAGGACTGAGCGGAATGAAGGATCATCCAAATAACTAAATGTATTTCTTCCCATAAACCCTGGGACTTCAACACACACGCACATACACAAACTGGTACGAATTTCCCCATTAAGGACATCTTAATGAGATATATGTTACATGTTGTTATGTGGGTCTGAGTGCCCAGAAGATACCTGACTGCATGGTAGTTTTAAACGAACGATAAATGCTTGTATTATGCATTTTAATGAATAATCCAGCATTGTCACTCCTAACCAAGTCTGTGAAACTTCCCCCCAAATCCAGCTAACACTGGCTGCAAGTGTCCTGTTACTAGTTTACGACTCAAAAGAATGTGCATAGACTTGATTCTTTGCTGAGAAGGAGAAAGGAAACCTGTTCAATCCTATATGTTCCATGTATATATATATATATATAGATATAGATATATAACCATGTGATAAATGTATTAACATGCACCTAATGTTCCATCACATGATTTTTCCTTTTATGAGGTTTGTTTCATGTAAGCGCTAATACTTAATGTTTCAAACTCTGCCAAGTAGGGTTAACCAAATCTCACCTATAGCGTGTTTGGTTTTGCTAAATTGGTACTTTGAAGATTTAACAGACTGTGTATATGATACGTTGGTAGATATGAAATATGATACAACATATTAGTATTACAAGAATAGATCATGGTTCTTCAGCAATTGACAAACCCAATCCCCCCCCCCCAGCATGCAGGAGCTCCCTCTTTGCAGACAAAGAGCAATAAAAACCAAAATCCCGCCTGTGAATTCCAACCCTCTCATTGGACAAGCCCAAAGGAAGAGGCTGGATTTCGCCAAGGTGATAAATGGCGCTTCTGAGCTCCAAGGGGCTCTCTCTTTTTCGCGCTCTGAACTTGCTTGCCTATGTCTGTTTTAGTCATGTAATCCCCGATACGATTTTCCCCTCGGGAAATCCTTTCTTTCTTTTGTTTGTTTAAAAGTTTTGTTTTCTTTAAGTTTCCAACCTAATTCATCTCACAGGAGAGGAGATGAATTCAGCCGAATTTGGTAATGCTACCTTAAAGACGTTAATCCTCTATTCAGCGTGCGCGCGCCGAACGCCACGTGACGCGCGCACACGGAACAAAGAACGTCCTGGACAGGCCGTTTTAGGAACACGCAAGGAGAGACCAAGAAACTTTGCAAGTATCTTTCAGCTTCTAGGAAGCATTAAGATGATGTTTTTCGTGTTGTTTCAGAGAGGTTATTGTCTGGGTGAAGATTTCCAATGCGCTCTCTCTCTCTCTCTCCCTCTCTCTCTCTCTCTTGTCTTACTATCTCACTCTCGCCAGAATGTGATTTCTTCGGGAGATCCCTTTGGGGATCTCTTTCTTTTGTTTTGCTTCTAGTTTAGGTTATGTTTTTCAGTCTTAGATAAGTCTCCGTGTAATTCCAATCGACGATCGAAAAGAACAGCGCGGAACATGTCTTTTCAGCAAATCCATCTAACAAGAGACATTTAAACGAGAGCGCGCTCGCTTTGAAGGAGAAACGCGCGCAGGTGACCGCATGATGCGCAGGGCCGAGAGACACACCCAGGCTTCTTCACCAGCCATGCAAAGAGTTTACCTACCTGTGCAAGTACCCGTGTTTGATCACGCTTTTAAGATGTGTTGAAGTCTTGTTGTCTCTCAAAGTCCCTTGTCTATGCGAATTTGCTATTTAGTAAGATCTTCGGGTCTTTATAAAACTCCCTCGTGCATAACTGCACCTTGCCAAAAATTCTCTCTCTGTCTCTATGCATTTCTCGTTCATCGATGCCTTATTGTGTTTTGTCGTTTATTATGTTTGTAACGTTTGTGTGTTTCATTGTTTATTATGTTTGTAAATACATATATCCCATGTAATTTTAGTAAATGCATAGGCTAGTTATTTCTTATTAAATTTCATGATACTCATTTGATGGATTGACTGTCTGCTCATACTTCGGGTCCCTGAAATGCCTATCCAAAAGCTACGAGCTTTACAAATTAAAGATACTTTAAAGAGTATGGGTTTATAGGGCGGGAAGACTAATTCTTGTGGCCACAGAATTGATTTTCCTAAACTCTATAAATTAATTGAGCTAATTAATGTTACCTATTTGTAAAACGTGATCTGTGTAGCTAATCGCAATCAACTTGCGGTTGGCTGCCATACACATGCAAGCATGCAGTCTTGTATGCAGGTAAAGTAACGTATCATCCCTTATCGGGAGATGTATTAACATGTAAGACTGATCTGATACAAACCTGTATGAATAATTATTAATTATGAATTATGAATTATGATATGCAAATTCCCCGTAATCAGATCCACCCCTGAGTCATTACATAAAATGGTGGAGAATTGCTTAGCACATTTCAAACTTGTTTTACGAGCATTCCAGTCAATCTGTGTATGAGTATTGTTATTTAATATTTATGCGCGCGGATGTTGAAATTGTAAGACAAGCCGCAGACGCGCGCACCTCGAAGAGTGAGTGAACTCACTGCCTGACTGACTAAAGGCACAAGCCGTCTCAGTTCAGCACAACTAAAAAGAAACTGCAGTTTCATTGTATTAAAATTTGTCCTACAAAAGATGAAGAAGCCTCTTTTGAATTATGACACTTTTAATGTTAAACTCCCCTGGCGGAACGAGATTCTTCGGCCAGGGTGAAGACGAGATTTAGTGAAACAATGCTCTTTCACTATTCTTAAACAGGCCTGATATTAATTATAATCGTTAGATTATCGATAACTCCTGGTTAAAACATTGACGTAGCTACTCAATTGTAAAACCTAACGCATATTTGATCATAAGTGCTATTTGATAATATGTTATGGGAGTCAAAAAAACAGACGAATAATCCCTGTTTTATTCACGCACAGCGCAGCGAAGCAATCCTGCCAAACGTGTTTGTTAGAATATAGCACAGAAACAATCCAAAACCTAAAAACATTTTAATCATAAGTGCTATTTGATAAATGTTATTTGGATCCAACTGACAGACGTATAATTCCTGCTTCCTTCTACACAGCGCAGAAAAAAATTCCTGCAAGACGTGTTTGTTAAAATATAGCACCAAAAGAAAAATCCAAAACCTAAAAACATTTTAACCATAAAATGCTATTTGATAAATGTTATTTGGATCCGAAAAACAGACGTATAATTCCTGTGTCCATATTTATGTGTGTAGCGAAAGAAATCCCGCCACACGTTGTCTTTGTGTGTTTATATGCAGTAAACTGGCACAAACAAACCCTCCGAGGATTAAAATTTATAAGCAAACACATGTGAATCATGGTAATAATTGTTTTATGTGGGAATCGAAAAACAGATGCCTAATTCCTGTTGCCCTATTTGTGTGAAGCGAAAGAAATCCTGCCACACGTTGTTTGTGTGTGTTTATATGCAGTAAACTGGCACAAAACCCGCCGAGGTTTAAAATTTATAATTGTGATTTTTGCAGAAAATTAACGTATGGAACCGTTTTAAAACTGAATTACATACTAAAACAGAGGTTGTAATTCCGCGGACAAAACACGAGAGGGCAACCTACATGTGTTGCGGTGTCCAAATCATACCAGCCTCTGACGTCATTCAGCGTGAACGCAATTACGCCACCCTGTGGACGTTTTGTAGATCGTCATTCTCAACTACCTCTTTTCTGTTTTTTTTTGTTCTTTTTCATTTTCCCTGCGATTATGAATTCTGAATTGTCTAACTTTCAATACATATTCCAGTTAAAGCCTTGCTTGTGCTGGCATTTGTTTGACGTTAGACAATTCTCCTGCTGACTGTTTTATGCTTACTTTGAGTTTGTTTCAAACTAGATTTGAATTAAGAAATTTAAAGTTAAGTTTCAGTTTAGTCATTGATATCCACTTAGAGGGAAAACGCCCCTTGTGGCAGACATGCTAAAGTCAGCTTATTCTTTTACTCCTTTCATTCTGTGAATTGGTCTATTTCCATCTCTTTTTTTTTATTTATTTATTTTGTTATCACTGATAACGTTACCGCAATCATGAGTCGCATGAGATATAGTTCTGATCTTTGATTTCCTTACACTTATTTAAATTGAATTTAAACCAGTTTGAATTGAAATTTGAATTAAGTGCCTATCCAACCAAACAGGTTAACCACTGGAGAAAGTACGCCCCCCCTTGTGGCACAAACCAGCCACTACGGCCTGTCTTCTCCAGGGTTTCATCCTACTTTATTACTTTGATTGTTAATTTTTATTAATAATGAAAGTAATAATAAATAAAATAAAATAAAATTTATTTGAATTTTGTTTTGTTTTTTTGAATTTTTTTTTAAGTTTATTTGACAATTACATTGTCATAAATCCCTTTTATTTTTATTTTTATCAGTGTTTAGTGAAGCCTCTTGCCTTGGTATCTCTGCATGCATAATTACTCAATTTGGCTTAAACAAGGAAACCTTAATTCACCTTAAGTTTCATCTGTTTCTCCTCTTCTGTGTTTATAGTGTAGAAATCCCTAGCGCGCGGTGGTGAGTTGACAGTCACATCTACTTGGCTTCCAGCTGCGGATTGTCTGACCAGCGTTGAATGACACAGGCCATGCGTGAGTCGCGGACTCCTCTGTCTCTATACACGGGCAGCACACAATTTGGCACTCCAAAGGTCGCATTTGTTTGAGAGGGCGCCCGTGGTACGGAGTGTGGAGCCCGGGGACTCTGCGACCAAGTGTTCGGAAACGCTGGAAGGACCAATCACGTGCTGATTCCAACCGGAGTGATTTCAGTTCCAACCTGGGCAGACTAAAAATGAGGTAATAATAAAAAATAAAAAACATCTACTTAGTATAGGCCCCAGAATATTACATATATCCCCGGCCATTTAAGGGGTGTGGCCCACCTTCCCTTCTCCAAGCCACACACCCCCTTTCCTAGGTTTGCCGCCGACAGCCGGCTTAGACGACCTTACTCTCTTTAACACTCCCTTGTGTCATTATTTGCTCCATCTTCATTAGACCTATTCAATTTTATTTTACTCTAATCTTTTCTATCTTGCTATTTCTCTGTTCTGTTGTGATTTGTTCCTTTCAGTTCACCCAGAGACAGAACCTACGAGAGACACCAAGGAAAGCTAGATAACAGAACGACGACCAAGCAGCTGGCGTCATCACATGACCCCATAAGGCTACTGCCTGCCAAATTCTTTATTTAGATCCACAAAAAAAAATTGACCCACCTAATCATCTAACTGTCTGCATCAGTTAGCCAAATTACGGCTCACATAGCCGCATAATATTATAGCTCGTTAAACGTAGAAAGAACTTGCACTGGTCTTTTCGTGTGTGTTGTGTTCCTTTCGCCCACAGGGAAGCCAGTCACCAGTGACTCAGAGCCCCGAGCCAAGAGCAGCTGGACGCAGACATGGACCAGCTTGACGGCGCACAAACTAAGCCTAAGTACCCACGACAAGGCCGGGCCAGACACGTCAAAACCTCGCTTGCCAGCTCGTGGCACAAGCACGCCTTCACGAAAGGAGCCGCATCACCCTGGAGCACGAAGTTGCAACGCTAAGGATGCAAGCCAAGGATGACAACGACCCCGAGCTACAGAAGGAAGTGGAAAGACTTCAAACTGCCCTGCCTGATCCTCATCTGCACATAGACCGAAGAGAGCAGTCAGAGAAAAGAACCAGAGAGGAACTCAACGAGAAACTCCGACAAAAGTGAAGCCTTTTGCAAAGAGCAGAGACTGAACTTAAAGAGACTCGAAAGCACGGCCTGCGAAAGAAACTCGCAAGCGGCCCATGCTACCATCCACAAGATCGTACAGCAGAGACACGATCTCAAAGACTAACTTTACACTCTTCACACAGAGTGAAACACTCTTATAGACTGCAGAATGACCGGGAAAGGGAAACACGCACCACAAAGTTTCCCTGACCAGCTGGTCCGCACCCTTCAGCCAAGAACCCAGAGCTGTAAAAAGGGGGGGTGAAAGCCCACTGTTCAAAACACCACCAGCCAGCCCACAAGAACCCCCGTCAGCAGCGAGGGGAGAAGAGCCTTTCCAGGAGAGCCCCTGCTACTTACAACGGCAGGGCTCCCAAAAGACTTAACAAGCTGGCGAGAAACCTCCCTACGTTCACTCCGAACCCTGCAGGAGGCCACAACGTGCACGCCTACCTACAAGACATTGACTTTCACTTAAAAACTGTTACCAACGTCACCGCGTGGGACAGATTATCCGAAATCTGCACCCCACAGTGAGTCATCACCTAGGCTCCTGGCCTGCCCACATAGCATGACTACTCAACAGCTATGAGAAGCTTACAACAAGTAAAAGACTGTATCCGAAAAGACTTTGACAACCCCCACGATATACTCGGTCTCTGAACACTGTTCAAAACAGCACCAGCCGAGACCCTGGAGTCGCTGAAAAGCTTCTTCACAAAGACTTTCCTGACATCCTATGCCTGAGCGTAAGACCTACAACAGGCACACAGAGCAAACTGTCACAAAGTGACAGCAGCACACAGCCACCACAGCTGACAGCTGCACAGCCTGAGTGAGACAGCACAGTTTCCCACAGCTGGGTCCAAAACCCCAATGATTTTGAACTGCAAAACCAGAAGACACTGCACGAACACAGTGCAAGACTCTGCTAAAAGGGTCCCTGATCAGCATAGGACATAGAACTTTTAAAAGTAGATGAAAGTTGTGCTCAAAAAGACGCAAGACTCTGCAGTAGAAAAATTAGAACTTTACTGATTTAAAGAAAATCTTGAATGGCTCACCTGTAAGCCTCACCTGCCAACAGACTATGCACGACTCTTTTAAAAACAAATATTTGCGACATACTGGTTGAAATGACACTGCTAGACATTAGTTTCTATGACAATGACGGGTTACAGAAAATGCTAGCTCCAAATAGGGCATACGTCACTGCGACGTCAGAGTTAAAAACAAAAAAAAGAACCACCACAGTTTTAAACTACTGTTAACCTACGGGCGTGCTTTTGATCGTTGCGATCCAACCAGAACACAACGTGCAATACACATCTTTGATCGCTGGCCTGTCTAAATGCAGATAAAACGATAGCTGGAATTGACATCTCTACTCTAAGTAAAATAGCCTTAGATTTCCAACTAAAAGTAAAAATAGCATGTTCAGCAGTAAAAGTGTAAGTCTGTTTGACAAAGAAACCTCATCTCAGCAGCTTGTAAACTGTACCGATATCTATTATGCTTTGATTAAAAGGAAATCCAAATGGTAGTATGACTAAACCTGTGTCTAACAAAGAAAGCTCAGGACAGAGTTATATCTAGGTAGACCTGGGTGTCTACAAATGTAAAGGCCTTACAAATTATTGTTAGATTGATGTAATTCACCTAAATTTTTTTTGCTGCATCTACAAGCAGAGAGCTACCTAGCGATCAAAACTGTTACTCGCTGAGAAGTCAGCATTCGTGCACGAGAGGGACGTAACCATATATGCTTAGACAAGCTTTGACTTACAGCAAATCTATTTCCTTACTCTGTAAACAAATAGAATAAGCTACGTAAAATAAAGAGAAGAGTTAGCTAATTAGCTAATGCCAAAACTCATCTGCATTTTACTTAATGTAACACCAAGTCCTAGAAAGACTTAAAATACAGTTGCATCCTGTTAACCCGTTTAAACATGCATAATTCATGTAAAATGCACAGACATTCTTTAGGGACTGTTGAATTGTCTGACATGCTCTGGTTCCCATGACAACGCCTTGTCACAGGAAGTGCTAACTTGTGATGTCACTTTGTAAACAAACCAGCCTAGGTGCCTAAGCTAACCTAGCATCCCTCCAGCTCACGCTAAGCTAAACTAACATAGCATCCAGCTAGCTTGCGCTACGCTAAGCTAACCTAGCATCCTTTCAGCTTACGCTGAGCTAAACTAACATAGCATCCAGCTAGCTTACGCTACGCTAACCTAGCACCCATCCAGCTTAGGCTAAGCTACATAATAACTTCTACAGTTAGCATAATTTACTTGAGCCTTAATCACCACTTGTGTTCACACAATGCAAAGTATTCTAGAATACTTTCCGTAACACCAGCTAGGGCTTCTAATTATTCACTTCCCGTGGTTTTGATCACGTTTATTCCTTTTTACTTTTAATTAAAAAAAAGAAAATAAAAAAAAAATTCTCTCTTCTTTAATTTTTTTTTCCATTTCTTTGACTTGGATAATGATAGCAGTCAGTTATTCGGTCATCTGTATGATTTAATTTAATTTCCTCTTTTGTTCAAACGTGGTTCCATTTCCCATAGGGCCCAGAAAGGAAACAGAGACGCCTTTATTTGTAATTTCTTTATTTTCAACAAGTGTACTCATTTTTGTGACCCTGCAACACAAGTAATTTCGACAATTTACTAGGGCACAACTATAGTCCAGAGGATTGATAATAAGCATAATTTGAATAAGAAAGCTGTCCTTTTCCCCCCTATCATTCACTTCGTCAAGCCATAGTGAACCACTAGTTAAGTCCAGAGAAATAATTCAGTCATAAGAACCATCTTAAGTCATTTATTTCATCTCGGCTATGCCCTTTTCAGGGAATAATCTTGGAACCACATAACTCTTAGCCTCCTAACACTCACAGCTAAGATAAGGATACAAGACACACGTCACTAGCTGGCTAAACATGAACACCTAGCTTTATGCTACATACCTAGCGAACCAATTAAACCATGGTTCTGAACTTTTAGGGTCATGCATTAGTCACTCACCACAAGTGTGCCAAAATGTCACAGAGCCCCTGCTTAGCCTGACCTCAACAACCCAGAGAGGAACCCCTCTCGACCTGCCACTGGTCAGCACAAGTCTGAACACACATCAGACGAAAACAGTGCTGCCATGTCCGAGACAGCCAAGAGCCTGAAGTTGCTTAAAGAGCTTCTTCACAAAAGACTTTACAAAGACAACAAGAGGGACGAACACGACATCCTATGCCTCAGCATAAAACCTGCAACAGGCACACAGAACACTGCTTGTCAACAACAGACCACAGAGCTAACACAGCTGACAGAGCTGACAACTTCCCACGACTGGGACCAAAATCCCAAAAGACCAAGAAAGCTGCTTTGTCTGTCTCCGCAAAGAACTACACAAGACCGGTCCTAACCGCCCGTCGATCACCACACCAGCCCCGACGCCAAAACTCCTCGGGCACATGATCAAACAGGGTATGGCCCGGAAACTCTTTGAAAGACTCTGAGAAACAAAATCGAACTCTTACATCTCAAACATGCGAGCTGACTGTGCAGTCATACAGCCAGAACGACATCCGGCTCAAACAGGTAGCTCCCATTCACCTGACAATTGGTTCTTTTAGTCTGAAACACCCTGTGTACATCTCACAAATGGACACTTACCCATTTCTGATTGGCAAAGATCTGCTAGAGCGCTTTGAGCCTTTACTAGATTTCAAACACCTGACAGTCTGGGCCCAAGTTCAAGAACCCCTCCCCCCCCCTCCAGTCACACAGGTTACCAAAGCCAGACTGGCCGGTCATAGAGGTAACGAGAACTACAACAAAGCCAGACTCTAAGGTCACAGAGTTCATAGAACTCCAGCAGCCACCCAGGGGTACACAGCCTCAACACCAAGTCAAGGTTCAAGTTCGCTACCATGCACCTTCCAGCTCGCCAAAGACCATAACTTCATGAACATTGGGAGTCACCACCGCTTAGACCCCTCCAACCACCCTAGCACGCTGTCTAGACCCACCGACAACCGGTGCCCCAAACACCCGCTATGCACCTGGCACATGCACAAGACAACATTCAGCGTTCTGCACTTGATGCCATCACTGCGCCACAGCTTGTGGTGCCACAGTGCAAAAGGGGGGGTCATGCACATGTGAATGTATGCTCATGTCGCAGCACCAGAGACACTTGCAAGACACCGAAGCAAGTGGCATACAGGCATCCTCAAAGCGAAGTCCCAGCCAACCAAGGACGACACTCGCCAAATTTTTATTTATTTTTTTCCTCCCTTTCTCTCTTTCTCTCTCTCTTTCACTTTTACCAGGATGCTGCTGTGCTTCGCCATCCTGTACCTCCAGCCAACCAGAGAGCAGCCGCAATCGGACATCTCACCAAATCCGGCATCAGTCATCGTCCTAAAGGAACAACCGGGACTCCTCATCACCAATGGCCGGACCCACACTCAGAAAGTGTACGTGCCACCTGATCCTCGCAACGTCTACAGAGCACACTACCCCAGCGCAACGACACAATACAGCTGGGTAGGTGCCCGATGGACAGAGGACTCCCTCACTCACGCTGAGGCTGATGTTGAACACATGCTCAACCAACTTGAGAAAATGACTGTCACGCTAGCGGAGCCAGGTGGCCACAACCGCCGCTCCCAACGGTTTCTACGAGCTTTGCTCGGAGCCGCCACTGCCGTCGGAACTCTGTTGAACATTTGTATGCCAAGTGTGAATGCAGTAAACCTAGCCACCGTGAGGCGGCATGTAGCCGAAATTCAGGCTGAGATTCCACAGATAAAAGAGCAACTCACGACACAGAGTGCATCCCTGCAGACCATCGACAAGACACTAAAGGGAATTGTGGTAACTTTCAACACTCACAGCGTTCTGCCGACCCCAACAGTGAACTCCATGAAAAAGCTGTTACTGTCTCCCAGAATGACGTTGCTCAAACTCAGCTGGTAACAGCCCTGAGGACAAACCCGCTGCGGGGAGTGAACCCCTCCATCGACAGCCTCGCCATGGGTAGAATTCCACCGCACCTGATACCCTTAGGCCTCATGCAAACCGTGGTGGTGTCCGCCATCACCACGCCAACTGACTCTTTACAAATACACCTTGCCTACTCTCTGGGTAGTGACATCCCACTCTGCGTCGACCACAAGCAGAGAAAAGGGGGGGCTTTCTCTTGAACTTGCCCATCCTAGAGTCAAGCCGAAGCTCAAGAACATTGTCAATGTCAGATTTTGAAAAGTAACACTCACTTCAAGATATGCACGCTGGACGTGGATGCCTCACACGACAGCGACACAAAGCTGCCCCAGCTCCGAATCCGCACATGTGCACATTGACCAAAGACGTTCAGTATCTCTGCCCCTAACAAATCTTTCCTCACAGACAACACTGACGGAATCTGCGGGCTGCAGATCAGCGGCACACGCTGCCCTGCTAAAGCCAAGCCTCGCACTCAGGTCACCGAGACCCACGCAGAGATTGTAGGTGAAAGGGGGACTCCTTAACACTCCTGTGCGCACAGCCGCACTCACTGACGACCAAAATGACACTGACACCTGTGTCACCTTGCTCGACCATAGCGTGTAATCCAAGCATCAAAGGTGCCATCCTTCACCTCGACGACCTGGCATCGTATCCTCTTCCAAGCGAAGAGCACCAATCAGAACTGACCTTGTTCCCATCGACGTAGCCCTCCAAGCTGTGTCTCAACTGCCCGCCTTAACTGCCTCACCTGTTGTCCAATCCTGGACTGCAGCTGATCCTGCGCTGGGTACCTCTACGGTAATCAACCACACCCTGACACTTGACTTTCAATCAGGAGGCTCAACGAGATGCGAAAATCTACAGCCAAGCTCACGGGACCCTCAGGAAGAGGGTACCACGCCGGAGGCCGCGTCGAACCTCATCAAGCTGAGCCCTCAGCCTCAGCACTAACAGCCACCCGCTACCCGATCATCATGATTCACCTGTCATCCGTCCACTGTGATGGTTGTTGTCCGATCAAGTCCACACAGGGACTTCATCAGACAAAAAGGGGGAACTGTAAGGACTGAGCGGAATGAAGGATCATCCAAATAACTAAATGTATTTCTTCCCATAAACCCTGGGACTTCAACACACACGCACATACACAAACTGGTACGAATTTCCCCATTAAGGACATCTTAATGAGATATGTTATATGTTGTTATGTGGGTCTGAGTGCCCAGAAGATACCTGACTGCATGGTAGTTTTAAACGAACGATAAATGCTTGTATTATGCATTTTAATGAATAATCCAGCATTGTCACTCCTAACCAAGTCTGTGAAACTTCCCCCCAAATCCAGCTAACACTGGCTGCAAGTGTCCTGTTACTAGTTTACGACTCAAAAGAATGTGCATAGACTCGATTCTTTGCTGAGAAGGAGAAAAGAAACCTGTTCAATCCTATATGTTCCATGTATATATATATATAGATATAGATATATAACCATGTGATAAATGTATTAACATGCACCTAATGTTCCATCACATGATTTTTCCTTTTATGAGGTTTGTTTCATGTAAGCGCTAATACTTAATGTTTCAAACTCTGCCAAGTAGGGTTAACCAAATCTCACCTATAGCGTGTTTGGTTTTGCTAAATTGGTACTTTGAAGATTTAACAGACTGTGTATATGATACGTTGGTAGATATGAAATATGATACAACATATTAGTATTACAAGAATAGTTCATGGTTCTTCAGCGATTGACAAACCCAATCCCCCCCCCCCCCAGCATGCAGGAGCTCCCTCTTTGCAGACAAAGAGCAATAAAAACCAAAATCCCGCCTGTGAATTCCAACCCTCTCATTGGACAAGCCCAAAGGAAGAGGCTGGATTTCGCCAAGGTGATAAATGGCGCTTCTGAGCTCCAAGGGGCTCTCTCTTTTTCGCGCTCTGAACTTGCTTGCCTATGTCTGTTTTAGTCATGTAATCCCCGATACGATTTTCCCCTCTGGAAATCCTTTCTTTCTTTTGTTTTTTTAAAAGTTTTGTTTTCTTTAAGTTTCCAACCTAATTCATCTCACAGGAGAGGAGATGAATTCAGCCGAATTTGGTAATGCTACCTTAAAGACGTTAATCCTCTATTCAGCGCGCGCGCGCCGAACGCCACGTGACGCGCCACTTTCTTTTGTTTTGCTTCTAGTTTAGGTTGTGTTTTTCAGTCTTAGATAAGTCTCCGTGTAATTCCAATCGACGATCGAAAAGAACAGCGCGGAACATGTCTTTTCAGCAAATCCATCTAACAAGAGACATTTAAACGAGCGCGCGCTCGCTTTGAAGGAGAAACGCGCGCAGGTGACCGCATGATGCGCAGGGCCGAGAGACACACCCAGGCTTCTTCACCAGCCATGCGAAGAGTTTACCTACCTGTGCAAGTACCCGTGTTTGATCACGCTTTTAAGATGTGTTGAAGTCTTGTTGTCTCTCAAAGTCCCTTGTCTATGCGAATTTGCTATTTAGTAAGATCTTCGGGTCTTTATAAAACTCCCTCGTGCATAACTGCACCTTGCTAAAAATTCTCTCTCTGTCTCTATGCATTTCTCGTTCATCGATGCCTTATTGTGTTTTGTCGTTTATTATGTTTGTAACGTTTGTGTGTTTCATTGTTTATTATGTTTGTAAATGCATATATCCCATGTAATTTTAGTAAATGCATAGGCTAGTTATTTCTTATTAAATTTCATGATACTCATTTGATGGATTGACTGTCTGCTCATACTTCGGGTCCCTGAAATGCCTATCCAAAAGCTACGAGCTTTACAAATTAAAGATACTTTAAAGAGTATGGGTTTATAGGGCGGGAAGACTAATTCTTGTGGCCACAGAATTGATTTTCCTAAACTCTATAAATTAATTGAGCTAATTAATGTTACCTATTTGTAAAACGTGATCTGTGTAGCTAATCGCAATCAACTTGCGGTTGGCTGCCATACACATGCAAGCATGCAGTCTTGTATGCAGGTAAAGTAACGTATCATCCCTTATCGGGAGATGTATTAACATGTAAGACTGATCTGATACAAACCTGTATGAATAATTATTAATTATGAATTATGAATTATGATATGCAAATTCCCCGTAATCAGATCCACCCCTGAGTCATTACAATGCATTGCCTTTCTTAGACGTCACATGGTCCACTAGAACCCTGCAAAGTAACCTAGACAGGTTAGCTACTTGGGAAAGAGACTCTGATGTCAGGGTAAGAGTAAAAATGGGAGCCACCTCCTTTAAGGTCAAAACAGATAACCAACAGAAACGTAAATGTCCTAAGAAAGAGGGAAGTTGTTATTACTGTGGTAAGCCTGGACATTGGAGAAAAGAATGTAGAAAAAACAAAAAGAATGTTAGAGAAGTGAACAATATTACTCAGCTTCTGCTGAACCTGCTTGCCACTCTGAAGCAGCCCCTCCCATCATCAGTAACCACCTTAGGCAGCTGTTTTAGGTGTTAATCATTCAGACTGTGAGTGCTTAATTTCCCCAGTAACTTACAACAAAGATGAAAGACTTGTTTTTGTTTAATAGAACAAAAGGAAAGTGACTGTCTCAGCTTTCCTTTGGGGGACACTGGTTAAGTAAACTCACAGCCTTAAATGTTATTTTACAGCACCGGCCTTTCATCAGTAATAGTGTTAGGTCAGACTGTAAACGTAAAATGCCCTCATGCAGTCCCCATAGTGTTGAACAAATACTACTGCTGTCTTTTGTTTTCTGTCTTCCTTTGTGCAGATACCTCTTGATGGCTGACCCAAGACAATATGCACCGACCTCCTCACTGAACCTCTAGAAAACAACGAGAACCACTGCAAAGCCAACTATCACAAAATGAGAAAAAAAAAAAAAAATACACAACGCAGAGACTCACAAAAAGAACCTTCAGTCATCCATCAACATGATCAAGATTGTCGTACTACTACATCAGGACATCGCACAAAGTGTAAACTCCAGAATCCTTGTTTGCTGGAAAGAATGTTGCAGGCCACACCCGAAGATGGCTGCATTCCATGACTCACTTGTGTACAAAGACAGTCTTGATCTTTCAGCAAGACCCCAGATGACTGAAGTTAATTCTTCCGTAAGAATTTCATGGACCCTAAATGCATGTTTTGTTTCTGTGTCAACATGCAATTGCAGAAACACCAACACAGAGCAAGCTATGTGCCTGTAACGATTACAAGTTGCAAGAATGAATTTTTAAGTGTTTAAATTTGTATATAGTGTGGGAGTTATTTAGAACTCCCAAAGAAGGGATGGAAGTGTTACAAATTTATTAAAAGTTTAATTTAGATTCCAATACCAATTTATAACTGAGAATGTGCATTTCAAGTTAGAATATCAGCTTTGAAACAGTTTCCAGCACGAGAATCTGGCAAATCCTGTTTTTCTGTATTTGTCAGATTACTGAAACTCTTAATTGCTTCTTCCTGACATTCCTGTTTCCCTCTATTATAAGACCCTTGGTCCTGTTTTCTTAACTCTCAGTGTTTGAATACAGTAGGTACTCAACCAGAATGCCTATTACCGCCGCGACTCGTGCCGCGGCAAATCCACCGCGGCAAAAATAAACTAGTCACATTTCAAAGTTGTTCGCGAAATGACCGCCAGGTGGCGCAAAGGAGCATTTAGCAAAACAGCCGCAATTGCCGCATTTTGAAACGTAAATGCGGGGCTAATGTCAATTAACAGTAAGGATGAAATACTAAAACTATGGCAATTTCCAAATAAGCAACAAACATGAAAAATTAAACCAAGAGCTATTTGCATTTTCTGTAGGCTACAATAATGAAACAAACAAAGATTTGGTGAAGTTGAAACTGCATGTTACAGTAATAATTTTACTCTTAATTAAAGACAGACAATTTTGTTAATGTTATTTAAACAAACGATCATACAATTTATAGTATACATAGTAGTAGCCTATATAGACGTTTATTTGTACGAACTATTAGGCTATATATCTCTGTTTGTATCTGTTTATTAAAAAACACAGCACAAGGTCTTGTAAAAAAAACAAGAATAAGACTGATTGAATATGTAAAAATTAAATAAAAATAAACAAACGAAACAGAATAGAACAAACTTTTAGAACAAAAAATAATAAAAATAAAAATAATTTAGCCTACAACAGATTCGATTAAATTTAACGAAAGCAAAACTTAAGTAAAAGTAGGCCTATATTTAAACAGAATATAAAAAACTTTTAGAGCAGAACATTTTATGAATCAAAAGTTAAAATAGGCCTCTCTCGCAGTCAGTGGAAATAAATTAGCTGCAATAACGCTAAACGATTGAGGAATGAAAGGATTGAAGAGCGCTTCTCTCGTGTGCGCGCACACTGACTGATGAACAACCGAAGTTCTGGGCAATTCTCAGTGAGAAAAGTTGTCGTCGAGTGGTAGAACTTAAGTAGTTTCTATAATTTAGATGACACGGGTTTAAATCCCGAATAAACACGGGCTATTTATAAAATACAATTTCCATGCATTTCCATTTTACACAAAGGAACAAATATTATCCAACAGATTGACTGAATTTATATCAATCTGTATAATAATTCCAATCGTAATTTCAAAAGCAGTTCTGTTAAAAAAAAAAGAAAAAAAAACTTCATGGGGTTCCATATAGGCTACAGAAAGAGTTTTTAAAAACATGGTTGTGTAACAAGGTGCGATTTGCTGGTGGGGGATTTCCCCCCTCCACAGTAATCAATGCTATAGCCTAATTCACCAATAGACCATATCAAATATATTATTATTATTTAAAATAAAAACAAACAATCTGAACCGGCTGCTCCTGTATTGAGAGATAACATGCAGCGCGTGTCAGTTACGATCCTGGTTCCAGTGGCCTTAATACATTCACGGCTTTTCAAAATGTCACAAAGCGTTTTGAGATGTTTTTGAACGAAATATTGATGTTTATAATTAAGTGTTTTGGCACACCGAGTGGCACGCATTGTTCTAAAATTGGGTTTTATTCTGGCATGTTGAACTAGAGTTCGACAAACGCGGCGGCGCTTTCACTTGAATTTATTTTTTCTCATAACAGCTAAAAGAACTTAAAAGGCTAGCCTACTCCGTAATTTTTGGTCATACAGATAATATATCATCTTTTAAAACTGTAAAAGGTCTACAATATGCTAACGATAAAACGTTTTCTCACTCATGTGAACGAACACACTGGTGAAACAAACCTTTGGTCACTTAACAAAGAGTAATTTCATGGCCGAGTGGTAGAACTTACGGTTCGAGCATGTAGATGACACAGGTTCAAATCCCGAACAAACTTGGGACTTTTGTAAATTTTATATTAGCCTATTAATGCATTTTATATCCTATTATTAGGCTAATGCAGAGAGATTTGTCTAGTTCTAAAACTATGTTACACCATATAGTTTTTGCTTATATTTATAAAATAAAATTGCCAAGCATTTCCATTTTACACTGGAACAAATAGTATCCAACAGAATGACTTTACATCTGTATAATAATAGCCTACCAATCGTAATTTCAAAAGCAGTTCTGTAAAAAAAAAATATATATATATATAGGCTATAGCCTATATATTTTTTTGGATTCCCTATAGGCTTTTAGAATGTTTAAGCAGTGTGTATGATTGTCAACAATCTGGCATTATCTAAACATGAACTGTCGCCGAAACGCGTCCATGCCACAGCAGATAGGCTACAGAGCTCTTCAATTCGCGATCAACCTCGTTTTATTGTAAAGTGAATTCAACAAGGCATGCTTTGTCTTTGAAGCAACAAAGGCTAAATAATTTGTTAGTTTTTTTTTTTTTTTTTTTTGGAGGGAGGGAGACAAAATAAACTTGCTAAAAAGAGATCAAGCGCGAGAGAGAGGCAAAGAAAACGGCTTTGGACTATTTTCGTTTTGTACTGTTTTAATTGTTTAATTTGGCTGAAATTTCTTTGGCAATACAAATTTAAAATGTTGCAAGAATTAGATTCTGTGTTTCTTATTTTGCATCGCAAAGGAATAAACTCTAAACTCAATGCAACCCTGTTTTAAACAAATAAACTCTTTATTTAAACCTGAAAAATTTGCGATGGGTTTCAAACTTAATTAATTTTAGCGTTCTTTTACATTTTCATTTGTTTTTATATTGAAAGTAATACTATTTAGTTAGTCTGTCAAGTCAACAAAATCAGTCTTTTCTGATTTGTTCAATGTATGGATCTGTTTTGAAAAATTTCTAGGTATCACTGTCAGTCAACTCAATTTCGTGAATGATTCACAAAACAATAATTTAGCAGATTAAAGACGAGCATCATTATTTTCATTTTCTGACGCGATCAGCTTTCTTTTTTTATTTATTTTCATTTCCCTCATCAGTTTTGTCGTGCAGCGGCTCTACATGGAATGTAGCAAATTTACGTTAATGTGGCATTGATAATTAAACAAAACGATTGACATTAAATAAATAAACAGTTAATGAACTCGCTAATAAACAGTTACCTATTTAAGCATCAAGAACGGTAAAACATAAATGAAGTCGGCCAACAGAATGTTGGTTACAGGGATTCGATCTCGGATCGCTTGAAGCACAGAGAGACTCATGTTGTTACGTTAACCACTGAGCTACCGTCTGAAAGCTATTAAAGTAATTTATCTTTTCATATTGTGCGGATGAGAGATCCGAACCTCGAGAGTCTGTGTGTGACGTATGGAGAGCGCGCAGCGCGCGCCCTGTTTGAATGAAATGAATGCTGCTGCTTGAGTGAATACACCCAAAGAAAGCTGTTACTTTCGTCTAGTCTGCCTCCCTATTTGTTTTTCTTTTTACCTGCAGTAAATTAAGTTAAGATATAAAAACATCACACCACGATAAGGTAAGAATTGAGCGTGTTCCTCATTTCCTGAAATACCTTGATTATAGCTTAACTGACGTCTGCGTGTCCCAGCGTCTTTCAAATAGCTATAACATTGTGTGTGTGTTTATATCAGTCAGAGAGCTGAACGAAATTAAACTGCAGTAATTAAAATAACCCTGTAAGGACGAATATTCTCCTCACAGAGCGATGAGCGTGTTCCTCATCTAGTCATAAAAGGCTTATATTTATGTATCTGATTGTCAGTGCGTGTTCCACTGCGATCCCCGTGATAAATATACGCTTATCTGTTTATGTCTGTTAAATGAATTCTCGTGTAACACTGCGCATGTCCGAGTGTAATTTGAATAGTAACTTAGTTATTTAAAGTCGTGATAAACAATTAAAAACCCTGTTGTTGTTGTTGTTTTTCTTGTGTGCCCAGATAAACTTGCACAGACGCGATCCGCCGAGATCGCCATTGTTCCATCTATTATAACGCAAAGCTATCGCTTGCTTAAAGTTAATATCACTCTTAACGAACTGAGTGAAGCCCCACGTCATAAAACCAGCTAAAGCTATGAGTGGTGTATCTTATTTGTACAGTGTTGAAATGCGCCGACATTTCCCGTAATATGATTGACTGTACGTGCATATTCTTCGAACAGTGTTGAAATGTGCTCAGATTTCATGTAACATGCATGACTGCTTACAAACTGTTTGCGTGTTTGCCCACTAGCGTTTGTTTGGTCGCTATATAGCGTGACACGGAAGTCTTAACCAACGCTTCCGGGTGAACTCTGAAAGTCCAGGACGACTTCAAGCGTCAGACCACTGAATTCCTGAGAGAGCTGATGCACACTCAACACTGCACAGACCAGCTCAAAGCGAAAGCTCAAGACAAACTCAGAGTGCCTGACAAAGTGGAGCAAGAAACAAAGAAAAAAGTTGACAAGCTCCAAGAAGTCCTTGCAGTCACTGAACGTGACAAACAAGAATTAAAGACTGTTCAGAAGCACCTGTTAAACCAACTCCAGTCTGCTGAACATCAGCTAGAGAAAGCCAAAGCTGACATCAAAGATAAGAACTCTAAAATCAATGCTCTGGAAGACCACCTGGAAAGGTGCAGCGCTGAAATTGACCATCTGACCCAACAGCGAGATGACGCCAACGACAAGCTCTACGCGGTCAGAGATGAACTCCAGCATGTTCTCACACGGAAACCAGAGCCAAGAAGGGAGAGACCTCCCTCAGCATCACCACTGCTGAGCAGAACAGAGTCCTCCATCCAAGAATTGCCATACAACGGAAGAAGTGAATGGCCACAACCCAAAACGTCACCGGCCTTCACCACAGAACTCTTCCCTGCCAACAACGGAAGAGAGATCATCCAGGCAGACTCCAAAGCTGCACATGGGATGACCTTCAAAGATCTCGACAAGCTGGTTAAGAATATCACCCAGTTCAATCCGAACCCCACGGAGGGCCACCACATCCAGGCCTACCTCCGAGATATCGACTTCCACCTAGAGGTGAGACCCCATGTGACTGACAGAGACAGGTTATACCACCTCAGATCCACATCCAGTCCAGAGGTACGAAGCTTCCTAGACCGACAACCTGCTCATGTCAAGTCAAACTACCAGCTACTACGTGAGACACTGATTAAAGAATTTACAGGTCCAGAGTCGGACCACGGTGTGTTAATCGCCTTGGAAACCAAACAAGGTCGACAAGAGACTCCCCAAGCCTACTACCACCGTTTTCGACAAGCCTATTTAGGTGCACATAACAAACCTGAACTTGGAGAGGATGTGAACTTCAAAACCCTCTTCCTGTGAAACCTGCACCCCGGATTGAGTCATCATCTTGGTATCATGGCCTGCCCAGGCACAATGACCATTCAACAGCTACGTGACCTGACACACAAGGCCTACGTCAAACAAAAGATGACCTCAAAGAAAGGTTTGAAAACATCCACAGTTTCAAACTCCATCTGCCAAGAAACAAGCCTTGCACTGGAAGACACCCAGTGGCATGACAACACCACATTCCTTCGTAAGGAGCACAGAGAACGTGACTCCAATGCCGATGACACCTACCACACCAACCGCATGGAAAAGTAATGGGACCAGCCACGCTTCTCAAGAAACCCGCAAGAAGGAAACAAGTGGAATCAACAAATGCATCCAAAAGCATTATATGTGGGTAATCGACAACGAAACCCACCTCCGCACCACTCAGCCAAACACCGCACTGAGTGTGCCCAAGAACAGGACAGTTTACCCTCAGAAGACATGGAGCGACTAATGAGGCAACTGCAAGTGTTCATCGAAAACAAGCTGAACACAGAGGACCAATGATCATCTGGTACACCTTCCTAAGGAAGATGACGACCACCTGTTCTACAACAACACAGAACAAAGTGGTTTCTCACAGTCAACCACTGACAAACACCCAGAGGTACCAGGAAACACCATCCTGGCTACCCATCACTCATAAAGAAACCACCAAACGAGCTCCAAACTCAAGAACCATGTGAGTGCTACAGCAACAACAGTAAGCACAGAAGGTCAGAAAGTCTGTCACAACCAGAAGGCATCATCGGAGGAATGCAACAACGGAGACCAAGTTTCGCACTACCTCTTCACGCATCCTTGCCAAACTACCTCCCAATGTCTGCCAGAGAACTTCCTGCCTTACTGGACTGACCCCCAGCAGATCACAGAAGATCCCTTTTCTAAGTCAAATATGCAACAAGCCAATCTTAACAAGCGCATCAAAGCTAAGCCATCAAGCAAAAGGGGGAGCAAAACAGACTGAAACAGATCTGACCATACAAACATGCATACATGCACTACACAACACCCCTAACATACTCACTAACATACAGAAGTTAACCACCTCTACCGTGCAAACATTCAACAAATATGTTTTCCCCCACAGGTAGAAACTACCTTCAGAAACTAGCTTAACAACTTAGCTACACTTACCATAGGAAACATGGTAACTACCCATCCAACAAGTACACCTGAGAACACCTCTCATTACATCATGATACCTTAGCTGCGCAACCGTAGTTATAAGTCATATCAGGAACACTCAACTGCTTTGTTTTGTTTTACTTCTTCCTTCCTTTCTTTTATTAGGTAAAATGCCTGTCCACCCCATAAGGGTCAAGGTCACAATAATAGGATTGACACACCATGCCTAATATTTGTAAGTCACCTTAAAACGAATGTGAGCCAGAAAACTCCCTGCATCATTCGGATCACAAATTGAAAGGTAAATCGGTCTAAACCTAGAACAAGTTAGAAGAGACTAAAACAAATAACAGTCCTAAAATTGAACTAAACTTCAACGTGATTGACTATATTGAGAGAGTGAACCTGTTTTGGCCTAGATAATCTAATGCCCTTGCACCAGTAAAGTGACCAGTCATGGAGGTGTTGTCTTGTTGTTTGCTGTGTGTTTGTTTGCTTCCTCTACCCGTTTCTCCAGCGTTCACCGATGTCTTCTTCTCAACACATCGTCGAACGAAGGGGGGAATATGTAGCGACAACGAGAATGGACCCAAACACAACTGAATCTTCCATGTGATTCATTCAAGCATAATCCCACACAGAGTCTTCACATTCCAGACTCAAATCACCAAACCCAGAGCCATAAATGATTGGTTCAGAGATGTCACAGGATAGCACCAAGATAACGCCACGAGGTCATTTGATCCCATGACAAAGATGTAAAACAGACTTCCCCCTTCTTGAAGACCTCTGAACGACTTCATTGTGAGACCTCCATTAAAAACCCACAGAGACTTTTCATATAAAAATGCATACAATCATCACAAAACAATTCTTGATGAACTTATAATAAAAAATCGTTCAACTACATAATTCTACATTGGGTCTATGACCCCTGTATGTGTCTATTATGCTTAGATCACATGAAAGCCATGTAATTGTTGTAACTATTACCTGGGTGAATGAAAATGCATCGTGTCTCCTATCAATGCGACCACATATCCCTAATTAAAATGATGGCTTGATTGAAATCTGTGTAAAATGTTTATGGTCTTAAAATGGAAATTATGTCTAAGCTAAATCCTCTGCTCAGCTGCAGAGTAAAGCAGACCACAGATAACACATGATTTACAATGAGAGGGGGATGATGGAAAATACCCCCTTCTCAAATAACCTTACAAGTATCTTATTGTCCGAATTCCTCCAGGAGGCGGGACAAAACACTTGAGTTTATAATCTTAAACCCGAACACAGAAGTCGGGCGGGCTCTCTCTCGGTAAAGGTCTCGGCAGAACAACATGTCGGGTGGAGACAGCAGACGATGGTTGTAGTAACCATGTAGACGCATAGAGACAAAGAACCCAAATTAAGATCAGAAGAACGGGTTCAACAGCTTCATTCAAGCCATCATCTACTCGTCACGCTTTTCTTTCTTTTCTTAGTTTTTTCCTTTTCCGTTAAAAGTCTCGGTTCTAAGTTAAGTTTTGCTGCAAATTTTCGTTTTAACGTTTCAACTGCAAAGCCTGCTTCAACTTCAAAGACTTCATTCATCTGCGCCAACACGCCACGTGATTGGTCGCCCCAAGACATCTCCAGGCACAGCCAGCCAAGCAACGGACCGGGAAACCCCTTTTACGCCGAAAAGGGGATCCCAATTAAGCAACACGAACGCAAGTACCTCCAGACTCTTAACTGAACTGGTGCATTGATATAAAATCGAATAACCCGCCTAAGAAACGATAGAAGGGTTAAATTAATGATTGATGGTTCGTTCAGGTCATGTCTTATAAGTGCATATAGAAACTTGGGATTTCACTATCTCACTCTTAAAACTCATTCTTTCCTCACTCTCTTTCTTTCTGCAACTTGTATGAATGCGTGTGCGTGTGTTTGTGTTAGATATTAGTTTTATGTTTTAGGATAATCAATAAAGTCTTGTTTGTATTTGAAAAGAGAAGCATTACTTGTGTTATGTGCTTACAGATTTATTGTCTTGAACTTTGATCTAAGTTACCTATGCTTTTACCCTTGATTTATTTCTTAATTTAGCTGTTAGCTGGAAATTAGTCTTTCTTGGCCAGGAAGATATTATATTTCCTAGAATTAATAATTGTTTATGCTTTCCGTTCATTGGATGAACTGATAAAATGATCATACTATTGATTCTGCCACAGTAAATTCTAAAAATAATTTAATTATTAATTATTGATCATAATCCGTTATGAATAATAATTAGTTATATTTATACGGGCGTATAAACGCTACAACTGTATTGCAAATTTATTGGAAAAACACATTCCAAGTGCATTACAGTTTTTCTCAATTGCTTAAACACTATAACCAGGCTTTTGAACTAAAATTTCAAAACCATAATGCCATTTATCAAAAAGCACACCCATTTCACTAAACTATAAACACTATTCCCTGTTTTGACACATGAGTCAGAATTGTTGAACTGTCACTGCAAAACTCTACACACAAATCCCTTCATTTCTCATTGCCTAGACCATGTGGTCATTTAGAAAGCACTAGTATTCAATATTGTTCACTCAAGTCAGCACAGCTCAGTTAGCACACAATTACCCAGGTGAAAACACTAAGAGTAAAAATTTAACACACATCAATCAGATCTTTCGATAGAAAAAAGGGCCTGAATCAGTTTGAGTTTTGGAACAATGGATCCAGAAAGACATGAAGGAAGAGGTCGAGGAGGAGGAGGAGGAGGAGGAGGAAGAAGAGGAAGAGGAAGGGGAAGAGGAAAGGGAAGGGGAAGAGGAAAGGCAAGGGCAAGGGGAAGGGCAAGGGGAAGGGCAAGGGGAAGGACAAGAAGACAAGCAGTCTCGGATGAAATTCAAGCCACTTTAGTTGACCATGTCTTTGTCAATGGTATGACTATGAGGAAGGCCGGGCTACAATAAGGCCAGATTTGAGTGCTTCACCGTCGCCTCCATCATCAGAACCTTCAGGGAGGTGTGGTGGCAAAGAAAATTCTATCACTGAATAAGAGACAAACATTTCCAATTGTCTTTGATGAGGTTTATTTTCTTGCAGGAAAAGGCCAGCAGTTGTACAGTCACACATACCCCTTTTCCACCAGCAAGAACCAGGTGCTAGTTCAGAGCTAGTGCTATTGTTGGTTCGGAGATGGTTCGACTGACGAGTTTTCAAAGAACCGGTTTGCCTTTCCACAGGCCAGAGAGCCACCACAGAGCCAGGTCTTACGTCACTGTATACATCTCATGTTGTCCAGCAATGGTAGCGCGGCAGCGCCAAACACAAACACACCAGGCTTGTTCGAGATGCATTGGCTTCTCGCAGACCGATTGGCGCATGACATCAAAGAACTGCAAAAGCAACCCAAAAGCACAAGGAGTCGTATGCTCTCCACACACTCCCGCAGCTCCGATCGGTCCGCGCCGCTCCGATGCATCTCGAACAAGCCTTCTATCAACAATGGCGGCCGTGGCGTTACTATTGATGCTCATGAGTTTGCGAACCTAACGTACATTGGCATCCAAACACGGCGAATACAACGTGTTCGTGCAGCTCGCCGTAACTTGCATAAACCGAGATTACAATCGAGCTGCTATTAGCTCGATTAGCTGCTAATTCAAAAATGGCGGTCACAAGTTTCTGTTCGTCTTGTTGGCCACGGTAACCCTGCCCCCAGCCACTGATGTAAGCGGTTCTTACTTCTAGACCAGCACTTTTACTGGTTCGGAGCTGGTGCTTTGGTGGTCAAAAACCAAAGAACCGGTTTGAAACTAGGCTCTGGCTCCGAACCAGCACCAGCTCTGCCTTGGTGGAAAAGGGGTAACAGAGTGGCTGCAGAGTGTGACAGTGAAGAAGGGCATCCTTTCTACTTCAGTGGAACTACTACAGTCTTGAGTCCCAGAATGTTATCTTTCTAGGCCAATGATGGTATTTCAACCATATGTGGAACATTCTGAGACTTGTTCATCATATTGCATCCTTGAGTGGAGGCCCTCCTGTCACGTACCAACACTCTTTACCATTCCAATACAACTACATATTAGAATAAGGTTTGTGTGTGCTCTTTTACTGGCATATGATGGTCACACACATCTTACGTAAGTAAATATAAAACATTTTTTAGAGGAGAGAGTAAAAAAAAGAAGAAGAGTACAAATCCATTGGTTATGTCTTTTGTGTTCATCATGTGAAAAGGTTTGTGAAGGGGGGAACCACAAGCAACATAACTTACCAGTTTTGGAAATGTTGTTTTGAATTTATTGCACCAGTGTGTTAGACTATGTTGTAGTGTGTGATTTTGAGGGCTTGTGTGTCCTGTCTGAGGGCAAAGTTTGTTTTTTCAGCAAGAGTGAATGGTTTTGAGTGTAGAGCTTCATTTTGACCCCAAAATAGGATGTTTGGGGAATTGGGTGAGACGTTATGGATTTGTGTTTACTGTTTTGAGAATACGAGGTATAGTTTCAAGAAATGTGTTTAAGCAATCGAGAAAAACTGTAATGCACACAGTATATATTATGGACTAAACACATTTAAAATACATGAACAAATTATTTTTGGACAACACACTTGAGTTGAAATTAAAATGAATTACTTTCCATGTTTCCCATTAAAATTATTATTTTATTTAGTATATTAGTCAATACATCAAAATAAATTTCATTTAATAACTTATAACTTTAATAACTTTAAAACACTATAAAATCATAATTATTTAAAATGTATGTTTAAGTAAAACTTAAGTAGACACAATTAAAAAGTGATTTTTTAAAAAACATGCACTTTAGTGTGTTTAGAAATATTATCATGAGAGTGTACTTTCTTTAAGTAAAACATAAGTAGACATTATTAAAAAGTGTTTTTTTTTAAACATGCACTTAAGTGTGTTTAGAAATATTGTGATGAAAGTGTACTTTAAGTTAAGCTTAATTAGATATCATTACAAAGTGCATTTGTAAAAAGTGCACTTAAGTGTTTAGAAATATGATCATGAAAGTGTACTTTCTTTAAGTAGAACTTAATTAGACATTATTATTACAAAGTGCATTTTTAAAAAGTACACTTAAGTGTGTTTAGAAATATTGTCATGAAAGTGTACTTACTTTAAGTTAAACTTAATTACATATTATTACAAAGTGCATTTTTAAAAGTGCACTTAAGTGTGTTTATAAATATTGTGATGAAAGTGTACTTAAGTTAAACTTAAATGGTCTTTAATTTTAATTATATTATCTGCAAGCACACTTTTCAAAAAGTATACTTTTATGAGTTTTAGCACACAAAAAGTACGCTTTCAATACAATTAAGCACACTTCTTTTTCACAAGGGTAACTCTTTCCGTTTAGTAATGCACAAATGTTATCTCCTCGTTGCACAAAAGAATGAGTAAGTTCTTGTATGCATTGCTCATGACATCTCATCGTTTTACCAGTTAGTTGCACAGTGCAATGCGAACTGCAAAGTGCATTGCTTATATGTTATTTCTTATTGCATAACGATACATCATGTTTGCAATGCAATGCAACAGCACGTGACATCTCTTCGTTTCACAGCTTAGTTGCGCAGGTTAATGCTGTCTTTTCAATGCACAAGGTTGGGTATCTTATGCATTGCAATAAGAGCACATATGCTTTCTCTTCGCAGCACAAGCTAATTTTTATGCAATGCGAATGTTTTGTGAGTCTTTTCAGTGCACAAATGTATAAGTTCGATATTTTATACAATGCAATAAGAGCAAAAAGAGTTTCTCTTCTTTGCACAACAGAATGCGTTAGTTCTTGTATACATTGCATTGCAATGAATTGTGATCGTGTGTGCAATTCAATGCACAAACGTTATCTTCTCGTTGCACAACAGAATGAGTTGCAATACAACAAATACAATGCTTAAGTTATTATTCATTGCACAACGTTAGATTGTGTGTTTTTGCTAGAGCACAAATTTATCTCCTCGTTGCAAAACATAATGAGTTAGTTATTGTATTCATTGCAATGAAACAATTGCAATGCTGATGTTATTGTTCACTGCACAATGTTAGAAAATGTGTGCAGTGCAATGCCAGACCAAACATATTATCTCCTCGTTGCATAAAGATTGAATTAGTTCTTATATGCATCTTATATGCAGTGCAACAAGTGCATATAGCTTATATATTATTCATCATTGCGTTGCACAATGATGCTGTTGCATTGAATTGCAATGTGTTGTGCAATAAAGTATAACATTTAAGAAATACACTTGAAGCATTGCAATCATCATGTGTGCAATCAAACAGAGCACAAATATTATCTCCTCGTTGTATACATCGCTATGCAAGAAGCGCGATCGTGTGTGCAATGCAATACACTAATATGAGGCGCCACGTAGGATTTAAATCAAACTTCGCTTATCAATACATACATAACACACGTGCATATACACCTATACATTACTCGCATATACATGTATACTATTGGATGTTCAAAATACATATATGAAATACACGTGCACACTAATATGAAATCCATACCAATACATATTATGTTAGTAATGAATGCATATACACTTGTGAATAACTTGCATAAACATATAAACTTGACGCACGCATACACCTATAAATACTCGCATATACACCTATAAACACTTGCACATACATATACACTCGCTACACGCAGACACACCTATAAACACTCGCACATACATATAAACTTCCATGCATGTACACCTATAAACACTCGCACATACATATAAACCCGATGCGCGCATACACATCCTTAAAACACTCGCGCATACATTCAAAATAAAACGTGGATGCATGCTTTAGTTGAGTATATATGCATATGCGAGTGATTTCATATGTGGATGTGCGTGAACTTTTCAGTGTAAAAGGAAGTCATTTAAGTATAAAAGGAAGTCATTTTTTCTTCTTCTTCTTTTGGAGTTTTATGGCGGTTGGCAAACCAGCTAAAAGGTGCATTTACCGCCACCAACTGGACAGGAGTGTGAAGCGTCAACACATGGGGCGGAGAGATACAGTGAAGAAAATAAGTATTTGAACACCCTGCTATTTTGCAAGTTCTCCCACTTAGATATCATGGAGGGGTCTGAAATTGTCATCGTAGGTGCATGTCCACTGTGAGACATTATCTAAAAAAAAAAATCCAGAAATCACAATGTATGATTTTTTAACTATTTATTTGTAAGATACAGCTGCAAATAAGTATTTGAACACCTGTCTATCAGCTAGAATTCTGACCCTCAAAGACCTGTTAGTCTGCCTTTAAAATGTCCACCTCCACTCCATTTATTATCCTAAATTAGATGCACTTGTTTGAGGTCGTTAGCTGCATAAAGACACCTGTCCACCCCATACAATCAGTAAGAATCCAACTACTAACATGGCCAAGACCAAAGAGCTGTCCAAAGACACTAGAGACAAAATTGTACACCTCCACAAGGCTGGAAAGGGCTACGGGGAAATTGCCAAGCAGCTTGGTGAAAAAAGGTCCACTGTTGGAGCAATCATTAGAAAATGGAAGAAGCTAAACATGACTGTCAATCTCTCTCGGACTGGGGCTCCATGCAAGATCTCACCTCGTGGGGTCTCAATGATTCTAAGAAAGGTGAGATATCAGCCCAGAACTACACGGAGGAGCTGGTCAATGACCTGAAAAGAGCTGGGACCACCGTTTCCAAGGTTAATGTTGGTAATACACTAAGACGTCATGGTTTGAAATCATGCATGGCACGGAAGGTTCCCCTGCTTAAACCAGCACATGTCAAGGCCCGTCTTAAGTTTGCCAATGACCATTTGGATGATCCAGAGGAGTCATGGGAGAAAGTCATGTGGTCAGATGAGACCAAAATATAACTTTTTGGTCATAATTCCACTAACCGTGTTTGGAGGAAGAAGAATGATGAGTACCATCCCAAGAACACCATCCCTACTGTGAAGCATGGGGGTGGTAGCATCATGCTTTGGGGGTGTTTTTCTGCACATGGGACAGGGCGACTGCACTGTATTAAGGAGAGGATGACCGGGGCCATGTATTGCGAGCTTTTGGGGAACAACCTCCTTCCCTCATTTAGAGCATTGAAGATGGGTCGAGGCTGGGTCTTCCAACATGACAATGACCCGAAGCACACAGCCAGGATAACAAAGGAGTGGCTCTGTAAGAAGCATATTAAGGTTCTGGCATGGCCTAGCCAGTCTCCAGACCTAAACCCAATAGAGAATCTTTGGAGGGAGCTCAAACTCCGTGTTTCTCAGCGACAGCCCAGAAACCTGACTGATCTAGAGAAGATCTGTGTTGAGGAGTGGGACAAAATCCCTCCTGCAGTGTGTGCAAACCTGGTGAAAAACTACAGGAAACGTTTGACCTCAGTTTTGTGGTTTATTAAAGTAAATAGTACACCAAAGATGAACATACCGGTTATTTCTTTCTTTTGTTTCCAGTTGTGGGTCATGTATAGTAATCCATTAATCCATGGTCTGTAGTCTGTCTGTGGTCTGTCTGTGGTCTGGTGAGAACTGTGTGTGCTCCCCCTACCTGTGCCTACCTCCCCTTCCTGTCACCTATGCCCCCTATATACAACCATGTGTATCTAATCACTGCCACCTAGTGTCCAAAATTGAAATATAAAAATATCATGCCAACAATAAACATAAATGGCTCCTACACACCGGCCCCTAATTGTCTTATATAAAAATGAACAATTACCAAAAAATAATGAAAGGAGCTATATACACATTACACTTTTTTCTAAATAGTCATTTTTAGGGCCAGAGGTTCCAGAACATGGCACCTGATGGGATCTGGTCTTCAGCACCAGTCCTTGCTAAATCTCAGTCTCTTTAATCAGACATATCTTTGTTATTGGTCTTTCCAATATATTGTTTTTTGTCTTAAGTCGAACGATACGCACAAGGCCTTGTGCATCTGCTTTCGTCTCCAGTATTCTGCCCATTAACCAAGAGCCTCGTGGTGCAGTGGAGTCAACCACCACAACTATGTCACCTGGAGCAAAGTTCCTTTTTACCTTTGACCACCGCTGTCGTTCTTGGATTAAAGGTAAGTACTCCTGTGTCCACCTTTTCCAGAAGAGATCTGCCATGTATTGTACTTGTCTCCATCTGCGCTTTAGGTATAAGTCCTCTTTTACGAAGAGTCCAGGCGGTAGTATTGGCTTGGTTTTCAACAGAAGAAGGTGGTTTGGGGTGAGTGCTTCCAGGTCCATTGGGTCCTCAGAAAGCTTTGTAATAGGTCTATCATTTAAAATTGCTTCAATTTCACAAATTAGAGTTTGTAATCCTTAATCATCCAGAACTTGTTGGCTAAGAACAGAGTGCAGCACATTTCGAACCATGCGGATCAAACGTTCCCATACACCACCGTGATGAGATCCTGCTGGGGGGTTAAAGTACCATTTTATTCCCTTCTGAAGCATAGCAGTCTGGATTTTGTCCTGATTCAAGGCATTGAGTGCTTCTCTCAATTCTCTTTCAGCTCCAATAAAATTTGTGCCATTGTCTGCTCTTAAAGACAACACTTGACCTCGTCGACAAATAAATCTTCGTAATGCGTGGATGCAGGAGTCGGTGTCAAGAGTATATGCAACTTCAAGATGTACTGCCCTGCTTGCCATGCAGGTGAAGATTACGCCATATCTTTTAACAAGACTTCGTCCTCTCTTGATCTCTATAGGACCGAAGTAGTCTACTCCTACATCTGTAAATGGAGGCTTGTCTGGTAGAATCCTTTCCAGGGGTAAGTCTGCCATTTTCTGTTCTCCAACTCTACCCCGTTGTCGTTTGCAGACAACACAGTCTGTTATAATCCTTCTTGCTGCCGAGTTAGCTTTGATAATCCAGTATTTTTTACGGAGTCGAGACAGCATATGATTTCTTCCTCCGTGGCCAAGTTGTTCATGGATATGTCGAAGCAATAGTGTGGATATGTGCAGGTCTTTTGAGAGAATAACTGGATGCTTGGCCTCTTCAGGCATCGCTAGTCTACTCAGGCGACCTCCTACTCTCAGAAGTCCATTGTCCAACACTGGGTCCAGTTTGTACAGATGACTGCTTCTTTTAACACCCATTTTACCAGCCTCTAGCATAGATAGTTCTTCTTTAAAGCTTTGTTTTTGACTGAAAGAGATGACTGCATGTTCTGCTTGCATCAGATCTTCAGGACTTAAACACTGTCTTTGGAGTGTTGCTTTAAAAACTTGCATCTTTTTTAATTGGCTGGACTTGTCATTCTTGGAGCTACTCGCAGCAGTCTGAATCTCCTTTCTTTTTCTAGTCAGCAACAAGATAGTTGTTTTTACTTTAAGTAGCCAAGCTACAGCTGTCATCAGACTTCTCCATGAAGAGAAATAACTTATCAGAAAGCTGGTGGGGTTCAATGGACTTTTCACAATGAGGTTGCTTGTGATGTCATGCTTGACTTCCGGATCATTGGCAGAGATTTCAGTTTCCAAATGAAGTTTCTGCCATTCTCTTTCTGGTTGACAGAGAAACTCAGGTCCCTTAATCCACCTCTTGCGGCTTAAGAAGCGGTTTGCTGTTAGCCCCCTAGAGGCTTCATCTGCCGGATTTTCCTTTGTGCTAATATATCTCCATTGTGACACATCCGTAGTATCCCTTACAAAAGAAATTCTATTTGCAACAAATGTTCGGAAACGTTTAGTTTCGTTGTTGATATATTTTAGCACTGTAGTGCTATCAGTCCAGAAGATAGATTTATTCAATTGAAGCTGTAATTCTTTCCGAAGCATTATGTCAACTTTGACGGCTAGAATTGCAGCTGTGAGCTCCAATCTGGGAATCGTAACTTGTTTTAATGGTGATACTCTTGCTTTTCCGATCATGAAAGCAACATGCACCTCCTTGTCGTTATTTTCCAGTCTAAGATATGAAACCGTACCGTATCCACTCTCGCTGGCGTCTGAAAAGTGGTGCAACTGTGCATTTCTGATTTGACCAAAGCTTGTGGGCTTCATGCAACGGTCCACTTTAAACTCTGTCATCTTGTTCAGATCTGCTAGCCATCCTGTCCACTGCTGAGAAACAGTTTGGGGTATGTTTTCGTCCCATCCAAGGTTTTTTCTACAGAGCTCCTGCATAATCAGTTTGGCTGGTAGAATAAACGGTGCTAGAAATCCCAAAGGGTCGTATACAGAGCCAACCACAGACAAGATGCCGCGTCTGGTATATGCTCGTGGCTGTGCAGTAATTCTGAACATAAACACATCTGTTTCAACGCACCAGTGCAATCCCAGTGCTCTTTCCATCTTGGACAGGTTGTCCCTGTCCAAGTCCAACTCTTTTGTTTCTTTGGTTCTGTTTTCTTGTGGAATGGATGCCAATACTTTACGGCTGTTGCTGATCCATTTTGACAATATGAATCCTCCCTTCTGGCAGAGAGCAGTCAGGTCTCTTACCATAAGAACAGCGTCCTTTTCCGTGGACATGGATTTCAAACAATCATCAACGTAAAAGTTGTTCTTTACGGTGTCTATAACCTCTGGTAGAAAGTGAGTTTTGTTATCTTCAGCTGTCTTTCTTAGTGCAAAGTTTGCACAACTCGGTGATGACACTGCTCCAAAGAGGTGTACTTTCATCCGATATTCGACGAGCTCCTGCTGCACATCACCATCAGGCCACCATAGGAATCGCAGATAGTCAATATGTTTTTCTGACACTTTGACCTGGTGAAACATTGCTTTGATGTCAGCCATCAAGGCTACCGGCTCTTGTCTGAATCTGATGAGTACTCCGATGAGTGAGTTGGTAAGATCCGGACCCTGCAGCAGTTGTTCATTGAGCGATGTACCCTTGAAGCCAGCACCGCAGTCGAAGACCACTCTTAAGGTTCCTTTCTTTGAGTGATACACCCCGTGATGTGGAATGTACCAGAGTTCCCCATCATTCCGATTCAGTTGATCTGCTGGTATCATTTCAGCATAGCCGTTATCAATCATTTCTTTTAGAAAAGTTGTATATTCATTGTGAAACATCTCATTTTTACTAAACTTTCGTTTCAGGCTTTGGATGCGCTGCTCTGCTATGCAACGGTTATTTGGCATGCTGGGATTTTCTTGCTTGAAAGGTAAGTCTAGGCAGTAGTGACCATCTGTAATTTTTGTTGAGTGATTCACAATATCCAAGAATTTTATCTCTTCTCTGGACATTTCCTCTGTTTCCTTGCTGGTTACTTCACTGAAGTCGTGATTGTATTGTTTAACCAGTAGCTCCTCTAGATTCACAACAGACATTCGATTGACAGCAGCAACAGGGCAGCCCTTCTCATCCCTGACGTCGTTGTCTCCTCTCAAGGGACCATAGATGACCCACCCCAGTAGGTATCCTCACAGCGTATGGTCCATCCCCTTGGCTATTGACCACCTCCCAAGGTTCCAATACCTTAGAAGCATTTGTGCCGATTAGCAGGTCAATGCCAGCGTCTATGTCATGAATCCTGACATCCTTCAAGTAAGGCCATTGAATCAGGTCTTCTTGTCTGGGAATGTTGAGCTTGGAAACAGGTATGGTCTTATGTGTAAATACATTGGACAGTTGTATGAAATTATTTTTGTCCAGACTTGATATCTCCAAACCTGAGATATGATGACTGGTCACAGGTTTCACTTGGTTCATTGTACGCAGAAGAATACTGGCTTTTTGTCCTGTTACATTCAGTCTTCTCATCAAGCTTTCTGTACAGAAGGTAGATGAGCTTCCATGATCCAAAAATGCATAAGTTTGCAACACTGTGTCTCCTTTGTGGGTCTTTACTTGTACTGGAACAATAGAGAAGAGACAGGCTTCTTCACCGGCCCCAATATGCCCACATGTAAGAGAGAACAGCATTGCTTCCAATTGATTTCTCATTCAGTTCTGTTTTCCTTCCCATGTCCTTTTGTTCAATGTGAAGTATTTCAGGATGATTTTTGTTGCACACG
Source organism: Semotilus atromaculatus (assembly GCA_031834385.1). Classification (NCBI taxonomy): domain Eukaryota; kingdom Metazoa; phylum Chordata; class Actinopteri; order Cypriniformes; family Leuciscidae; genus Semotilus; species Semotilus atromaculatus. Next base: position 18,994,722 of record JAULUF010000020.1, on the reverse strand, counting down.
TCACAAGTTAAACGACTATTGCAGTCTTTGCTCATGTGTCCTACCTTCAAACATCCAAAACAGACTCCCTTTTTCTTTAAGAAGTCTATCTTTTCCCTGTGCATCTTTCTCCTGATTTGTGGACATCGCACCAATGTATGACCATCTCGATCACAGAACAAACAGGAATTTTGAGAATTAGTGGCAGATACATTTTTCATTCCATTTGTCGTCATTTCTTGTTTTGGTGTTTCTACAGGTGTTACAGTAGTTGCAAAACTGCTTCCTCTTGGTCTCAGCTTTTCTCTTGCTTTGACAAAGGTGGAGCTTTTGACAGTTGTAGTTGTCTTAGCATCCTGGATGTTTCCAAAAAGTGGATCCGACAATATCTTTACCTGTCTCTCCGTGAAGTCTACTAAGTCAGAGAAGCTAGCTCGACGTCCATGTTGTTCCTGGAGCTGACATACCCTATTCCTCCACTTGTCTCTGAGTTTTAAGGCAGTTTCAGAAGAATGGTCTTCATACTGGAAGCAACATTCAACTCCTCCATATAGGTAAGCTGTACCATATGGGAGTAAATTGATGCCTAAATCATTGAAAATGGACAGACTACAAGTCACAAATAGATATTACAACTTGTAAACACAAAACACAATCTACAAATAGATTAAAAATCCGCAAACAAAGTCCTCGTGATCCTCAAATGTAAAACAAGATCTACAAATAGATACAAAGTCCTCAAAAAAACTCTTTGTGATCCACAAATATAAAGCATGATCTACAAAAAGATTAAAAATCCACAAATAAACACATCCTGATTCACAAATAGAAATCAGTGACTTGTACTTGAAAACCAGAATTTCAATGAATGTAAAGTGACTTGTTTGCAGGTGAAGATCATGTTCTGTTTGTAGATTGTGTCACATTTGTTTTCAGAATTCTGACACTATTGTTTCGCTGATGTGACAAAATAATGCCATAATAATTGAAAATGAAGAGACTATGAGTCAAAAATGCATATTACAATTTGTAAACACAAAACAAGATCTACAAATAAATTTAAAATCTGCAAACAAACTCCTCGCAATCTGCAAATGTAAAACACAATCTGTAAATAGATTCCAAATCTGCAAACAAACTCCTCATGATCCGCAAATGTAAAACAAGATCTACAAATAGAAAAAAAAAAATCCACAAAAAATCCACTTTATGATTCACAAATAGAAATCAGTGACTTGTACTTGACAACCAGAATTTGAATGAATGCAAACTGATTTGTCTGGGCACGAAGGTCTATTAGTTTGTAGATTGTGTTGCATTTGTTTTCAGAATTTTGGCACAACTTTTTCGCTGTTTTTTTACCATTAAAAATCTACAAATGCCCTCCTCACAATTTGCAAACAAACACAGTCTAACTTGTATTTTCAAACCACTGTAAAAATACATTCTTACACATTCTGTGCAAAGCTCAGCATGCAAGTGTTGAATCTGTGTTTGCAGATCACAGGGCATTCACAGATCCCTCTGCACACGTATAGCCTACAGATCTTTTTGGCACTATCTTTCCGCAGAGTGTGTGACTACGATCCACACGTGTAGTCAGCCAATCAGGGGTATTGCTTCAATGTGATGTCACGCCCCCTCAATAAGCCCTTTTCAAAATAAGAGCTAACGCTTCTCGGACGACTGGGCTGGCCCAGAGCCGTTGTAAAACATATTTAACGGCTCTGGGCTGGCCTCACTGTCATTTACCGCGACGGTGTTGTGCCGAGGTGCTTACCCCTGAAAGGAAGTGTATCCCCGGTTGCGGGAGCGCGCTCGCATTCAGCAGAAGGTGGGCCATTGGTTTGAACAAAGTAAATTAAACTATAGCACGTGAATTGTTTAAGTTGTCGTTATACTCTTTTTTTTTTTTTTTTTTTTAGCAAAGACAGCTATCACGTGGCCCATCTATCAAAATAAATTGTTTTATTCTTCTGCAAGCTAACGATCGAACTTCATTGCACTGAATTGAGAAAGTCAAGTTTAATGCAAAACCAAGACGACCATACCGTTTCACTCATAAAGCAAACAGCTTTTGGATATTAAATTGTTGTGAATCCCCCCCCCCTCCTCATTCCATGGTGAATTATTATCAAAATGATTTATAATAATGCATGGCACTTAAATGGCTGGTCAATGTCATACACAAAAAGTGATTGTACAGATGTTGGCCTATCATTAAGTTTTTCCATTAGGCCTATTTAATTCCTGAACTAAAATAAAAAAATTAATTTAAAAAACCCGAATAGGCCTAATGACTCGTTTTCCGATTTTCTGATACACAAAAAAAAAAAAAAAACGAAAAAAAAAACAGTCCCCGCGTAGACCTCATCATACCCTGATTAAATCAGTAGGCTACTTGATCTGTTTAAAATTATTTCATTGATATATGCCTACTAAGGTGTTAAATTAAAATCAAAATTAAAATGTATCTAGGAACGACCAAGGCCTAATTAATTTGTTCTATTTTTGATGAGCACACAATCAGAAAATCAGAAAACCCGTTGTTATTCGTTTTTATTTTATTTTTTAATTTTAGTTCAGGAAAAAAAAATAGAAAAACAAGTCGTTTTTCATTTTTTCATTTTTTATTTTAATTTGAAAAAATGATTCAACGAATGATGTACACAATCAGGGTATCTTCCGTCCATTTCATTTCCAATTTGAAATGAAATAAGCAAAAACGAGAAAACGCGCCATTATTCGTTTTTTCGTTTTTTATAAAAAACGAAAAAAGGAGATTTCGGCTTGATTTTTCGTTTTTTGGTTAACGGGTCAAAAACGGATAAATGACTTCAAAATCCGTTTTGCACATGTGGGCGGTCATGAGACGCCCCTTTCAGCTGATTGGTCAAGCAAATCTGAGCCTGTGACGTCATCAGTAATTTCCCAGGTCTTTTCAACAAAATAATAGTCCTATGGCTCTGCGTACCGCTTCTTAAACTGTACAGGGCTGTGCAACTTAACGCGTTTCACAGGAATATTTATTTCAGAAATATTTAATATTAATCTGCACCCAGCCGGTTTTATTTAGCTGTGCAGAGTTAAATCTGTGTAGTTCCAAAGAGTATAGAAGCGTTCTTTGGTAGTTCTGCACTAGACCGCGCAGAGCGGGTGAAGCACAGACCAATGTTCTGTCAATTGTAAATACGCACCAGTCAACTCTTCTTTTAGACAATACGCTCAGTTTTGGACAAGGGGTGGTCATTGCAAATACTGTAATGCAAAACTGCTGATGGTGGTGGTGGGTACAGATGATGGAAAATTAAAATGTAACTAATCATAGCCGCGAGAGTGAGACAGCGAGATGATTGACAGGACGATAGCGGAGGAAAAATAAAAAGGAAAAAGATAGCCTAACATGTGTTAGTTAAAAAATATTTCTTTCTTTAATATAAGTGAGTTTGTATTTGAAAGCAACAACAACAAAGAAACAATCAAATAACAGTGTGAACCACAAACTGAGCTGAGCGTTCATTTTAAAGGGACATTTCCAAATATCTTTTTTTTATTTGTTATAATCAGTGTTGGGCAAGTAAGTTACTTTTTAAAAAAAGTAATTACAGTTAGTTACTATTCACTACTTCCTAAAAGTAACTTAATTAGTTACTCAGTTACAAATTATAAATGTAACTATTGCGTTACTTTCGAGTTTCAACATTTTTAAATGGTCAAATGTAACCCCACCTCCACCCCTTTTTAACGGAACTTAAAATACATGTGCAAGTTCAATTATTAACGATAAACCTGAATATTATAATGAAATGGACACTTAATACATTAACAGAAACAATGTACACAAATCTAAACTATTTTTGCAACCCGATCACACTCACTTTAGCGTATAAATTACACGACAATACACATGCGTGCTATAAAGATGCATTAATGCATCTTTATAGCACGCATGTGTATTGTCGTGTAATTTATACGCTAAAGTGAGTTTTTACGTGCATAGGATACGCATTGGTTGGTTAGGGTAGGTTTAGGTGTGGTGTGGGGTGCGTGTGTATTGTACGCTTGGGTAGAATTAGTGGTGTGGGTGCGTGTGTATTACACGCAAATGAACTGCGTATCAAATGCACGCAAAAAACTGCGTCTCATATGCGCGTAAAAACTCATTTTCGCATATAAATTACACGACAATACACCATGCGTGTTATAGAGACGCATTTACGTGAGAACAGGCTGATTTTAATGTTGCCGTGGGACAAAGTGAGACTAGCCTCCAATCAAATGCCATGTAGATAGCCTAATGTTTATAGTGGATCGATACAAATAACACAATAGATGTTTTGAGACATTTGATATGTATTGCCCCTCAACAGACCACAACTGGGCAAAATTAAATTATGCTTGTTAAGCACTACCAAAAAGAAATAACAAATATATACACTCTTAGCCTACAAATAAAACAAAACAAAAAATGTTTATTACTTTATTACTCCTTAATAAAGGAGTCCAGACATTAGAAAAATATCAGTCTACACATTATATTTAATATGAGGGAAATACACATGTGTTTTATATTTAATATGAGGGAAATACACATGCGTTTTATATTTAATATGAAATACACATGCGTTACGGACGTGACACAAAAAATATTTAACTTTTAGGTGGCACGATCTGTTTTAGTAATTATGTGATTTACAATGCGCAAACCACAAGTACTACCCACCGGATGAAGAAGGGTTGGCTCTCCACAGAACATAAAATATTCATTTTATTTAATTTTTCGTGTTTGCATTTATGAGGAAAAAACAATGTTACGGACGTGACAGTTCTCCGTTATGGACGTGAGCGCTCTGAAAGCGGCACTAAAAGACTTTAAAACGTTTACAGAGACCTCAAACAGATACAAAGCCATTCATTAAGGCGAATTTCGTTTTGTATTAATTGTATCTTAATTTTAATAAATGTTTCATCAACCAATTGCCTGGATTTAATAAATAAGAAGTAAATATAGCAGAAGAAACCAAAGAACATATATTGATAAGAAGTGAAAGCCAATAGAATGTTCCATTGCAACACCAGTGCCCAGCAGCAGCGCTACACGACTCGGCAGTCCACTAGTGATGAAAAATATGAAGTTACATGTAACAATACTTTCAATATAATATGAAGTTACATGTAACAATACTTTCAATATGAAAGACCGCCAGTAGGTGGCGCCAAGTCAGCCATAAGCCAATTACATAATTATATCATAAAAACACGATACATTAACTCAGTTCCACTGGTCTCAGTTTATTTAAATTTGGTGGCATTAGTTACTGTCGGTCCATCATAATCATGGCTGTATAATCAAAAAATTAAAATGAGAAACATGCATGCATCAATAAAATGTATTGCATCAAAACCACAGGAGCTTATGCAATTAGTAGGCTACCATGAACTCTATACCCATAAATAATGTAATGTGTAGCCTATGTATATTTACCGAGGCACTTCATAAACCCAAATGAAAATCTTAATTGATCTTGCTAGAGTTCATGCTTAGAACTGTTTAGCTTTCTAATTGAGTTTATGAAGTGCCTCGGTATATATACAATAAAATAGTAATATAGTAGGCTACTTGTATTAACAAAACGATTAAGACGGAATGCATAAAACAACAACATTAGGCCTATAACAAATAAATATTAGATATTTGGAAATTTCCCTTTAAACTGAACGCTCAGTTTGTGGTCCACACTGTAATTTTATTGTTTTGTTGTTGTTGTTTTCAGATACAAACTCACTTATATATTAAAGAAAGAAATATTTTTTAACTAACACATGTTTTTTCCTCCGCTATCGTCCTGTCAATCATCTCGCTGTCTCACTCTCGCGGCTATGATTAGTTACATTTTAATTTTCCATCATCTGTACCCACCACCACCATCAGCAGTTTTGCATTACAGTATTTGCAATGACCACCCCTTGTCCAAAACTGAGCGTATTGTCTAAAAGAAGAGTTGACTGGTGCGTATTTACACTTGACAGAACATTGGTCTGTGCTTCACCCGCTCTGCGCGGTCTAGTGCAGAACTACACAGATTTAACTCTGCACAGCTAAATAAAACCGGCTGGGTGCAGATTAATATTAAATATTTCTGAAATAAATATTCCTGTGAAACGCGTTAAGTTGCACAGCCCTGTACAGTTTAAGAAGCGGTACGCAGAGCCATAGGACTATTATTTTGTTGAAAAGACCTGGGAAATTACTGATGACGTCACAGGCTCAGATTTGCTTGACCAATCAGCTGAAAGGGGCGTCTCATGACCGCCCACATGTGCAAAACGGATTTTGAAGTCATTTATCCGTTTTTGACCCGTTAACCAAAAAACGAAAAATCAAGCCGAAATCTCCTTTTTTCGTTTTTTATAAAAAACGAAAAAACGAATAAAGGCGCGTTTTATCGTTTTTGCTTATTTCATTTCAAATTGGAAATGAAATGGACGGAAGATACCCTGATTATACATGGGCCCATATTCCACAATTATATGCCTCCTGCGGGCGCAAACAGACAAAGAAACACCAGAACAACTATTTTTGTAGCATTTTTTAATGTCGTCTTTTGTCTTTTAAATCGGAAATAAAGACAATGTTGCTTGACAAAAGATTGGATAGCCCACATGTGTGTTTTAGCAAGGCGGGATGTGTTGCAAGATGGCAATATATCGGGAGACATGTGGGTCAGACAAGACTTTTACCTCTTCATTAAGTTTTGTTTTGTAGAAAGCCTTTCTAAAATGTGAATTTCGTTCTGTATCAATTGTATCTTAATTTTAATCAATGTTTCATCAACCAATTGCCTGGATTTAATGAATAAGCAGCAAATATAGCAGACAAAATAACCTGCGGTGCGTTTCCCGAAAGCATCGTTAGCCAACTATGGTCGCAAGTTGGTCGCAATTTCCATTGAACTCTGTTGGTAACGACGGAACTTGCGACCATAGTTGGCTAACGATGCTTTCGGAAACGCACCACTGGACAGGAGGCGCCGGCGCGATTGCTGTGAACTGGAGCGTCTCATAAATGAACCGAAACTCAGCGTTTAAACTGCCTCACAGACACGAGAAATAGGATAGAAAGCTTGAACTCTAATGTATTAATAAACAATAAAAATGTATCCTTGCTACATTTGTAGCATTCATAATCATTAGGCTACTTTTGCGGTTCCTTGTGACAGCTTTTGCGTTATTGGCAGCGTCACCCTCTTTGGATACATGAACGCGTCACCACCGAATCAGCACCGCAAACATGGGGATTTTTTAGACAATCACACAACACAATCTATATAATTAAATAAAAGAATCGAATATTCGACAGTGTAAAACCCGGACACCGCCAATAGGCTATGAGGCTTTTTTGTTTATGACTGTCCTACAGGATTTAACACAGAGTGACAGCTCACTACCAGTTACAAAATACAATGTAACTGTCTGTCACAGGCAATTCGCATTTTTCATCAATTCATTTCTTAAATTATCCTTTGACTATGTTCTGGCCCGCCATCTGTGGGAATTTTATTTTTTTTGTCCCGATGCTAAACTTTGCCGACCCCTGCCGACAGTAACACACGTCAATATGGAGAGGGTAAGTTGGAAGAAAGCTCGTCTAACATTTTTAGGCTAGAATATTTAATATATAGCCCATCGTATACATTATTATTGATATATGTCAAACATTTTACAAACTTTGCAACCAGGCCAGAAGCTTTGGCTCAGTTTGGCTAGCTTACGTTATCTGAAACTAAGGCAAATGTTAAAGGGTATGGGAAGGAATGAAGATGTATTTCTTCATTTTATTTTAAATTAGGCCTATATATTATACTGTATTAATAGTCTTTCTAGTTATTAAGGCTACATATTAAAGCAGAGTGCTCTGGGTAATATTTTATATCCTGTCAAAACATACATTAATCATTGCCATTGAATTTGTAATTTTTGTATATTTGTAATTTTGAAATATAATATTAAAGAGTATATTTGATGTGATGAATTGCTCTATCATTTACCATATTCACCAATTGTCAATTTCAATTTGTGCTGGTTGATCAGTGGGTAAAATCAGGGGGCGGGGCTCCATTAGGGCTCCTCCCCTAACCGCATGTGATCTCACTCCAAGCTTTTGATAAATATACAGATTTTTTCAGATCGTATTTAAACCTGCTATAAAAAGTACCCCCTCTCCATATTGCACAGATGATGGCCTATCAACGTCTCCACTTCCTGTGAACATCTAACACTTCCACACACCAGAACACTTATACTCCCCTTTTGCATCTAGGAATTCTTAAAGCTTAGGCCTTAACTTGAAGTGAGTCTCCAGTACACTTTCAGTTTTAATGTATAATAGGATACACAGAGCAGATCCAGTGTCCACTTTCTTCATCACTTGAATGTACAAAATATACAGCAAGACAATTACTTTGGCAACTGTTTTTGACATGCTATTTACATACCAGGTATTAGTTTATTAATCAATCGAAAGAAACTTAATCTGCAATTATTTTATTAATCAATATATTGTAAGCCATTTTTCAAGAAGACACAAACTTGAAAGATATAATGTAATACAACAAGATTTAATGAATAAAGTCCTCAAGAACAATAATGTACACAAAACTAAGGAGTATAAGCACACAGGAAGGCCTCCTCCGTTGGTGGCCTTGACCGCACATATGGTGGAACCACCGCAAACAAACGTCACACTGAATCTGGGTTTCGATTTTTGGGTCTTCAATAAGAGGGTAAAAATTTTCATTCCTGTGTAATGTATGTTATATTTTTAATATACAGTAATTCATATGGAGATAAAAAAAAAATGAAATGTTTGTTAGTACTGGGTAAAATAGAAGATATAGAATAGAAATATCCAACATACTAATTCAAGAAAATTCTTAATAACTATATAACAAAACCTATTTCATTTCACATTTCTTAAGTTTGATTCAACTCAAATCTGCCTCAGGCCCTTCTGATCCACAGAAGTGACATATGTCAGTCAGGTCACCTTAGAAACAAAACAAAAAAATATATTGTCCATATTCACTGCTGTTATGTATGAAGTATTCAAAAAATAAAACACTTGATGATATAGGCCAATATCTGTAGATTTTGGAGGGGGAAACATATTTTGGCAAGTCGAAAATACGGTCTGGAAACCCATTATAACTTTTGTCAGGAAACAAGAAATGTGTCCATATTCACTGCTGTTATTAAACATGATGTAAAGTATTAAAAAAATGAAAACACTTGATGATAGGCCAACATCTGTACAATCACTTTTTGTGTATGACAATTTAATATCCAAAGGCTGTTTGCTTTATGAGTGAAACGGTATGGTCGTCTTGGTTTTGCATTAAACTTGACTTTCTCAATTCAGTGCAATGAAGTTCGATCGTTAGCTTGCAGAAGAATAAAACAATTTATTTTGATAGATGGGCCACGTGATGAAAAAATGAAAAACGACTTGTTTTTCTATTTATTTTTTTTCCTGAACTAAAATTAAAAAATAAAATAAAAACGAATAACAACGGGTTTTCTGATTTTCTGATTGTGTGCTCATCAAAAATAGAACAAATTAATTAGGCCTTGGTCGTTGGTCCGTGTACGTTGCGTTCATTCGTTTTTTGATTTAATATTGAAAGTAGAAAAATGAGAAAACAGCTCCTGTTTCCTTTTTTTATTTTTCCCAAAAAAAGAAAAACAAGAATTCAGCTTAATTTTTCGTTTTTCGTTCTGAGGTCGAAAAATTAATAAACAGCTTAAATATTTGATTCCTACAGGCGGGCGGGAATGAAACGCCCCTTTCCTCTGATTTGTCAGCCGAAGATCAAACTGTTGCGTCATCTGTTCTTCCTCCGGTCCGCACTGCATAATAAGAGTCCTCCGCTCCTGCAGCTGATGTGCCGATTCTTATCTCGTTTATTGCAACTACATTTAATCTTTTTCTCATCAAAGAACCAGACTAACGGATGGCTCGACACAACCCATACATGGGAAGAGCCTAAACAGGGCTTTCTTCTGTAGATATAAATTCAGCTTGGTATGGCAGGGTAAATGACGGCTGTTAGCATTGTCTCCCTCGTAAATTAAATATTTAAAAAACTAATAAAAAAGGAAAGAATAATGCATTGACTAGCTTGTGCGCGGCGCACTGGGCCAAGTTGAGAGTAAAACACGCGCGCATCACAACCTTGTAAAAAACGCATTTTATTATTAGCCTATTCAGAAATAGTGTAAAAGACAAAATTAACATTATAAACACTATTAATAACATAGGCTATGCATATGTTACTTCCCCTTACTGTATGTCAAATCCTTAAATGAATGGTAGGCTATTTAGAAAACAACAAGAATGAAAAATAAGCTAAGTATAATAAAAATATACATAGTAGCCTATAAAAATACCTTATAGTGCCCTTTATTACAAACAACATTTAGCCTATTTTAGACGCCAAGCCTAAACAAATTTATTTGAATCTAAACTGAAACTGTACCGAAGTTTGGTTCGCGCATCTCTCTACGGTCCAACGTTTCCATATTTGCAATGTAACGGATGCTAACTATTAATGTAAAGAAGGCTTCGTTCTTCAGTCAAATTCTAATATAGCCTACACGAAGGCTAAATCAGCATCTTTCAAGGGAAATGAGTTTGTAATAACAGCAAGTTATTATGACTGACCGGCACAGTCTATTGTACAAAATACCAATTCAATTAAGCAGAATAACTTTTTGTTTGGTTTGTTTGGTTGGTTGACTGTTTTATTTGAATAATGAACAGGCTGCGATGTCAAGTTAGCAGTGCCAGAAGTGAAGTGATATGTTGTGCGCGATGCACCGGCGCCATCACTTGGATTTGTTCCTCAGCTGGAGAAATAATACTCTGTCGTTTAATACTCTGTCATTTGAAACAGTAAAATGTATATTTTCATTTTTGTACATTCAAAATGACTACAAAATGTCATGCCTTTGAAAAATAAAGAAAACAACATGATGTGCTGCTTTAGCGCGTCTCTGTCTCCTTGAAGATCTTTCTGGCGCACACCAAAAATGAACCAAAATACTTCTTTGCGCGCCTACTTTTAAAAGTCAACATTTAGATTATTTGAAGTAAAATGCATTATGTTATTATATAATCTTAAGTCACTTTGGAATAAATCAGCGTGCTTCATGATAAAAAAAACGGGACATTGCTCTTCCCATGTACGGGTTGTGTCGAGCCATCTGTTAGTCTGGTTGTTTGATGAGAAAAAGATTAAATGTAGTTGCAAAAAAAGGGATAAGAATCGGCACATCAGCTGCAGGAGCGGAGGACTCTTATTATGCAGTGCGGACCTGAGGAAGAACAGATGACGCAACAGTTTGATCTTCGGCTGACAAATCAGAGGAAAGGGGCGTTTCATTCCCGCCCGCGTGTAGAAATCGAAAATTGAAGCTGTTTATTCATTTTTCGACCTCAGAACGAAAAACGAAAAATTAAGCTGAATTCTTGTTTTTCATTTTTTGGGAAAAATAAAAAAAACGAAACAGGAGCTGTTTTCTCATTTTTCTACTTTCAATATTAAATCAAAAAATGAATGAACGCAATGTACACGGACCGTCGTTCCTAGATACATTTTAATTTTGATTTTAATTTAACACCTTAGTAGGCATATATCAATGAAATAATTTTAAACAGATCAAGTAGCCTACTGATTTAATCAGGGTATGATGAGGTCTACGCGGGGACTGTTTTTTTTTTTTTTTTTTTATCAGAAAATCGGAAAACGAGTCATTAGGCCTATTCGGGTTTGTTTAATTATTTTTTTTATTTTAGTTCAGGAATTAAATAGGCCTAATGGAAAAACATTAGGTTTTTTTCTTTTTAACCTTTTTTTCTTTGGTTTTAATAAAAAAAATAAAAAAATTTGAACGAATGATACACGGGGGTTATTTGTAAACCGTTATTGTAAAATAAAAATAGGCTGATAACTTAATGATAGGCCAACATCTGTACAATCACTTTTTGTGTATGACATTGACCAGCCATTTAAGTGCCATGCATTATTATAAATCATTTTGATAATAATTCACCATGGAATGAGGAGGGGGGGGATTCACAACAATTTAATATCCAAAAGCTGTTTGCTTTATGAGTGAAACGGTATGGTCGTCTTGGTTTTGCATTAAACTTGACTTTCTCAATTCAGTGCAATGAAGTTCGATCGTTAGCTTGCAGAAGAATAAAACAATTTATTTTGATAGATGGGCCACGTGATAGCTGTCTTTGCTAAAAAAAAAAATTAAAAAAAAAAGAGTATAACGACAACTTAAACAATTCACGTGCTATAGTTTAATTTACTTTGTTCAAACCAATGGCCCACCTTCTGCTGAATGCGAGCGCGCTCCCTCAACCGGGGATACACTTCCTTTCAGGGGTAAGAACCTCGGCACAACACCGTCACGGTAAATGACAGTGAGGCCAGCCCAGAGCCGTTAAATATGTTTTACAACGGCTCTGGGCCAGCCCAGTCGTCCGGAAGCGTTAGCTCTTATTTTGAAAAGGGCTTATTGAGGGAGCGTGACATCACATTGAAGCAATACCCCTGATTGGCTGACTACACGTGTGGATCGTAGTCACACAGAAGCGTTAGCTCTTATTTTGAAAAGGGCTTATTGAGGGAGCGTGACATCACATTGAAGCAATACCCCTGATTGGCTGACTACACGTGTGGATCGTAGTCACACACTCTGCGGAAAGATAGTGCCAAAAAGATCTGTAGGCTATACGTGTGCAGAGGGATCTGTGAATGCCCTGTGATCTGCAAACACAGATTCAACACTTGCATGCAGAGCTTTGCACAGAATGTGTAAGAATGTATTTTTACAGTGGTTTGAAAATACAAGTTAGACTGTGTTTGTTTGCAAATTGTGAGGAGGGCATTTGTAGATTTTTAATGGTAAAAAAACAGCGAAAAAGTTGTGCCAAAATTCTGAAAACAAATGCAACACAATCTACAAACTAATAAAGACCTTCGTGCGCAGACAAATCAGTTTGCATTCATTCAAATTCTGGTTGTCAAGTCACTGATTTCTATTTGTGAATCATAAAGAGTTTGTTTGTGGATTTTTTATCTATTTGTATTTCTTGTTTTACATTTGGGGATCATGAGGAGTTTGTTTGCAGATTTTAAATTTATTTGAAGATCTTGTTTTGTGTTTACAAATTGTAATATGCATTTTTGACTCAAAGTCTCTTAATTTTCAATGATTATGGCATTATTTTGTCACATCAGCGAAACAATAGTGTCAGAATTCTGAAAACAAATGTGACAATCTACAAACAGAACATGATCTTCACCTGCAAACAAGTCACTTTACATTCATTGAAATTCTGGTTTTCAAGTACAAGTCACTGATTTCTATTTGTGAATCAGGATGTGTTTATTTGTGGATTTTTAATCTTTTTGTAGATCATGCTTTATATTTGTGGATCACAAAGAGTTTGTTTGAGGACTTTGTATCTATTTGTAGATCTTGTTTTTGTAGATCTTGTTTTACATTTGAGGATCATGAGGACTTTGTTTGCGGATTTTTAATCTATTTGTAGATTGTGTTTTGTGTTTACAAGTTGTAATATCTATTTGTGACTTTTAGTCTGTCCATTTTCAATGATTTAGGCATCAATTTATCCCCATAGTACCATTGCATTGCAACAACCTCTAAGGAATAATGAAAACGCTTGTAATGCTTTCACATCTTCTGGCTTGATCGCTGGCCAGGAAAATGCTTTGTCCATGTATGCTGTGGCAATCTTATGTTCATTACCAAAATGTTCTTTAAGTAGATCTTTTGCTCTTTTATAGCCCTCAGCTGAAGACATATGTTGGCAGCTGTGGACTAAATCTTTTGGATGCCCTCTTGTGTATTGCTCTAGGAAATGCAGGCAGTCGCTGTAGTTATCGGTCTTTCTTTCCACTCCTCCCTCAAATGCCCTGATGAAAACTCCATATTGCAATGGATCACCATCATAAACAGGAATGTCTCTTGGTGGTAAAGTAGAAGAGAGATTTTGTTGAGTGAGAAGAGCTGTGATGTCATTTTGCCTCTGAATTATGTGATAGATATCTCCTTGATTACCATCATTAAAAACAGATTGTTGTCTTAGATGAGTCATATCATGAGCTCCAACAGATGGTCCATCAGCTCTTTCCTTTGGTCGAACAACCTGTTGCTGGGAAGAAGATTCAGTTCCCATCCACACATGTCTTTGTTGCACTTGATCAGGTAAATAGGTCTTTGCATGTGGATTTAATTTGACTGACGTTTTCTTTTGAGCAGTTCCTTTTCTCAAATACGAGTTCATCCCATCAGATACTCTTGAGCTGTTTCTTGATTCCTTTGATTCAAGCACATTGATTTTTGCATTGGTTGCTGCCAGTTCAGTCTCTAGTTCCAGTTGTTCTTTCTTTCTTTTCAGTTGTTCTTCCTGTGCCTCTAGGTCATGCTTTTTCTGCAGAGCGGCAATCCGTTCCATGAGAGCAGCCTTTTCTGCCTGAGCTTTAATGTGAGCAGAGGATGCACATGATGAAGAACTTGATTTGTGGCTTGATTTAGGTTGAGACACATTAGAAACACTGTCATCCGGTCCAATGTCATCTGTGTTCACACTTTCAGCAATGTGTGTTTTATGACATCCAACCTCTGAAAACCACACATTTACATCCTGTATAAAACCATCAAAAGTGTCAATTTTTTGTTGAAACCAGTGATTTTGCTTTTCAAGTTAATTTTCAGTCAGTGGTAGTTTCATGATTTCTTTTGGCTTCATCACAGATGTTGATTAATTTGACCAAGTTAGATTGCACTTCATTTGCATTTTCCTTTGATTTCATGAGCTTTCTGCAATTCCATTAACTTCATGGCTTGTTTGCATTTCAAGTTTCTTGTTTTCTGACAGTTTTCAATGAACATAATCCTAACCCTACCCCAGACCTAAACCTACCCGCGTCATCTAACTGACGCTAAAGGTAAAGCGTCAGACATATGACGCCCTAGGATCGTCATCTAACTGACGTTAAAGGGTACCCTAAAACGTCGGATGTTGACGTATGGTCAAAAGCGTCAGTCATATGACGTCTTGGGATGAGACTGTGTTAGACCGAACATCAGACTGGACAATAGACATATTTGTTTCACTTTTAGCGTGATCCAGTACACACCACACGCCGATATTTCAAACAGCTGGCTATTGTAGTGACAGTATAGGCTTCAATCAACAAACTCCTTTAGTGTAGCAGTTTCCCAACACTGTTTCATAGCTTTTCCAATAAAGCTTAATGTTTTACATACCCCTCCGCCTGCGCGTTGTTGTTCAGAGTTTCCAATCTCCGTCAATCAGCTCCGCACAGGTGGCGTGAATGTTTCGTTGATTGGGAATGGCGGCGTCCAGTTGTATGAAAGAAAACAATCTTTATCCACTTCCAATACTATTACAGGCTCAATTTTCACTCATAGAGGCCAGTTCTCACTTATGTAATGGCAATCCTTGCTTGTTGTACCTTTAGCATTCTATTTTTAGTACTTATCTTTGCCATCATGCACAGGTAGGCGTGAAGTTTCTACGCAGACACACAAAGGATTTCCAGACATTATTGCAGTTGAGTTTTGTGGTTTATTAAAGTAAATAGTACACCAAAGATGAACATACCGGTTGTTTTTTTCTTTTGTTTCCAGGTTTGGGTCATGTATAGTAATCCGTGGTCTGGTGAGAACTGTGTGTGCTGTGCCTACCTCCCCTTCCTGTCACCTATGTACAACCATGTGTATCTAATCACTGCCACCTAGTGTCCAAAATTGAAATATAAAAATATCATGCCAACAATAAACATAAATGGCTCCTACAATTACTTTTGCCAAAGCGTCTATATCGAACGCGCATGGCACCCTTTAGTGTCAATATGAGACGCCGATATATATGGGTCAGAAGGCGCCTCCTAGCGGTCTAACCCTAACCCTACACCATACCTAAACCTACCCATCTCTGTTATATTGACGCTAAAGGGTTCCATGCGCGTTGGATTTAGAGGCTTTGTCAAAGTGTCAGAATATGACGCCTTGGGATGAGGATACGTTGAGTATTTATAGGTGTATGCGTGCGTCAAGTTTATATGTTTATGCAAGTTATTCACAAGTGTAAATGCATTCATTACTAACATAATATGTATTGGTATGGATTTCATATTAGTGTGCATGTGTATTTCATATATGTATTTTGAACATCCAATAGTATACATGTATATGCAAGTAATGTATAGGTGTATATGCACCAGGGGCGTAGCCAGTATTGGGCCAGGGCGGCACTGGCCCGCCCACATTACTCACTGGCCCGCCCAGGCAAGTTTGATAAAAATACATTTTTAGTTTATTTTTATTAGGCCTATTCAAATGTATTTAAGAAAATATATTAATATATACCTGATTTATTGTTGACTGCTGTGTGTGTTTAATTTGTTTCCCGAATAAAATGGAACTGTTGAAGCAAGTTGTAGCAAAGAACGTATACGGTTGTAGAAAGCCTCCGGAACGTTATTGGTTGCTATGGTTGCTGGGGGTTCCGACCACCGACAGGAAAACTCTCAGCGGCGCCGGCGCCACAATAATGGCTAAACAACTTTCTTTAATGTGCTATTTGAAAAAAGCAAGAGTTGAGAAAGAAGACACGCCACTGCCTTCCTCTATCGAGTCCACCCAGCCCAGTTCTTCAGACTCATTAACCCACAAGAAGGCTAGTCAGGTGCTGGCGGCGGCCGCTTCTTGCTCCCTCTCTCCCGGTCAGCCTGACGCGGCTTAACCCGCCGATCTAACTGCGATATTATTATTTTAGCTTAGCCTACTTTATTTTCGGGTGAACTGTATTTGCACTGCTGACTAGCCTGAATAAAATAGACAGGTTATTGTCTATACTGGTTTGTCCAGCCTTTATTGAGCTCTGTTGGTTGAACACGATGATTTGTCGAATATAAAGGTGTAACTGTTTTTGCAGTTTGTCTATTCATTTTTCTACTCTCTAAGGTTAATTATTATTTAAGTATTTTTTTTTCTAGGAAAAAACTATAGGCCCACTCACATTTTCACTGGCCCACCCAAAATAAAATTTCTGCCTACGCCACTGATATGCACGTGTGTTATGTATGTATTGATAAGCGAAGTTTGATTTAAATCCTACGTGGCGCCTCGTAATAGAGCGTTGTGCATTGAAAATAACATCCGTAATATGCACTTCTCTGCATTGCAATGCATTCAAAATAGCTCGTTCCGTAGTGCATTGAAGAGTTGTGCAATGCAGCATGCTGTTACATTACATTGCACAAGCGTTGTGCATTGAAGAATAACATTTAAGTAATATGTACTTTGTTATTTGCCATGCATACAAGAACTTACTCATTCCTGTGTGCATTGAAGAGGTAATATTTGTGTTCTGTTGCATTGTATTGCATAAACGATTAAACTTCTTCCTCTGTGCCATGAAAAGACAACACATTCCACATGTGCATTCACAATGCATTGCATACTTCAACAAACCATTTTCATTTGTGTATGAAGGGAAATCATTCCATTAGCAGTTGAAAAGACAACCCACAACATATTGGTTTTCGCATTGCATACAACTAATTTATTTGTGTACTGACGAAAAAAACATCACCTGAGCTGTCGCTTCACAATGCATGCAATTAAGAAATTAGATTTTGCATTGAATTAGAAGTCCTTATTCCGCTGTGCAAAGAACCTAACATATATGTGCTGCATTGTGTATGAAGAATAACATAAGCTAGACATATCTATTTAGATGTATAATTTTCAATGCATAAAAGATCATACTTATTCCTCTGTGCAATTAAAAGACAACAAATATGTGCATTGCATACAAGAACTAACTCTGTTTTGCATTGCATTGTACACACGATCTAAAGTTGTTCACTGAAGAATAATATTTAAGCTATAAATCTTTTGCTTTGCAATGCCTACAAGATCTAAATCGTTTCGATATGCATTAAGATATAACAGAAGTTGTATTGCATCACATAAACAGATTTAACGTAGGCTATTACTCTGTGAAATGAAAAGATAACATTTGACAGATGACAATGTGATTTCGTACATTGCATTGCGTACTACAACTACGTATCTTATTAATTTGTGTATGAAGGATGATCATTGCATTAGCTGTTAAATACAATTTACAATTTAAAGGTGTATACTTGACGAGAGAACATAACATGAACAGTTGCTTTAAAATGCAATGCAATAATTAACTCATTCCGTTGTGTAACGAAGAGATTAATTTATGTACTGCAAAATTGCATTTAACACGATCAAACGTTGTATGCACAATATAATAGAATATAAGCTATGCAACTGTTACATTGTGCAATGCATTGTAAGAGTGATGACAATTGGGTCAGAAATGTGTTCAGTAGGTCATGTTTAATAAACCATATTTTTGGCCATATATGACCAATTGAACAAATATCTGACAAAAAAAAGTCCTCGTTCTTTAACTTTGGATAGATTCTCATAGACTACTTCTGGTGTTTCAGAAGCCACAAAATTTTCCAAATTTGACCTTTTGGGTCCTTGATCATTATTTTTCTGCACATTCTCATAGTCTAGTTCTGATGATTCACCAGCCATAAAGTAGTCCATATTTGACCTAGAGGACATATTTCTGGCCAAAGAGCCATCAATGGGTAACTTACTATTTGGTCTCATAGACTTCTTTTGTTGTTTCATCAACCATATATTAGTCCATATATGACCAATTGAACATCTTTCTGGCCAAAGAGCTCTGGAATTTTTCATTTCTATACATACTCATAGTGACTCATATGAACATACATATAGCCAAAGAGTACTTTGCTTTTGCTTTCTGTCTATATCCTCATATGTATCCTTCTGTTTACATCAACAAGACATTCATTGACTCCAGACCATATTTCAACAGATCAACAGTCCATATTTCACTAATGAACATATTTCTGACTGAAGGGTGTAAGAACTTGAACTTTTTTATACATAATGACTCCTTCTGATGTTCTAAAAGCTATATATTATTCTAAAATTTTACCAATTGGAAATATTTCTGATGAAAGAGTCCCTTTCCACACATTCTTATAGACTCAAGATGTTTCATCAGCCATACAGTAGTCCACTTTGATCAACTTAACATATTTCTGGCTAAAGAGTCCTTAAACTTTAATTATCTATACATACCCTATTAGTCTCCGGCTGATGTTTCATCACCCAGAGAGTAGTCCATATTTGACCTAGAGAACATATATCTGGCCAAAGACTCATTGACCTTTCACTATCTATACATACTTTTAGTCTTTTTCTGATGTTTAATCACCCATAAAGTATTCCATATTTGACCTTTTGACTATACTACTGGCCAAAGAGTCCTCGATCTTGAACTTTTTCTACATTATCATAGACTCCTTGTGACTCATCAGCGACACAAAAGTCCATATTTGACCAACTTAACATATTTCTGGCCAAAGCACCATCAATGGGTAATTACATTTCCAGGACTCTTTAGACAGAAATATGTTCCATTGGTCGAATATGGACTACTGTCTGGCTGATGAAACATCAGAAGGAGACATCAAGACAACATTCATTGACCCCTTTAGATATTACAACAGCCATACAATTGTCCATATTTCACTACTGAACATATTTCTGGTAGCAGGGTACATGATCTTGAACTTTCTATACATATTCATAATACTATATGGCTATTTCATCAGCTGTATAGTATTCCATATTTGACCTGGAGAATGTATTTCTGGCCAAAGAGCCACCTATTGAACATGTTTTTAGCAAATGGTCCTGTAAGTAAAAATTTTCAGAAGGAGGTCAATCATTTTCATAGTCACCTTCTGATGTTATCAAGCAGACCAAATTTGACCATTTGAGCTTATGTCACCGGGTAAAAAAAATAGGAACCTTGAGGCCGGGATTTGTTGCACGGGGGAGCGACTTCCGGTGTAACACCGGGACGGTTCCGGCGGCATGTCATGGCCGCCGACGTTGACGAGCGCCAGCTGTGGACACTAATCAGGCCGTCATTGGCGAGCACATGCGGGAGTAGACAGATATAAGGAGAAGTTTGAAGACATAGGTTGTCGAGTCTTGGTGCTTGGGTTTTTTTTCTTTCGTGTTGGGCTCCCCGTGTTTTCCCCTGGGCGTTCTCGTCAGCAGAAAGCAGCAACCGCAGCGGATAAAAGGGCGGGGGATGTTTATACATTGAAGACGGGTGAGTGACGGACCTCTGGGACAGAGAGGACAGAGTGATTGAGGGCAGCGCTGAAGTGCCGGGCTGTTATCAAGGAGAGAAGTTAAGTACACTGTTCATTGACCTACGAAAGAGAGATGTTATGGAGACTTACCAGGAATATTTTGAATACTGACTCGCGCTGGCAGTGTGTGTTTTCTCTCGTTGTGAATCTCAGAGATTCGAAGAAGGAACTGGGCCTTATAAGATCGTCCTCGAGACCTGATACCCCCATGTGAAAAGCCATCTGTGGATTGTTAGGCCCCGCAAAGCTGGAGTGAAGGCTTGTTGTTCACGAGAGGTGATGTGGCATTGCAGTGGTTGAAAGTGTGAAGTGAGCACGCGTGGAGAGTTATAGTATTGATGTATGCACGAGTGTGGGAGACCTAATCATTACCCTCACTCTATAATCTTTGCTCGGGGAAGCCTAACCAAGGGGACATCCAGAGTCTAATCTGATCTGTTGATTGTAGAGTTGTGTCCAGGTTGCGAGTCATTCTGTGAACTGAGAGATTCTGTGAATCATCATCCTTCTGAAGTGAGTCATCTGCTGTCATTCTGTGAACTGAGAGATCCTGTGAATCATCATCCTTCTGAAGTGAGTCATCTGCTGTCATTCTGCGAACTGAGAGATTCTGTGAATCATCATCCTTCTGAAGTGAGTCATCTGCTGTCGTTCTGTGAACTGAGAGATCCTGTGACTCGTTCATCCTCCTGAAGTGAGTCTTCTGCTGTCGTTCTGTGAACTGAGAGATCCTGTGAATCGTTCATCCTCCTGAAGTGAGTCTTCTGCTGTCATTCTGTGAACTGAGAGATCCTGTGAATCATCGTCCTTCTGAAGTGAGTCATCTGCTGTCATTCTGTGAACTGAGAGATCCTGTGAATCGTTCATCCTCCTGAAGTGAGTCTTCTGCTGTCATTCTGTGAACTGAGAGATCCTGTGAATCATCATCCTTCTGAAGTGAGTCATCTGCTGTCATTCTGTGAACTGAGAGATCCTGTGGATCATCATCCTTCTGAAGTGAGTCATCTGCTGTCATTCTGTGAACTGAGATCCTGTGAATCATCATCCTTCTGAAGTGAGTCATCTGCTGTCATTCTGTGAACTGAGAGATCCTGTGAATCGTTCATCCTTCTGAAGTGAGTCTGCCGACTGCTGTGTTCAATCTGCTGTCATCCTGTGAACTGAGAGATCCTGTGAATCATCATCCTTCGGAAGTGAGTCTGCTGACTACTGTGTTCAATCTGCTGTCATTCTGTGAACTGAGAGATCCTGTGAATCGTTCATCCTTCTGAAGTGAGTCTGCCGACTGCTGTGTTCAATCTGCTGTCATTCTGTGAACTGAGAGTCCCTGTAAATCATCATCCTTCTGAAGGGAGTCTGCTGACTGCTGTGTTCAAGTTGCTGTCGTTCTGTGAACTGCAAGATCCTGGGGATCATCATTCTTCTGAAACTAGTCTACCGACTGCTGTGTTCGATCTGCTGTCATTCTGTGAACTGAGATCCTGTGAATCACCATTCTTCTGAACGAGAGTCGGTTGACTGCTGCGTTTGAACTGCTGTCCTTCGAGCTGGGACATCCTGGAGGGAAGTACAGTAACCCGGAGTCCTTCCATTGCTATTTTAAGTGTTATTAATAAATAAAAAGAAGAGTTTTTATACTATCTGTTGTCCTGCCTGATTGTTGCCTTAGGCGTCGGCTCCTCCGGAGTGTGGTTATTAACCCTTGGCCTGGGAAACGGTGACAACAAGTGGCGTAGTCGGCAGGATTACCACTCGGAGTTGAGCGGCCAAGGATCCATGATGGCGGATGAAGAGTTGCCAGCCGTCCGGCATCCGATGGTACCAATGTTTATGGGAGCTCCGTGGGCCCAGAAGTATGGTGGGCCTGGATCTGAGTTGAACTTGATTGACTGGAGAGCACAAGTGGAGTATTTGGCTGGACTACAGGGGTTAAGTGAGGCCCAAAAGGTACAGCTCGTTCTGAATTCCCTAGAGGGGGAGGCAAAGAGAGAGGTCCGAGCTGCACCTGAGGCTGTCCGAGCCACCACACGAGCCATCTTCGAATTCTTGACTGGACAGTACGGCGATTCCACTCCGGTGGCGGTGCTACGGGCACAATTCTTCAACTGCAAGCAGGGGCCTAGACAAACTCTGCGGGCGTTCGCCCTGCGTCTCCGAGAGCAGTACTCTAGGTTGAAGAACTGAGAAGACCATGGTCTGGGAGAGGAAGAGACCCTGTTGAGAGATCAATTCTTGTTGGGGTTACGAGAAGGCCCTATACGGCAGAGTTTACGATTACAGCTTCGGCGAGATGCGACTTTGACCTTCGAGGAGCTTCGTCAAGAGTCCTTGGCTCTGGAGCGGGATCACGCTGAAGCAGTGGATCCCCCTGTGTGCATGGCTGCCAGTGGGGCCAGCATTCCTGTACCTCCTGAACCATCAGATTGGAAACAAGCCTTGCGTACGGAGATAATGAAGGATGTTCGTGAAGAGATGGCAGAGTTGTCTAAGACCCTTTTGGGAGAAATTCGCCGTGGACGGCTAGAGCCTTCGACCTTGCCTCGAGAACGCTCCTATTCTGATGGAGGAATGGAATTCGGGAGGACGTGCCGGTCGGCCAACTGGCCCCAAGTTCCAGTGGGACGGGCAGGGGCGCCCGCTTTGTAATAACTGTGGAGAACCTGGACACTACAGCCGCCAGTGTGGCCCTCGTCGTAGTTCGCAAGGGGGTTTTTAGGACGACCGGCCACTGTGGGTCAAGTGGTCGGGACCCCCTGGATTGACCCCTCTGTAAATTCCGCCCCAAGAGACAGTCTGGTGGGCCATTGTCCGCTTGTAGAGGTAAAGGTAAATGGCATTAATGTCCAGTGCCTGGTGGACACCGGATCTCAGGTCACCCTATTCGCTGAAAGTCTATCTAAAGAACTGTTTAACGCCCATCACTTACCAGAAACCGAAGTCCCCTGGCTCACACTACGGGGGGCAAATGGCCTGAATATTCCGTATATCGGGTACCAAGTGACCGACTTTGAGATCCATGGGACTGTGATACCACAGAAGGGAGTAGTAGTTGTCCGAGACTCTTGCCTGGGGGCGCATCGAGCCTTGCTGGGGATGAACGTGCTGATGGAGTGCTGGGAGAGATTGTTTCAAGCTGGGCCTCTTCGTACCACTTCTATGGCCGAGAAGCAAGACTGGGAGCGTGTTGTTACGGATTGTCGGCGAGTACAGGCCGCAAGTGTCCAACAAGATCGAGAGGACGCTGGCCGAGTGGCATGTCGGTATGCTATCTCCATTCCGGCCCAAAGCGAGGCGGTAGTCTGGGTTCGTCTCCCCGCTCGGACTTATGGTCCAGAAGATTGGGTTCTTGTGGAGCCCCATTGGGAGTGCCAGAGTGTGGAGGTGGCCCGAGGGTTAGCGGTGGCATGTCGAGGCCGAGTCTCAGTACGGGTGAGGAATGTGAGCACGTATCCAGTACATCTGTTCCGGCACCAACGGTTGGCTCGTATCACGCCGGTGAGTCCTCACCAGGTGAGAGAGGGGCAGGAGGTCCGCTTCTGTCAAGTGAGCGCAACAGTGGTCGAAGTAGCCCTAACGTCGGAAGAACTTCGGTCCGGTCCTGTTGAGGGGAGTATGCCGGCTTATCTTCAGGGTGAATCACTGCAGGGCGAGGGCTTAGGAGAAGAACAAACGTACCAGCTTCAACACTTTCTGGCCAAGTGGCAGCATGTCTTTTCCACGCATGACGAGGATTATGGGTGCACGGATGTGGTGAAGCACTCGATACCTACTGGGGATGCCATGCCTAGTCGAGAGCGATACCGTCCGGTCCCTCCAACCTTGTACTCCGAGATCCGTACCTTGTTGCGGGGGATGTTAGAACGAGGAATCATTCGGGAGAGCTGCAGCCCATGGGCAGCCCCGATTGTGCTGGTGCGCAAGAAAACTGGCTCTTGGAGATTCTGTGTAGACTATCGTAAGCTGAATCAGGTCACCAAAAAGGACGCTTTTCCCCTGCCGAGGATTGAAGACTCCCTCACTAGCCTAACACACGCCGCCTGGTACTCTACCCTTGATCTTGCAAGTGGATACTGGCAGGTGGAGGAAAGAGACCAAGAAAAGACCGCCTTTACTACGCCCTTTGGGTTATTTGAGGGGGATCGGATGCCCTTCGGACTCTGCAACGCCCCCGCCACGTTCCAACGGTTGATGCAGCGATGCCTGTGAGGGCAGTTGGTGGACTCCACTCTGGTCTATCTAGACGACGTGATCGTCTACTCACCGGACTTTGACTCTCACCTGTCACATCTGGAGCAAGTATTCCGAGCCATGGAAAAGTATGGGTTGAAGCTCCAGCCTGGGAAATGTCAGCTCCTTCGGAAGGAGGTCAAGTTCTTGGGCCATCGGGTAAGCGCTGCGGGTGTGGCCGTAGACCCGGATAAGGTGTCTGCCGTGCAAGGCTGGGAGCCCCCTAAAACGGTGAAGCACGTGAGGTCCTTTTTGGGATTTGTGGGATACTATCGGCGCTTCATCAAGGATTTCTCCCGGATTGCTAAGCCCTTAAATCAACTGCTCGCTGGTTCGAGTCGTCCACGTGGCCGAGGTTCCCCGTTGATAGTCTGGAGCCCAGAGTGTGAAGTAGCCTTTCAGAGGCTGAAACAGGAGCTGTTGCAAGTCAAGTCAAGTCACCTTTATTTATATAGCGCTTTTTACAATACAAATTGTTTCAAAGCAGCTTTACAGAGATAACAGGAAAACAATGTTGTAATAGTATTGTTAAATTCAAAATTAAATGTTAAATGTCCCCAACTAAGCAAGCCAAAAGCCAATGGCGAAAAAAGCGAAGAGAGGCGAAAAAGGCAACAGTGGCAAGGAACCAAAACTCCATCAGGTGACAGAATAGAGAAAAAAACCTTGGGAGAACCCAGGCTCAGTCAGGGGGCCAGTCCTCCTTTGGCCAACGAACGAACAGTGTATGATTATGAGTTAGGCAGCATAATGTCAGGAGTCAGATGTGATCAGAACTTTCACGATATTTATCCAGTTCATCTGGTTGGGTTGGGTCATCCGGCCGGTGAGGAGATGACTGTGTTGAGGTGTTCATGGGCCTTCACAGTGTTGATGGGGCTGGCTCATCAGGGATGCGTTGTCGTCGTGTCCATGTGATGGTCCTTCCTCAGATCTGGATATGGCCTGGATCCGGCGGTTCGTGGTAAACCTCGGGATAAGCAGAGAGACTAATATTAGCGTAGACGCCATCCTTCTTATGATGTACAAAGTACATCAGGAATTATGGGAAGTGTTCCCGGTTCCGGCTGATCTAAACTATGCAGCCTAACATTGAATTATAGAAATCTATAATGTGTTATGTGTATGCTAAGCCAAAGAGATGTGTTTTTAGTCTAGATTTAAACTGACAGACTGTATCTGCTTCCCGGACTGTGTTAGGAAGATTGTTCCAAAGTTTTGGTGCTAAATAGGAAAAGGATCTACCGCCAGCAGTCGATTTTGATATTCTAGGTATTATCAACTGGCCAGAATTTTGAGATCGCAATAGACGTGAAGGACTATAATGCGTTAAGAGCTCGCTCAAGTACTGGGGAGCTAAACCATTTAGTGCTTTGTAAGTAATCAGCAATATTTTAAAATTTATACGATGTTTAATAGGCAGCCAATGCAGTGTTGACAGAACCGGGCTAATATGGTCATACTTCTTGGTTCTGGTAAGAACTCTAGCGGCTGCGTTTTGAACTAGCTGTAGTTTGTTTATTAAGCGTGCAGGGCAACCACCCAGTAGAGCATTACAATAATCTAGCCTTGATGTCATGAATGCATGAACTAATTGTTCCGCATTTGTCAGTGAGAGCATATGACGTAATTTAGATATATTTTTAAGATGGAAAAATGCGGTTTTACAGATACTAGACACGTGACTTTCAAATGAAAGATTGGTATCAAAGAGCACACCCAGGTTCCTAACTGACGACGAAGACTTAACAGAGCAGCCATCGATTGTTAGACAGTATTCTGGGTTATTACGTGTGGCAGTTTGTCCAATGATTAGAATCTCTGTTTTTTCAGAATTTAGTAATAGGAAATTACTGGTCATCCAATTTTTTATATCAGCTATGCATTCCGTTAATTTTGAGAATTGGTAAGTTTCGTTAGGTTTTGAAGAAATATACAGCTGAGTATCATCAGCATAACAGTGGAAGCTAATTCCATATTTCCTAATGATATATCCTAATGGTAGCATGTACAGAGTGAACAGCAGCGGTCCTAGTACTGAGCCTTGTGGTACGCCATACTGAACTTGTGATCGATAAGACATCTCTTCATTTACTGCTACAAACTGAAAACGGTCAGATAAGTATGATTTAAACCATGCTAGTGCAATTCCACTAATACCAACATAGTTTTCTAGTCTATTTAAAAGAATGTTGTGGTCGATAGTATCAAATGCAGCACTAAGATCAAGTAACACTAATAGAGAGATACAACCACGATCGGATGATAAGAGCAAATCATTTGTGACTTTAATGAGAGCAGTCTCAGTACTATGGTACGGTCTAAATCCGGACTGAAAATCCTCGCAGATATTATTTCTTTCTAAAAAGGAACAAAGTTGTGATGAAACTGCTTTTTCTAGTATCTTTGACAGAAAAGGCAGATTCGAGATTGGCCTATAATTGACTAATTCTGTCGGATCAAGTTGCGGTTTTTTAACAAGCGGTTTAATCATAGCCAACTTAAAGGTTTTTGGTACGTATCCTAGAGACAAAGATGAATTAATGATATTTAGAAGAGGATCTATGACCTCTGGAAGCATCTCTTTCAGTAGCTTAGTCGGTATAGGGTCTAGCATACAAGTTGTCGATTTAGATGAATTAACAAGTTTGCAAAATTCTTCCTCTCCTATAGCAACAAATGAATCAAAATGTTCCTCACGGAGACTACAATGCACTCCCTGATGCGCTACTGTAGTAGACGGTTGCATAGTTATAATTTTGTCCCTGATATTATAGATCTTATAAGTGAAGAAGTTCATAAAGTCATTACTGCTGTGTTTCTTGGAAACTTCTGGGCTTGAAGCTTTCTTTTTCGTTAGTTTAGCCACTTGTTCAAATAAATACCTAGGATTGTTTATTTTCTTCTAATAGGGTTGAAAAATTATCCGTTCTAGCATCTTTTAATGCCTCTCTGTAAACAATCGAGCTCTCCTTCCATGAAATCCGAAATACCTCTAGTTTTGTTTTCTTCCAGTTTCGCTCCATTTTTCTGGCTGCTCTCTTAAGGGCCCGGGTGTGCTCGTTGTACCACGGCGTTGGACTATTTTCTTTAATCTTCTTTAAGCGCAACGGAGCAACTATGTCTAAAGTGCTGGAAAATAGAGATTCAAACGTTTCTGTTGCAATATCAAGTTCTTCTAAGCTATCCGGGATGCTGAGATGATGAAACTGATTAGGAAGATTATTAATAAAGCCATCTTTAGTGGCAGAAGTGATAGGTCTAACATATTTATAACACGGAGTCGGCTTTGCAGCCTTGGCTAAATGTAATTTACACGAGACTAGATAATGATCTGAGATGTCGTCGCTCTGCTGCAGAATTTCAACGGCATCAACATCTATTCCATGAGATAATATTAGATCTAGAGTATGGTTACGACAATGAGTAGGTTCTGACACGTGTTGTCTCACTCCAATTGAGTTTATAATGTCTTTAAATGCCAATCCCAATGCATCTTTTTCATTATCTACATGTATATTAAAATCACCAACAATTAGGACTTTATCGGCAGCCAATACTAATTCTGATAGAAAGTCAGCAAATTCTTTGATAAAATCTTTATGGTGCCCTGGTGGCCTGTATACAGTAGCCAGCAGAATTCTCAAACGTGATTTATTGTTTACACTATATATTTTTACATTAAGCACCAACACTTCAAAAGAAGTATATTTAAAACTAGATTTCTTAGTGGTTTTGAAAATATTACTATAAATTACAGCAACACCTCCCCCTTTGCCTTTCGGACGAGGCTCATGTTTATAACAGTAATCTTGCGGAGTGGACTCATTTAAAGTAATGTAATCGTTTGGTTTTAGCCAGGTTTCTGTCAAACACAGCACATCTAGGTTATAGTCTGTAATCTTATCATTAACTATGAGCGCTTTTGAATTAAGGGATCGAATATTCAACAACCCAAGCTTTATCATTTGCTCATCTGTATTATATCTGTTTTTTATTTGTTGAACATCAATTAAACTTTTAACCTTAGAAAGGTTTGGCAGTTTTTTGGATTTCCAAATTCGGGGAACAGACACAGTCTCTATATGATGATATCTAGGTGAAGGAGGCTCTGTGTGATGGGATTTATCTGACCTTGGTGACGTGAGGCCGCTAGCAGACGGTCGGTTTAGCCAGTCTGTCTGCTTCCTGACCTGAGCCCCAGGTTGTCATGTTTTATCTCTAAGACTATGAGCCAAATTACTAGAGAGAAGAGCAGCACCATCCCAGGAGGGATGAATACCATCTCTTTTCAACAGGTCAGGTTTGCCCCAAAAACTTTTCCAATTGTCTATGAATTCTATATTATTTTGCGGACACCAATTAGACAACCAGCCATTGAGTGAACACAATCTACTAACTATCTCATCACTCCTTCGAACAGGAAGGGGGCCAGAGCAAATTACAGTGCCTGACATCGTACTTGCGAGTTCAAACACCTCTTTAATATTAATTTTGGTGATCTCCGACTGGCGAAGTCGAACATCATTTGTGCCGACGTGAATAACAATCTTAGAGAATTTACGATTAGCATTAGCCAGCACTTTTAAATTTGCTTTGATGTCAGGCGCTCTGGCTCCCGGCAAACATGTGACTATGGTGGCTGGTGTCTCTATTTTCACGTTCCGTGTAATAGAATCGCCAATTACCAGGGCACAATCAACATAATTCTCAATGGGTGTTTCACTGAGTGGGGCAAATCGATTTGTTATGGTGATCGGAACAGAAGAGTGGTTTTTTGATCTGCGACTAGAGCGATCTCTCACAGTTACCCATCTGCCTGGCTGCACAGGCAATAACTCAGCCGGAACCGAATCATGTAAATGGTTCACTATGCTAGGCGCATCCAAAGTAGTATCTAAGGCTCGAGCACACTTACTATCCTCGATTAAAGTTTGGATGCGTGTCTCTAATTCTGAAATCTTCTCCGTCAGCCTGACTGTCTCCTTGCATTTATCACATATAAACCCTATATTGCCGACGGGGAAGGCTATGGTAAACATGTGGCATGAGGTGCAGGTGACAATAACAGGACAAGACATTACTCACCGTGTTTGTTGACTGATTCTTACTCACCTAGGCTTTTTATGAACTCAGAGGCGCGGGCGCGCACGAGAAAAATAAATAAATAAATAACTGAGCGCACGGGCGGCGCGTTAACAGGCTAACGAGATACAAGCGTGTTGTGTTAACAATAACGGAAGCTAGCGACATTAGGTTAGTCTGAGATGTTAGGTAAACTGTTTTAGTGCAGGCCCCTATTCTGGCCTACGCCGATTTCACCCAGCCATTTGTCTTGTACACGGATGCCAGTAACACGGGGTTAGGGGCGGTGCTGGCCCAGCGGCAGAACGGAGTGGAGAAGGTTATTGCCTATGCCAGTCGGAGCCTCCACCCAGCGGAGCGGAACGATGCAAACTATAGTTCCTTTAAGATCGAGCTGTTGGCCCTGAAGTGGGCCTTATGTGAGAAATTCAAGGACTACCTATGGGGAGCTGAAGTATTGGTGGTCACTGACAACAGCCCGCTGGTTCACCTCCAGACGGCTAAGCTGGGAGCGGTAGAGCAGAGGTGGGCGGCCCAACTCGCCAACTTCAACTACCAGCTGCAGTATCGGCCAGGCCGTGAGCACGTCAACGCCGATGTCTTGTCCCGATTACCTGTGGCCAGAGCTGAAGAACATCTAGAGGGGGAACTGGATGAGGGGCTAATGGTGGGCGTGATAGAGGCGCCTGGAGCACAGTCGGACGAAGTCCCGGCTAGTTGGGGATGGGACCCGCAACGCTGGAGGGAACGACAGGGGGAAGATGAAGGGCTGGCCACCCTGCGAACTTACCTAGAGCAAGGTACATTACCTGGAGCGGCGGAGCGTCAGGGCCAAGTGTTGATGGTGAGGAAACTGCTGGGGCACTGGAGACGGCTGTGTCTGCGAGATGGAGTGGTCTGTCGATCTATCCAGGACCCAAGGACTCGTGAGTCTGTACATCAGGTGGTGGTGCCAGAAGCCCAAGTTCAACCCCTGCTCCAGGCATACCATGACCTGCTGGGGCATCAAGGGAGGGAGAGAACAGTGTCCTTGTTGCGTAGGCACTTCTATTGGGGCAAAATGGAAGAGTCCGTGGGGAGGTATGTGCAGGAATGCCCCCGCTCTACGTTGTTTAAAGCTAGGAGAGAAGTGAAGGCCCCCTTAGTTCCGGTGCAACCTCGGGCCCCGTTGCATATGGTGGCTATGGACTTTCTGACCTTGAGTCGCCCGATGGATCGGTATCAAAATATCCTGGTAGTGACGGATCTGTTTACGAAGTATGCCTGGGCTATTCCGACCCTGGATCAGACGGCCACCACGACAGCGAATGCCCTTTGGAGAACCGTACTCCAGCCCTTTGGGTGCCCTGAAACCCTCCATTCGGATCAAGGGCCGAATTTCGAGTCCCGTGTGATCAAGGAGCTGTGCCAACTGTACGGGTGTAGGAAGACCCACACTACTCCATACCACCCGCAGGGGAATGGGGGCTGTGAGCGCTTTAACCAGACGTTGTTGAGTTTGTTGGGGACCTTAGATATGGACCATCAGAGTCAGTGGACCGATAGTCTCCCTGCCTTGGTACAGGCTTACAATAATAGTGTCCACAGTACCACAGGATACGCCCCCACTTACCTGATGTTTGGACGGCACGTACGTTTGCCTACGGATCTGATACTGGGAACTGCTGTAACTGGAGAGCCCGCCACCACTACGGAGTGGGTACACCGACACCATCGACAGCTTCATGCTGCGTACGAGAGGGTCTCTGAACATCTGGATACAGCTGCTAAAAAGAACAAACGCCTTTACGATCGAACCGCTCGAAGCCCCCTTGCTGCCTGGTGAGCGGGTGCTAGTGCGCGATAATCGGCGCCAAGGGAAGGGGAAGCTCAGCGACCGGTGGGAGACCGCACCATATGTGGTGGAGCGACGACAGAGCCCTGACCAGCCCGTTTATAACGTTCGTCCGGAGGGAAAAACCGGGCCTGCAAGGATCTTGCACCGTAACTTGCTTCGTCCGTGTCCCAACTATCCGAGGCAAGTGGTCGAGGCCCCGCCAGCCCTAGTGGCCCCCGGACCACCTTGGATGGGTTGGGCCATGGTTCCTAGAGTTCCCGTGGCGGAGCCAAGGGGAGAGGAACCGGCTGAGCCGTTGAGACGTTCGCAGCGAGAGACCCAGGGAGTGCCTCCGGCAAGGTACGGGGAATGGGAGTCGGGCCCCCGTTCTCGGGACTAGAACGGATTGGTGAGGGAGGGTGTCACCGGGTAAAAAAAATAGGAACCTTGAGGCCGGGATTTGTTGCACGGGGGAGCGACTTCCGGTGTAACACCGGGACTGTTCCGGCGGCATGTCATGGCCGCCGGCGTTGACGAGCGCCAGCTGTGGACACTAATCAGGCCGTCATTGGCGAGCACATGCGGGAGTAGACAGATATAAGGAGAAGTTTGAAGACATAGGTTGTCGAGTCTTGGTGCTTGGGTTTTTTTTCTTTCGTGTTGGGCTCCCCGTGTTTTCCCCTGGGCGTTCTCGTCAGCAGAAAGCAGCAACCGCAGCGGATAAAAGGGCGGGGGATGTTTATACATTGAAGACGGGTGAGTGACGGACCTCTGGGACAGAGAGGACAGAGTGATTGAGGGCAGCGCTGAAGTGCCGGGCTGTTATCAAGGAGAGAAGTTAAGTACACTGTTCATTGACCTACGAAAGAGAGATGTTATGGAGACTTACCAGGAATATTTTGAATACTGACTCGCGCTGGCAGTGTGTGTTTTCTCTCGTTGTGAATCTCAGAGATTCGAAGAAGGAACTGGGCCTTATAAGATCGTCCTCGAGACCTGATACCCCCATGTGAAAAGCCATCTGTGGATTGTTAGGCCCCGCAAAGCTGGAGTGAAGGCTTGTTGTTCACGAGAGGTGATGTGGCATTGCAGTGGTTGAAAGTGTGAAGTGAGCACGCGTGGAGAGTTATAGTATTGATGTATGCACGAGTGTGGGAGACCTAATCATTACCCTCACTCTATAATCTTTGCTCGGGGAAGCCTAACCAAGGGGACATCCAGAGTCTAATCTGATCTGTTGATTGTAGAGTTGTGTCCAGGTTGCGAGTCATTCTGTGAACTGAGAGATTCTGTGAATCATCATCCTTCTGAAGTGAGTCATCTGCTGTCATTCTGTGAACTGAGAGATCCTGTGAATCATCATCCTTCTGAAGTGAGTCATCTGCTGTCATTCTGCGAACTGAGAGATTCTGTGAATCATCATCCTTCTGAAGTGAGTCATCTGCTGTCGTTCTGTTAACTGAGAGATCCTGTGAATCGTTCATCCTCCTGAAGTGAGTCTTCTGCTATCATTCTGTGAACTGAGAGATCCTGTGAATCATCGTCCTTCTGAAGTGAGTCATCTGCTGTCATTCTGTGAACTGAGAGATCCTGTGAATCGTTCATCCTCCTGAAGTGAGTCATCTGCTGTCATTCTGTGAACTGAGAGATTCTGTGAATCATCATCCTTCTGAAGTGAGTCATCTGCTGTCGTTCTGTGAACTGAGAGATCCTGTGAATCGTTCATCCTCCTGAAGTGAGTCTTCTGCTGTCATTCTGTGAACTGAGAGATCCTGTGAATCATCGTCCTTCTGAAGTGAGTCATCTGCTGTCATTCTGTGAACTGAGAGATCCTGTGAATCGTTCATCCTCCTGAAGTGAGTCATCTGCTGTCATTCTGCGAACTGAGAGATTCTGTGAATCATCATCCTTCTGAAGTGAGTCATCTGCTGTCGTTCTGTGAACTGAGAGATCCTGTGAATCGTTCATCCTCCTGAAGTGAGTCTTCTGCTGTCATTCTGTGAACTGAGAGATCCTGTGAATCATCGTCCTTCTGAAGTGAGTCTTCTGCTGTCATTCTGTGAACTGAGAGATCCTGTGAATCATCGTCCTTCTGAAGTGAGTCATCTGCTGTCATTCTGTGAACTGAGAGATCCT
This sequence comes from Semotilus atromaculatus, assembly GCA_031834385.1. NCBI lineage: Eukaryota > Metazoa > Chordata > Actinopteri > Cypriniformes > Leuciscidae > Semotilus > Semotilus atromaculatus. Next base: position 18,961,101 of record JAULUF010000020.1, on the reverse strand, counting down.
GTGAATCGTTCATCCTCCTGAAGTGAGTCATCTGCTGTCATTCTGTGAACTGAGAGATCCTGTGAATCATCATCCTTCTGAAGTGAGTCATCTGCTGTCATTCTGTGAACTGAGAGATCCTGTGAATCATCATCCTTCTGAAGTGAGTCATCTGCTGTCATTCTGTGAACTGAGAGATCCTGTGAATCATCATCCTTCTGAAGTGAGTCATCTGCTGTCATTCTGTGAACTGAGAGATTCTGTGAATCATCATCCTTCTGAAGTGAGTCTGACTACTGTGTTCAATCTGCTGTCATTCTGTAAACTGAGAGATCCTGTGAATCGTTCATCCTTCTGAAGTGAGTCTGCCGACTGCTGTGTTCAATCTGCTGTCATCCTGTGAACTGAGAGATCCTGTGAATCATCATCCTTCTGAAGTGAGTCTGCTGACTACTGTGTTCAGTCTGCTGTCATTCTGTGAACTGAGAGTCCCTGTAAATCATCATCCTTCTGAAGGGAGTCTGCTGACTGCTGTGTTCAAGTTGCTGTCGTTCTGTGAACTGCAAGATCCTGGGGATCATCATTCTTCTGAAACTAGTCTACCGACTGCTGTGTTCGATCTGCTGTCATTCTGTGAACTGAGAGATCCTGTGAATCACCATTCTTCTGAACGAGAGTCGGTTGACTGCTGCGTTTGAACTGCTGTCCTTCGAGCTGGGACATCCTGGAGGGAAGTACAGTAACCCGGAGTCCTTCCGTTGCTATTTTAAGTGTTATTAATAAATAAAAAGAAGAGTTTTTATACTACCTGTTGTCCTGCCTGATTGTTGCCTTAGGCGTCGGCTCCTCCGGAGTGTGGTTATTAACCCTTGGCCTGGGAAACGGTGACACTTATTTTTGACCAAAGATTCCTAGGGAAAACCTATACATTTTCATGACTTTTTCTGATCTTACATCAACCATAAAGTAGTCCATATTTGACCTAGAGAACATATTCCTGTCCAAAGTGTCATCAGTGAGTAACCTGTTTTTATAGACTTTTTTTGATGTTACATCAACCATATATTTGTCCTCATTTGACCAATTGAACATTATTTGACTAAAGAGTCCCGGAACTTAAATGATATATACATACGTTTGGTCTCCCTCTGATGTTTCATCTGCCAGGTAATAGTCCATATTTGACCAATTAAACATATGTCTAATGAAAGAGTCCTCGGTGTTGAACTTTACACACATTCTCAAAGACTTCTTCTTCTCCTTCCATATTTGACCAATTGAACATATTTCTGGCCAAAGAGTCCTCGATCTTGAACTTTCTGTACATTCTCAAAGACTCCTTCTGATGATTCCCCAGTCAAACAGTAGTCCATATTTGACCTTTTGAACATACTCCTGGCCAAAGATTTCTCGCACCTAAGTGGAAAGAGAGCAGGCTGTGAGAAAGGCAAGGGCTTCATCATCTCCAGGGCCTAATGGAGTTCCGTACAGAGTGTACAAGAGTGCTTCAGGAGTTCTGCGAATTCTGTGGAAATTGTTAAAAGTGGCATGGGAAAAACAGGTTGTACCTAGAGCATGGCGCAGAGCAGGTGGAGTCTTTATACCTAAAGAAAAAGATGCTACAAGCATCAGTCAGTTTCGTCCTATTTCACTATTAAACGTTGAAGGTAAGATTTTCTTCTGCATTATTGCCCAGAGATTGTCCACCTACCTATTAAAGAATGGCTTCATTGACACTTCAGTTCAAAAAGCGGGCATTCCAGGGTTCTCAGGATGCTTAGAACACATCAATGTTATCTGGCAACGAATTCAGTCAGCTAAAGAGGAGAGGAAGGAGCTCCATGTGACATTCCTGGATTTGGCTAATGCATATGGTTCAGTGCCACATGAGCTTCTTTGGGCAGCATTTGATTTTTTCAGAGTACCAATGTCAATAACAAATTTAGTGAAAGCCTATTTTGGAGATTTGCAATTTAGTTTCTCAACTCCAAAATTCAGCACTGCATGGCAATGCTTAGAGGTTGGAATAATGGCAGGATGCACCATTTCTCCACTGGCTTTTACCATGGCAATGGAAGTAATCATTAGGGCATCAAGATGGGTAGTAGGAGGAGAGCGCTTGGCTTCTGGGATGCGACTACCACCAATCAGAGCATACATGGATGACATGACAACCATGACTACAACAGTAGCCTGCACTAATCGGTTATTGGGGAAGTTAACAGATAATATTGAATGGGCACGAATGCAATTTAAGCCCTCTAAATCAAGGAGCATCTTGATAGTTAAAGGAAAGGTAGTAGATAAAACATTATTCATTAATGATGAGGCAATACCAACAGTTTCTGAGAAGCCAGTGAAGAGTCTTGGGAGATGGTACGATGGAGATCTAAAGGACACAGTTCAAGTGGGAGAAGTTAGACGACAAGCAGTGGAAGGGTTGAAGAGCATAAACAGCTGTGCTCTACCAGGCAAACTAAAACTCTGGTGCTTTCAGTTTGGTCTACTGCCGAGGTTGCTGTGGCCACTGACTGTGTACGAGGTTTCTTTGACAACAGTGGATAAGCTGGAAGTGTTAATAAGTTCATACATCAGGAACTGGTTGGGAGTTCCACGCTGCCTCAGCAGAGTGGGACTTTATAGTAAAGGAATATTGCAGCTGCCAGTCTCTGCTTTAACCGAGGAGTTTAAGTGTGCCAAGGTCAGACTGGAAATGACATTAGTAGAGTCACATGACAAATGTGTAAGGGAGGCAGCCCCTGTGTTAAAAACTGGTAGAAAGTGGTCAGCAAAGAAATCTGTAGTAGAGGCAAAGGCTGACCTTCAAATTGGGGATATCGTGGGACAGGTACAGCATGGAAGAGGGGGTTTTGGGCTCAGTTTAGCTCCTCCTAAATGGCACAAGGCAGGCCCAGCTCAAAGGAGGAAGCTGGTAGTCAACGAGGTGCGAAAGCAGGAGGAGAGGATGAGGTGTATAAAGGCCATTTCCCAGGCCAAGCAGGGAGAGTGGATGAGATGGGAGAGTGTGGAACAACGCGCAAGATGGGCTGGCAAGACCTTTGGTCAATGGAAGAGAGTAGGATCAGTTTCCTTATTAGGTCAACATATGATGTTCTCCCATCACCGCAGAACCTAAACCTCTGGGTAGGAGAGGATCCCTCTTGTCCTTTGTGTTCATCACCTGCCACATTAAGGCACATTTTGACAGGATGTAAGGTGGCTCTTAGCAAAGGTCGGTTTACTTGGCGCCATGACCAAGTACTGCAATGTTTGGCGTTAGCATTGGAAGGCAAGCGTAGTATGACCAATAAGTTGCCGCCTGTTCTAGCAAAACATTATAGAAGACATTACAGAAGACAATATTCCTCCGCCCAGGCGAGCAACCACCATGAAAAGGTGTTAACACCAATTCTCACCCAGGACAACTGGAAGCTGCTGGGGACTGGAAGATGCTGGCTGATCTTGATCAACGGCTTATTTTTCCACCTGAGATTGCCACCACTAACCTATGACCAGACATTGTTTTGTGGTCTGAATCAGCACGCATTGTTCAACTGATAGAGTTAACAGTGCCATGGGAGGATGCTGTAGATGAGGCATATGAGAGGAAGAAACTGATGATGTATGCTCATCTGGCCACTGAAGCAGAACAGCGAGGATGGAGAGTCCAGGTTTATCCAGTGGAAGTGGGTTGTCGAGGTTTTGTGGCACACTCTACAACCCGGTTCAGAGACGTCGGATTCAGCGTCCAAGAGTTGCGTCGCACAGTAAAGAACTTATCTGAAGCAGCAGAAAGGAGCAGCAACTGGCTGTGGTTGAGACGGAAAGATTCTAGCTGGCTGTGTACAGGCCGCCACTGTCACGGTAGACATATTCTCTGTTCCTTCTAGTCTTGTGTTTATGTTGTTGTGTGAGTGCACGTGTGTAGTGGGCGTGAGTGTATGACATCACCTGATCCGCTCCAGCTGATCGTCATTCATCACCAGCTGCAATCAATCTCACGTCTCCTTAAATACTCACCGCTGTTCTATCATCCCTGTCAGATCGTTGTGTGATGTCCTGCGTGTTGGTGTTCCGGTGTTCTGTTCCTGCCTTGTGTTCCTGTTCCTCGTCGTCTGCATCTGGTTCTCCTGTCATCTCACCGTCACCTCTGCACAGCACTTCTTCACGGATCCTGGCCATTGAAGTCCCTGCGTCACTGTGTTCCACCAGCTTGTACTGTATCCTCATTACCATCCATTAAACTGTTTAACTTGCGTTTGCTTCCTGTCCTTCATTCAGACGTTATGACAGAACGATCTGACCATCAAATGGAAGCAGCGAGTTCATCTTCGGGATCTTTGGAAGAGTTTATCCAACATAGCATTCGGAGGATGGATTCTCAGCAGCGAGAGATCGGCGACACGGGTCGGGCAGTACAAGCATTAGTGACGCAGGTGTCCGAGCTCACCCAGCAGATCCAACGCCTACAGAGTCCCGCTGCGCCGCCCACGCCGGCCGTTCCCCCACCACCTCCAGAGAGACCATCGCAGACCGAGCCCCGCCTACCGGTACCTGAGTCATACGCTGGAGAACCAGCTTTTTGCAGAGCGTTTCTGACACGCTGCTCCATGCACTTCGCTCTTCAACCTCATACTTTCAACACGGAACAGGCAAAGGTGGCGTTCGTGCTGACGCTGCTAACCGGGAAGGCGGCGCTGTGGGGGACGGCGGTGTGGGAGAATCAGAATCCATGCTGCGCCTCGTTCCAGACCCTCGCCGCCGAGATGAGGAAGGTATTCGATCGGGCTGCCTCGGGGAGGGAGGCAGCCAGAACATTGGCGGACCTTCGTCAGGGAGAGAAGTCTGTCTCCGACTTCTCGATCGAGTTTCGGACCTTGGCGGCGGAGTGCGGCTGGAACGAGGAGGCGCAGTGGGATATGTTCCTGCATGGGTTGGCTGACCACGTCCAGAAAGAGATTTACGCCCTGGATCTGCCGACCACACTGAATGGTCTCATTGATCTTGCTCTGCGGGTGGACGCCCGATTGTCAAGGGTCGAGCGTCGGGTTCCGTCCACCCGTACCTTCGGAGGAAATGACGGGACACGATCCAGCGGCAGGGACGTGGTCAGCCCCGTCTACGATCCCGAGCCCATGCAGGTGGGTCGAGCTCGGCTTTCCCGGGAGGAGAGGGAGAGGCGGAGGTCCCAGGGCCTTTGCCTGTATTGTGGAGGAGCGGGACATTTTGCTTATAATTGCCCGGTAAAAGGCCAAGCCCGATAGTAAACCTGAGGCTACTATCGGGTGGGATCTCTGCTAGGAAGACCTCATCAGCGATTACATCTACCTCCACTTTCCTCCCGGCAAGACTAAGATGGTCAGTCCATCAGCACGACTGCCAAGCACTTCTGGACTCCGGGGCTGAGGGTAATTTTATGGACCACACTTTTGCACAGAAATTTCAGATTCCCCTCAGACCTCTCACTCATAGGATCTCTGTTCACGCACTCAATGGACAAGAACTCCCCACCATTTCCCTCTCCACTCAAGACATTACCCTTATCACTTCTGGCAATCACTCTGAGACAGTTTCATTCTACATCATGGATTCACCTCTTGCACCCGTCGTCCTCGGACATCCCTGGCTCCTCCAACACAATCCCCGGGTGGACTGGCTTCATGGATCAGTGCTGGAGTGGAGCAAGGAATGTCATAAGTCTTGTCTCGTGTCTGCTTGTTCGTCTGTGCCTGTTTCTGTTTTTCAGGAGGAAACAGGGGATCTGTCTAACGTGCCCGCAGAGTATCTGGATCTGAAGGAGGTGTTCAGTAAGTCTCGTGCTGCTTCTCTTCCTCCGCATCGTCCCTATGACTGTGCTATAGATTTACTGCCAGGTAAGTCTCCGCCTAAGGGCAAGTTATATTCGCTTTCTATTCCAGAAAGAGAGGCTATGGAGAAATACATTTCTGATTCTCTAGCAACCAAGTTCATTCGCCCTTCCTCTTCTCCAGCGGGGGCGGGGTTCTTTTTTGTGGGGAAGAAGGACGGTTCTCTGCGACCTTGTATTGATTACCGGGGGTTGAATAACATCACGGTAAAGAATACGTATCCTTTGCCGCTGATGTCTTCAGCCTTCGAGAGGTTGCAGGGAGCGTCTATCTTCACAAAATTGGATTTGCGTAACGCTTATCATTTGGTTCGCATTAGGGAGGGGGATGAGTGGAAAACTGCTTTTAACACCCCCAGGGGGCACTTTGAATATTTGGTCATGCCTTTTGGGTTGTCCAACTCCCCAGCAGTTTTCCAGGCACTGGTCAATGACGTGTTGCGAGATATGATCGATCAGTTCATATATGTCTACCTGGATGACATATTGATTTTTTCTTCTTCTCTCCAGGAACATGTGCAACACGTCCGACGAGTGCTTCAGAGGTTGTTAGAGAATGGGCTTTTTGTCAAGGCGGAGAAATGCGATTTTCATGCACAGTCGGTGCCGTTCTTGGGACACATCGTGTCGTCTGAAGGTATGCGGATGGACCCTGAGAAGATCAAGGCTGTGGTGGATTGGCCAACCCCGGATTCTCGCAAGGCCCTGCAGAGGTTCTTGGGGTTCGCCAATTTCTACCGGCGTTTTATTCGCAATTTCAGCCAACTAGTCGCTCCTCTGACTGCCTTGACCTCCCCCAGAACTACGTTCAGGTGGTCTGACACGGCGGAAGCCGTGTTTACCCAACTGAAAGGCCGCTTTGTTTCAGCCCCCATCCTTGTTGCCCCTGATCCCTCACGTCAGTTCATGGTGGAGGTCGACGCGTCAGAGGTGGGAGTAGGTGCAGTGTTGTCCCAACGCTCTCCGGCAGACGACAAGATGCATCCCTGCGCGTTTTTGTCCCATCGTTTGTCACCAGCCGAACGTAACTACGACATTGGTAACAGAGAGCTGTTGGCAGTTAAGTTAGCGTTGGAGGAATGGCGCCACTGGTTAGAAGGGTCGGGGGTACCTTTTATCGTCTGGACTGATCACAAGAACCTAGAATACATCAGAACCGCCAAAAGATTGAACTCCAGGCAGGCTCGGTGGGCACTTTTTTTCGGTCGTTTTGACTTTACTCTTTCATACCGTCCGGGTTCCAAGAACATCAAACCCGACGCCTTGTCTCGCATATTTGATTTTTCTGAACGCCCGTCTACTCCCGAGTGCATTTTACCCGAGACTCTATTCGTTTCCACACTCACATGGGAGGTCGAATCGAGGGTCGAGAAGGCCTTAGAAGGGGTAACGCCTCCGCCCGGTTGCCCACCGAATCGTTTGTTTGTGCCGGAGGGATTACGGTCTGACGTTATCCAGTGGGGTCATGGCTCCAATATAGCTTGCCATCCAGGAGTTAATCGCACTAGCTTTTTAGTCAAGCAACGATTCTGGTGGCCACTTATGGCTCGCGACATTCACGATTTTGTTTTGGCCTGCTCGGTTTGTGCTACTGGTAAGACTTCCAATCGACCTCCAGACGGGTTACTTCAGCCGCTGTCGGTTCCTTCGAGACCCTGGTCCCATATCGCTCTAGATTTTATCACCGCCCTCCCCCCCTCTCAGGGGAACACAGTCGTTTTGACTGTGGTGGACCGGTTCTCGAAGGCAGCCCATTTTGTTCCCTTACCCAAATTACCCTCAGCTAAGGAGACAGCGGTGACGGTCGTTGACCACGTCTTTCGGTTACATGGCCTCCCGATTGACGTGGTTTCCGACAGGGGACCCCAGTTCGTGTCCAAATTTTGGCAGGAGTTTTGTAGATTATTGGGGGCGACGGTTAGTCTATCCTCTGGGTTTCATCCCCAGAGCAATGGTCAAACCGAGAGGGCCAATCAGGATTTGGAGAGAGTGTTGCGATGTTTGGTCTCCAAGAATCCTTCCTCGTGGAGCCAACAGTTGTCTATGGTGGAGTACGCCCACAACACGTTGCCAGTGTCAGCCACGGGCCTATCTCCGTTCGAGTGTAGCGTAGGTTACCAGCCACCAATTTTTCCCAGTCTGGAATCCGAGGTTGCGGTCCCCTCCGCTCACGCCTTTGTTCAGAGGTGTCACCGCACCTGGATTAGAGCCCGTGAGACTCTACTCCAGGTGGGGGCGCGCACCAAGGCCAAGGCCGATCGCCACAGGTCAAAGCCTCCCGTATACGTCGTTGGTCAAAGAGTGTGGCTTTCAACTAAGAACATTCCTCTGCGCACCGTCTCTAATAAGCTTGCACCCAAATTTATTGGCCCGTTTCCTGTCACCAAGATCATTAGTCCGGTGGCAGTCCGCCTCAAGTTACCTCCAGCGTACAGGAGGGTCCATTCCGCCTTTCATGTATCCAAAATTAAACCCGTGTTTCATTCTCATATTAATCCGCCCGTCCCGGTTCCTCCTCCACCGCGACTCGTAGATGGGGAGACCACATATTCGGTTAATCGTATTCTGGACTCTAGGCGGAGAGGACGCGGATTTCAGTACTTGGTGGACTGGGAAGGTTACGGTCCGGAGGAGAGAAGTTGGGTGCCTGCTAGAGACATCCTGGATCACTCCCTTATCGATGATTACAATCGACAGGTAACGGAGTCTGGGAACGCCAGGAGGCGTTCTTAGGAGGAGGGGTACTGTCACGGTAGACATATTCTCTGTTCCTTCTAGTCTTGTGTTTATGTTGTTGTGTGAGTGCACGTGTGTAGTGGGCGTGAGTGTATGACATCACCTGATCCGCTCCAGCTGATCGTCATTCATCACCAGCTGCAATCAATCTCACGTCTCCTTAAATACTCACCGCTGTTCTATCATCCCTGTCAGATCGTTGTGTGATGTCCTGCGTGTTGGTGTTCCGGTGTTCTGTTCCTGCCTTGTGTTCCTGTTCCTCGTCGTCTGCATCTGGTTCTCCTGTCATCTCACCGTCACCTCTGCACAGCACTTCTTCACGGATCCTGGCCATTGAAGTCCCTGCGTCACTGTGTTCCACCAGCTTGTACTGTATCCTCATTACCATCCATTAAACTGTTTAACTTGCGTTTGCTTCCTGTCCTTCATTCAGACGTTATGACAGCCACGCTACGGTTTCTTAGAATTCTTGAAAAAATTTAAGAGTCTGTTGGTTTATTTGTATAGATTGTATAGTATTTACAGTCATTACGTTCCTGTGTATATTCCGTGAATTGGGCAGATATTGTGTTTTGCGGTAGGTGGTATGCCATACGGAACCGTTGCCACTGAAACTGCTTGAACGCACCAGTGGGGCTCGACAGCCTTAGTCAAACGGGTTGGCGCATATGGTTGGGTTGCGGAGAGATTGTGAGATTGTGGTTAGGTCTCAGCAGCAGGAGGGATGTAGAGGTCAGTAAGCTGGGCTGAGTTGAGTGGGGGACGGAGGGGGGTGACTTTGGGACGCCAGAGTCACTGTTGAGCCCTCTTGAGGTGTTGTGGGCTAGTCGACGAAACACTGAGGACGGAAGGTGCCCACTTGAAGACCCTAGAGATGTCCCCTACTCGGCTCAATCCAGACAGTTGTCGTGCTGGTCCACTAGGGAGACCACACAGTAGTTGCAGCCGTCGTGTGTGTTGACGCGCCAAGTACACTGCAGCCGTTAACGCCGGACAGAAGGGGAGTCACACCCTCATATGGAAAGATGGAGAAGCATAGTTTACTGTAAAGCTACGTCTTAGTGTTGCTTATCTTGGCGAAAGCCGAGTACAAATCAGCATGAAGTTTTAACATCTACTCTCGTGTAATGGAAATCTTAACCTGAGTGCTCGATCTTGAACTTTCTGTACATTCTCCTATATTCATTCTGATGTTTCATCAGCCATATAGGAATCCATATTTGACCAAGAGAACATATTTCTGACAAAAGAGCCATCAATGGGTAACTTACTATTTGTTCTCATAGACTTCTTTTAATGTTTCGTAAACCATATATTAGTCCATATTGGACCAATTGAACATCCTTCTGGACAAAAAGCCCTGGAACTTTTACTTTCTATAGATACTATGAGTCTCCTTAAGATTTTTCATCAGGCAGACATTAGTCCTTTAGAGTACTTTAACTTTTGCTTTCTGTATCTATATTCTCATTAGTCTCCTGTTTTTACATCAAGATATTCATTGACTCCATATTTCTGGCTGAAGGGAAAATTAACTTGAACTTTCTATACATAATGACTCCTTCTGATGTTCCAAAAGCCATATATTATTCCAAAATTTGACCAATTTAACATATTTCTAACAGAAGATTCCATCTTCCATACATTCTTATAGACTATTTCATCAGCCATTCAGTCGTCCAATTTTACCAACTTAACATATTTCTGGCAAAAGAGTCCTTGAACTTTTATCTTTTATCTAAACATACTTTTAGTCTCCTGCTGATGTGTCATCAGCCAGAGAGTAGTCCATATTTGACCTTTTGAACATACTACTGGCCAAAGAGTTTGAACTTAAACTTTCTGTACATTATCATAGACTCCATCTGATGATTAATCTGCCACACAGAAGTCCATATTTGACCAACTTAATATATTTCTGGCCAAAGCACCATCAATAGGTAATTAAAGTTCCAGGACCCTTTAGCCAGAAATATGTTCTATTGGTCAAATATGGACAACTGTCTGGCTGATGAAACATCAGAAGGAGACTAAAGTTATGTATAGATAATTAAAGTTCCAGGACTCTTTAGACAGAAATATGTTCTATTGGTCAAATATGGACAACGTTATGAGAAGAAGTCTAGAAGAAGTTCGAGGACTATTTCATCAGACATATGTTCAATTGGTCAAATGTGGAATACTTTATGGCTGATGAAACATTGACAGGAATTTATGAGAAGTATAGAAAGTTCAAGATCGAGGACATATTTGATCAAACATTCAATTGGTCAAATATAGATTAATATATTGTTTATGAAACATCAACAGAAGTCTATGAGAATGAATAAGTTAGCCAGTGATAGCTCTTTGGCCAGAAATATGTTCTCTGGGTCAAATATTTGACTTCAATTGGTCAAATATGGACTAATGTATGACTGATGAAACAATAAGAATGTACAGAAAGTTCAAAATCGAGGACTCTCTGGCCAGAAATATGTTCAGTTGATGAAATAAAGACTACTATATGGTAGTCTATGAGTCTATGCAAGGAGATATGTTCAATAGTAACATCAGTATTTGAGAATATATAATAGGTTTCCTTTTGGGGACTCTTTGGCCAGAAGTATTTTCAACTGGCCATATATCATGAGTCTAGGAGTTTATATAGTAAAAAATATATATATATTTACATATATATATATATTGAAGACCCTTTGGCCAGAGATATGCTCAATAGATCAGACAAGGACTTTTGTATGGCTTTTGTAAGAAAGTTCAAGATTGAGATGGATGACGTAACATCAGAAGTAGTCAATGAGAATGTGTAGAAAGTTCAATATCGAGTACTCTCTGGCCAGAAATATGTTAATGAGGTCAATTATGGACTACTGTATGCCTGACATAACATCAGAGGAGTCCATGAGTTTATATAGTAAAAAAAACATTTTGAGGACCCATTGGCCAAAGATATGTTCAAAAGATCAGATATGGACTTCTGAATAGCTGCTTTAACTTCAGAAAAAGTATATTAGAATATATAGTAAGTTGCCTTTTGGGGACCATTTGGCCAGAAATTTTTTCATTGAGCCAAATATAGGCTGACTGTCATCACATCAGAAGTAGTCAATGAGAATGTGTAGTAAGTTCCATATCGAGTGCCCTCTGGCCAGAAATATGTTTGTGAGGTCAAATATGGACTACAGTATGGCTTACGTCACATCAGAAGGAGTCTATGAGTTTATATACACTCACCGGCCACTTTATTAGGTACACCTGTCCAACTGCTCGTTAACACTTAATTTCTAAGCAGCCAATCACATGGCGGCAACTCAGTGCATTTAGGCATGTAGACATGGTCAAGACAATCTCCTGCAGTTCAAACCGAGCATCAGTATGGGGAAGAAAGGTGATTTGAGTGACTTTGAACGTGGCATGATTGTTGGTGCCAGAAGGGCTGGTCTGAGTATTTCAGAAACTGCTAATCTACTGGGATTTTCACGCACAACCATCTCTAGGGTTTACAGAGAATGGTCCGAAAAAGAAAAAACATCCAGTGAGCGGCAGTTCTGTGGGCGGAAATGCCTTGTTGATGCCAGAGGTCAGAGGAGAATGGCCAGACTGGTTCGAGCTGATAGAAGGGCAACAGTGACTCAAATAACCACCCGTTACAACCAAGGTGGGCAGAAGAGCATCTCTGAACGCACAGTACGTCGAACTTTGAGGCAGATGGGCTACAGCAGCAGAAGACCACACCGGGTGCCACTCCTTTCAGCTAAGAACAGGAAACTGAGGCTACAATTTGCACAAGCTCATCGAAATTGGACAATAGAAGATTGGAAAAACGTTGCCTGGTCTGATGAGTCTCGATTTCTGCTGCGACATTCGGATGGTAGGGTCAGAATTTGGCGTCTACAACATGAAAGCATGGATCCATCCTGCCTTGTATCAACGGTTCAGGCTGGTGGTGGTGGTGTCATGGTGTGGGGAATATTTTCTTGGCACTCTTTGGGCCCCTTGGTACCAATTGAGCATCGTTGCAACGCCACAGCCTACCTGAGTATTGTTGCTGACCATGTCCATCCCTTTATGACCACAATGTACCCAACTTCTGATGGCTACTTTCAGCAGGATAATGCGCCATGTCATAAAGCTGGAATCACTCAGACTGGTTTCTTGAACATGACAATGAGTTCACTGTACTCAAATGGCCTCCACAGTCACCAGATCTCAATCCAATAGAGCATCTTTGGGATGTGGTGGAACGGGAGATTCGCATCATGGATGTGCAGCCGACAAATCTGCGGCAACTGTGTGATGCCATCATGTCAATATGGACCAAACTCCCTGAGGAATGCTTCCAGCACCTTGTTGAATCTATGCCACGAAGAATTGAGGCAGTTCTGAAGGCAAAAGGGGGTCCAACCCGTTACTAGCATGGGGTACCTAATAAAGTGGCCGGTGAGTGTATATATAGGTCAAATTTGGACTACTGTATGGCTTACATCACATCAGAAGGAGTCTCTGAGTTTATATAGTAAAAAAAACAAAACATTTGAGGACCCTTTGGCTAGATACATGTACAATAGATCAGATATTGACTATGTCTTTTGTATGGCTGATGCAACATAAGGATTCTATGAGTTTATGTATATATATATAAACATTTTGAGGACCCTTTGGCCAAAGAAATGTTCAATAGATCAGATATGGCAAATTACAGACCCATTTCAAATCTTCCATTTATGTCTAAAATACTAGAAAAAGTTGTGTCCGCTCAATTGTGCTCTTTCTTGCAAGAAAATGATATCTATGAAAAATTTCAGTCAGGATTCAGACAGTATCATAGCACAGAAACTGCGCTAGTTAAAATTACAAATGATTTACTTTTAGCTTCTGACCAAGGCTGCATCTCAATACTTGTTCTACTGGATCTAAGCGCTGCATTTGATACTATAGATCATAAAATACTCCTGGATCGACTACAAAACTACACTGGTGTTCAGGGACAGGCATTAAGCTGGTTTAGATCGTACTTATCAGACCGTTACCACTTTGTCTGTTTAAATGGGGAAAAATCAAAGATAACGTCAGTAAACTATGGAGTACCGCAAGGATCTGTGTTAGGCCCTCTACTATTCTCAATATATATGCTGCCACTTGGTAATATTATAAGAAAACATGGAATTAATTTTCACTGTTATGCTGATGACACTCAATTATATATTTCATCACGGCCAGATGAAACCACTAACTTATCTAACTTGACAGAATGTCTTAAAGATATAAAATACTGGATGACGTGTAATTTCCTGCTATTAAATTCAGATAAAACAGAGGTATTACTTATTGGTCCAAAAAACTACCCACAAAATCCCTTACAATACAACTTTAATTTAGAAGGATGCCCTGTTACTTTATCCACTACAGTAAAAGACCTGGGTGTCATACTTGACCGCAACTTGACTTTCGAAAATCATATTTCATATGTTACAAGAACAGCCTTTTTCCACCTTAGAAACATTGCTAAGCTACGTAACATGCTATCTGTTTCTGATGCAGAAAAGTTAGTTCATGCATTCATGACCTCGAGACTAGATTACTGTAATGCTTTATTAGCTGGTTGTCCTGTATCCTCAATAAACAAGCTACAGTTAGTCCAAAATGCAGCCGCTAGAGTTCTTACTAGATCAAGAAAATATGATCATATAACACCAATTTTATCATCTCTACATTGGTTACCTATTAAGTTCCGTATCAATTACAAGGTATTGCTACTGACCTATAAAGCCCTAAATGGTTTAGCTCCAGTCTATTTAACGGACCTTCTATCGCCCTACAATCCGTCGCGCTCTTTAAGATCACTAAATTCGAGGCTTCTGGTCATTCCTAGGATATCCAGATCCACCAAAGGAGGGAGGGCGTTCTCACATTTAGCTCCTAAACTCTGGAATAGCCTTCCTGATATTGTTCGAGGCTCAGACTCGCTGTCCCAGTTTAAAACCAGATTAAAGACGCATCTCTTTAACCAAGCATTCACATAATGCTTACCTTTTATACTACTGCCGAATCAGATCGAATGCATTAATATTATGAACATCAGCTACGCTAATTATTTCTCATCTGCCTTTCTGCTGTTATCTCGGGACGCAAGTCCCGAGGTAAATAGCGTTCGTCAGCTCCAGTTTGTATCCAGCCTCTCACGGAGACTTCGGATGATCCAACACCTGTGATGAGACGACTAAACTCCTGTGGAGAGACGACTCGACGCCTGTGAAGAGACGACTCGACGCCGGCGATATGTTATGCCCTAAATTAATACATGATGAACTAACTGTATTTTCTATGTACATTTTTAATGCACTTTCTGTAAAGCTGCTTTGAAACAATGTGTATTGTGAAAAGCGCTATACAAATAAATTTGAATTGAATTGAATTGAATATGGACTAATGTATGGCTGAGGTAACATCAGAAAGAGTCTTTGAGTATATATAGTAAGTTGCCTTTTGGGGACCCTTTGGCCAGAAGAATTTTAAATTGGCCAAATATAGGCTGGCTGATATAACATCAGAAGGATTCCATGAGTTTATCATTTAAAAAATGATAAAAAAAAATATATATATTGTAATTTTTTTTTAATTATTATTACTTTATTATAAAAAAAAAATTTGGAGGACCTATTGGCCAGAGACATGTTCAATGGATCAGATAAGGACTTTTGTATGGCTGATGTAAATTCAGAAAAGTCAATCAGTATGTGTGGAATGTTCAAGATTGAGGACTCTTTAGCAAGAAATATGTTCAATATGTTACATATGGTCTGCCGTCTTGCTGATTTAACATCAGAAAGACTCTATGAGAATATACAGTAAGATACCTTTTGGGGACCCTTTGGCAAGATTTTTTTTTCAATGGGCCAAATATAGGTTGGATGATGTAACATCAGAAGGATTCCATGAATTTATATTGTAAAAAAAAAAAAAAAAAAAAATTTGGAGGACCCATTGGCCAGAGATACCTTCAAAAGATCCGATATATGGACTTTTTTTGAATTGCTGATTTAACTTCAGAAAAAGTCTTTGAGAATATATAGTAAGTTGCCTTTTGGGGACCCTTTGGCCAGAAGATTTTTAAATGGGCCAAATGTAGGCTGGCTGACGTAACATCAGAATTAGTCAATGAGAATGTGTAGAAAGTTTAATATCGAGTACTCTCTGGCCAGAAATTGCATGAGGTCAAATATGGACTACTGTATGGCTGACTTAACATCAGATGGAGTCCATGAGTTTACATATATATATATATATATATATATATATATATATATATATATATATATAAAATTGAGGACCCTTTGGACAGATATATGGACTTTTGTATGGCTGATGTAACTTCAGAAAAGTCAATCAGTGTGTCTAGAAAGTTCAAGACTGTGGACTCTTTAGCAAGAAATATGTTAAATATGTTCAATACGGACTACAAGTCATTTTGGGCTAGAAATGTATTCTTTAGGTCAAATATTGAATACTGTCTGGCTGATTTAACATCAGAAATAGTTTTGGAGAACAGGTAGAACAGGAGAAAGTTCAAGATCAGGTACTTTTTGGCTAGTAATATATTCTGTAGGTCAAAATGTTTGGCTGATTTAACATCAGAAGAGTCTTTGAGAATATATAGTAATTTGCCTCTTGGGGACCATTAGGCCAGAAATATTTTCAATGGGCCATACAGGCTGACTGACGTAACAGCAGAAGAAGTCAATGAAAATGTGTAGAAAGTTCAATCTCAAATACTCTCTGGCCAGAAACATGTTAGTGAGGTCAAAAATGGACTACTGTATGGCTGATGTAACATCAAAAGGAGTCCATGAATTTATACTGTATATATACAAAATTTAAAGTCCCTTTGGACAGAAATATGTTCATTAGGTCAAATACTGTATGGCTGAGATAACATCAAAAGGCTTCATTATGTATAGAATGTTCAAGATCGAGTACTCTTGGGCCAGAAATATCTACAATAGTTCAAACATGGACTACTGTCTGGCTAAGGACTCTTTAAACTACGGTATGGCAATGTAACATCAAAAGGTGTCATTATGTATATAATGTTAGAAGTCAAGTATTTTTTGCCGAGATATATATTCAGTGCGTCAAATATGGCCTTCATTGCACATACGATCGAGCGTTGTGCAATGAAGAATAACATTAAAATAATATGCCCTTTTTTGCATTGCAACGCATTTAAGAACTAACTTATTCCATTTGCAGGAATGCGCATTCCTTTATGCGTTGAAGAGATGTGCAATGCAATCTGCTCTTACATAGCATTGCACATACAATCAAGCGTTTTGTGCAATGAAGAATAACATAATATACAGATGCATTGCATTTTTTTTTTAATTGCAATGCATTTAAGAACTAGCTCATTCCATAGTGCATTGAAGAGATTTGCAATGCAGTGTGCTGTTACATTACATTGCACACGCGTTGTCGATTGAAAAATATCATGAAAGTCATTTGCACTTTACTTGCTTTGTTAATATGACATCTAAAGAAGACAATCTGAGTGTATAAGTTAATGTTCAAGAACTCTTTGCTGAGAAATATGTTCAGTAGTTCCATACGGAACCTCTGTATGGCTGATAGATCTCTGAAGACAAAAGACCTGACGATGTACCTGTGGCTCATCTATTTATAGCCTCGCGTCACGGGTGCGCGCCGATGACGTCACCGACGAGGCTATATTACTTCCGGTCGATTCCATCGACGTGTTTACACACTATATTCACAGCAGGTCACGATTAAAGACGTTCCCAATGCGCTAAGCAGCGCAGCATCGATTGTAGCTTTTGATAGGGAACCCTCTGTATGGCTGATTTATTTAACATCAGAAGGAGTCTATAAGTTTATACATTTTTTGAAGACCCTTTGAACAGGAAAAAGTTCAAAATCTCAGATATGGTCTTTTAAATGACCTTTGAAGCATCAGTAGGAGTCTATGAGTATGTGTAGAAAGTTCAAGATAGAGGATTATTTGGCCAGAAATATGTTCCTTGGGTCAAATATGGACTTTACTGTGGCTAATATAACATCAAAACAAGACAATCCGATTGTATATTAAGTTAATGTTCAAGAACTCTTTGGCCACAAATATTTTCATTAGTTCCATAAAGAACCTCTTTATGACTGATTTAACATCAGAAGGAATTTATAAGTTTAAAATTTTTTTGAAGTTAAAGATGGACCTCAGTGTGGCTAATATAACATCTGAAGAAGACAATCTGAGTGTATAAGTTAATGTTCAAGAACTCTTTGGTGAGAAATTTGTTCAGTTGTTCCATAAGGAACTTCTGTATGGCTGATTTATTTAACATCAGAAGGAGTCTATAAGTTTATAAAAAAATTTGAAGACCCTTTGAACAGGAAAAAGTTAAAAATCTCAGATATGGTATTTTAAATTACCTTTGAAGCATCAGAAGGAGTCTATGAGTATGAATAGAAAGTTCAAGATTAAGGATTCTTTGGCCAGAAATATGTTCCTTGGGTCAAATATGGACTTTACTTTTGCTAATATAACATCAAAAGAAGACAATGTGATTGTATATTAAGTTAATGTTCAAGAACTCTTGAGCCACAAATATGGTCACTAGTTCCATAAAGAATCTCTGTATGACTGATTTAACATCAGAAGGAATTTATAAGTTTATAAATTTTTTGAAGTCAAATATGGACTTCAGTGTGGCTAATATAACATCTAAAGAAGACAATCTGAGTGTATAAGTTAATGTTCAAGAACTCTTTGGTGAGAAATTTGTTCAGTTGTTCCATAAGGAACGGTTCGGGTTACTTGACTGTAACCCTGTTCCCTGAAAAAGCGGAACGAGATGCTGCGCTGCTTAGCGCATTGGAAACGTCTTTAATCGTGACCTGCTGTGAATATAGTGTGTAAACACGTCGATGGAATCGACCGGAAGTAATATAGCCTCGGTCGGTGACGTCATCGGCGCGCACCCGCGACGCGAAGCTATAAATAGATGAGCCACAGGTGCATCGTTAGGATATTTTGTCTGAAGAGCAGTCCTGGGACATCATCAGCGCGGCAATGCAGCGCAGCATCTCGTTCCGCTTTTTCAGGGAACAGGGTTACAGTCAAGTAACCCGAACCGTTCCCTATCAAAAGCTACAATCGATGCTGCGCTGCTTAGCGCATTGGGAACGAGAATACCCACGCCGCCGTGCTTGAGGATGTCTGGACTCCTTACGGTTGTGTAGGTGTGCTCACAAGAACGCAAGAAAGACCTAGACATAAGCTTGAGATGTCGACTCAAGGACGTGAGAGCCCGGAGTTGCATGAACATCTAAACTATAAAACCTTATGAATGTGTGCGGAGAGGACCAGCCTGCCGCATCACAAACATGTTGTAAGGGAGCACCCCTTACCAAAGCAGTAGAGGAGGCGACTCCTCTGGTGGAGTGAGCTCTCAAACCCGTTGGCGAAGCCTGACCGCGCGCCTCATAGGCAAGAGCAATAGCATCCCTGACCCAATGTGACATGGTCTGTTTAGTGGCGGCAGCACCCCTATTACTGCCCCCATAACAAACAAACAGTTGCTCTGACTTACGCCACTGGCTAGTACGGTGGATGTAAGCCTGCAGAGCACGGACTGGACACAGTCTGTGAGATCTCTCCTGCTCCGGCGTTGTGAACGGTGGAGGACAGAAGGCCTCAAGAGTGACCGGATGTACAGCCGAGAAAGGTACCTTAGGCAGGTAATCAGGATGATGGTGCAAAATCCCTTTCACCATTCCAGGGGCAAAGTCTAAGCAGGATGGAGAGATAGACAGAGCCTGCATATCCCCAATTCTCTTCAAATAAGTTATTGCCATTAGAAAAACCATTTTTAGAGTCAGTAGTTTATCAGACGCTGATTTTATAGGTTCAAAGGGAGTGTCAACCAGACCCTCGAGGACTATAGCGAAGTCCCAAGAAGGGATCTTGTTTTTTTCTGGAGGCCTCAGTCGCCTGGCCCCACGAAGGAAGCGAGAGAGCAGAGGGTGTCTCCCGAGTGACACCCCATCCACCAAGGCGTGACAAGCTGAAAGAGCGGCCACATAAACCTTGAGAGTGGCGGAGCATGTGCCTGATGATAACTTTTCCTGCAGAAAATTCAGAACTGAAGCAATCTGGCAATTGACCGGATCTGCATTATGTAAAACACACCACCTTTCAAAAACACCCCATTTGCTGGCATAACTCTTTCTAGTGGAGGAAGCCCTAGCACTTAGAATGGTCTCCATAACGGCAGGCGAAAGCCCAGTGTCCCTCAGTTGGTACCCATCAGGGGCCAAACATGAAGGTTCCACAGGTCGGGCCTGGGATGGAATATCGTGCCCTCCGCCTGGGACAGAAGGTCCCTCCTTTCCGGAATCGCCCATGGCGAGCCGTTGAGGAGAGATATTCTCTCCGAAAACCACATTATGTTCGGCCAACGCGGCGCTATCAGTAAGAGGCAAGACCCTTGCTGGCGAACTCTGGCTAGAACTCCCGGGAGCAGAGCCACTGGAGGAAACGCATATAGGTGCTTTTTGGGCCATGTGTGCGCCATCGCATCCAGACCCAGGGGGGCTGGGTGACTCAGAGAGAAGTAGAGGGGACATTGCGCTGTCTGATGGGAGGCGAAGAGGTCCACCTCCGCTTTGTAAAATCTGGTCCAAATCTGATTGACTACTTCTGGGTGGAGTTTCCATTCCCCCGTCAGCAGTTTCTGTCTGGACAGTAAATCTGCTCCCACATTCAGGTGCCCAGGGATGTAAACTGCCCTGAGTGACAGGAACTTCTCCTGGGCCCAGAGAAAAATCTGCCTCGCTATTTTGTTCAGGTTGCGTGAGCGCAGACCTCCCTGGTGATTTATATATGAGACTGCTGCTGTATTGTCCACCCGCACTAGGACATGACAGCCTCTCAACTGTGTTGAAGCGCCATCTCTCGCGATTGTGCTAGTATTAACCAATCGTCGATGTAATTTAAAATGCGAATGCCCTGGAGTCGCAATGGAGCCAGTGCTGCATCCATGCATTTTGTGTATGTGCGGGGTGATAAGGCTAGGCCGAATGGAAGAACCCGAAATTGGTATGCTTCGCCCCCGAAAGCGAACCTCAGGAACTTCCTGTGTTGTGGCAATATTTGTATGTGAAAATATGCGTCCTTCAGATCGATCATGACAAACCAATCGTGATGTTCAATTTGCGACACGACCGTCTTGACGGTTAACATCTTGAACTTGAGCACTTTGACTGTACGGTTTAAGCCTCGAAGATCTAAGATTGGATGCAACCCCCCGTCCTTTTTGGGGACCAGGAAGTATCTGCTGTAATAGCCCGACTCCCTCTCTGGCAGAGGAACATGTTCTATGGCCTCTTTGCTCAGAAGAGTTTGTAGCTCTTGTGATAGTACATGCATCAGCTCCGGTCTTACGGAAGTGTATCCTATTTGTACTATGCTTAATTCCCAAGCAGAAATGCCTGGCAGAAGTTTCCACGCTGCCAGACTCTCTGAAAGTGGTATCAGTTTCAATACTTCCTCTTGAGGGGATGTTAGATGTTCCGTGCCCTGGATGAAAGCAGGGAGCAACGGAACATTTAACATTTCGCTGGAAACCGCTGCCCCCCGAAGCACCAGAGGTGGCGGGGAAGGAGAGGTTTTGTGGGGGTAACGAGAAGGGGCGGTCAGATGTAATACGCGCCCC
Source organism: Semotilus atromaculatus (assembly GCA_031834385.1). Classification (NCBI taxonomy): domain Eukaryota; kingdom Metazoa; phylum Chordata; class Actinopteri; order Cypriniformes; family Leuciscidae; genus Semotilus; species Semotilus atromaculatus. The sequence continues at coordinate 18,939,792 of JAULUF010000020.1, read as the reverse complement.
GTCTCGTGGGGGACTACCCCCACCAGACTGGGCGCCAGACCATCAGGACTTCTTCTTTCTATTGATGATAGTCCTGAGGTCTGGCTTGGGAGGTTGCTGAGCCTGACGAGCCTGTCTCCAGTTTTTACTAGGAGGAGCACGACTCGCCACGCTCTGCTTCTTAACCTCCCTGGCTCTTGAAGGACCGGGGAGAGGTTGGGTGGCCGATGGCCCCTCCCCTTGAGTGCGGCGAGGAAGGAACTGCACAAAAGCTTCTTCATGCTTTTTAACTTCCCTGAACTTGGTGACAACAGTGTTCACAGAATCGCCAAACAGGCCAGCGGGAGAAACCGGGGAATCTAATAAAAATGTTTGATCTTTATCCTTAATTCCCGTAAGGTTCAGCCACAGATGCCTCTCCGTACTAACCAGTGCTGACATAGAACGACCGATTGCACGGGCCGTTTGTTTGGTAGCACGGAGAGACAAATCTGTGGCTCTGCGCAGTTCGGTGAAAGCTTCCTCATCGACGGTACTGCCAACACTCAAGTCCTTCAACAGGTCAGCCTGGTACGGCTGTAACACTGCCTAGTGTGCAGCGCAGCACCAGCCTGACCTGCAGCTTGATAAGCTTTTCCCACGAGCGCTGATGTTACTCTACATGGCTTCGTGGGGAGGGTAGGTCTCTTAATCGAAGATGCCGAATCGGGCGAGAGATAGCTTGCGAGCGTCTCTTCAACCCGTGGCATCTCCGAATACCCCCGTGACTTCGAAAAAGTCGACGTCGAGGGCACAAAGACACGGGAAGAATATGGTTTACTCCATGACTTTGATAGTTTGTCATGGAGGTCCTCGAAAAAGGGGAGAGACTGGTGTTTGGGCCCCTCCCCCTTGCCACCGGACAGAAACCTATCCTCAAGCTTAGACTGTTTGGGTATCTCTTGCTCACGTGGCCAGTCAAGCTGTAACCTGGTCACCGCGCGAGTAACCACCTCGAGCAATTCCTCGACAGATTTATCTTCACAAGAAGAATGCTCAGAGGTAGGCTGCTCATAGTCTGCAGACCCAAGAGATATTTCGTCGTCCCCCGCGTGAACCGAAGAGGCGCCGGGGCGCGCTTCGGCATCACGCGAGGGAGCACGTGGATCTGGTGACAAAGCAAGTGAAAGGGACGGACCCGTCTCTTGCTCGTCAGCCAAATCCATACGAGAGCCCCACGATGGCAATGTGGGTGCGTTCTGGAAGTAGCCATGGCGAGCACGCAGCATTTTAACGGTGAATAATTCACAATGCTCGCATTCGCCCCGCTCCAACGCATGAATCTGCATGCTCTTCCCCCAAACAGACAAAACAGTAATCGTGTGTATCCAGTTCTGACATTGGACGAGAACATGGAGGGACACAGCGCTTACTCTGTTGACTCATTCTCTCTTTCTCTTTTTTACTTTTTCTTAAACTCTTTTTATAGACGTTTAGAGATGAGAAAGAGAAAAATCTGCACACTGCCAGCAATAGCTAAATAACTCCTAACAAAGATCTAAAGAAGATAAAGAGGAGATAAGTGCTCACACACCAACACAGAGAGATCTCTGAAGACAAAAGACCTGACGATGTACCTGTGGCTCATCTATTTATAGCCTCGCGTCACGGGTGCGCGCCGATGACGTCACCGACGAGGCTATATTACTTCCGGTCGATTCCATCGACGTGTTTACACACTATATTCACAGCAGGTCACAATTAAAGACGTTCCCAATGCGCTAAGCAGCGCAGCATCGATTGTAGCTTTTGATAGGGAACCCTCTGTATGGCTGATTTATTTAACATCAGAAGGAGTCTATAAGTTTATACATTTTTTGAAGACCCTTTGAACAGGAAAAAGTTAAAAATCTCAGATATGGTCTTTTAAATGACCTTTGAAGCATCAGTAGGAGTCTATGAGTATGTGTAGAAAGTTCAAGATTGAGGATTCTTTGGCCAGAAATATGTTCCTTGGGTCAAATATGGAATTTACTGTGGCTAATATAACATCAAAAGAAGACATTCTGATTGTATATTAAGTTAATGTTCAAGAACTCTTTGGCCACAAATATTTTCAGTAGTTCCATAAAGAACCTCTGTATGACTGATATAACATCAGAAGGAATTTATAAGTTTATAATTTTTTAAAAGTTAAATATGGACCTCAGTGTGGCTAATATAACATCTAAAGAAGACAATCTGAGTGTATAAGTTAATGTTCAAGAACTCTTTGGTGAGAAATATGTTCAGTAGTTCCATAAGGAACCTCTGTATGGCTGATTTATTTAACATCAGAAGGAGTCTATAAGTTTATACATTTTTTGAAGACCCTTTGAACAGGAAAAAGTTAAAAATCTCAGATATGGTATTTTAAATTACCTTTGAAGCATCAGTAGGAGTCTATGAGTATGTATAGAAAGTTCAAGATTAAGGATTCTTTGGCCAGAAATATGTTCCTTGGGTCAAATATGGACTTTGCTTTGGCTAATATAACATCAAAAGAAGACAATCTGATTGTATATTAAGTTAATGTTCAAGAACTCTTTGGCAGAGAAATATGTTCAGTAGTTCCATAAGGAACCTCTGTATGACTGATTTAACATCAGAAGGAGTCTATAAGTTTATAAATTTTTTGAAGACCCTTTGAACAGAAAAAAGTTCAAAAGGTCAGATATGGTCTTCTAAAGTTCTTTTGAAGCATCAGTAGGAGTTTATGAGGATGTATAGAAAGTTCAATATCAAGCACTCATTGGTCAGAAATGTATTTTAAGTCACCCTATGATGACTCTTTCACTAGAAATTTGTTCAGTAGGCCAAATTTGGACTACTCTCTGCCTGATAAAACATCAGAAGGAGTCTATGACTATGTACAGAAAGATCAAATATGAAGCACTCTTTGGCCAGAAATGTATTCAATATCAAATATGGACTAATATATTGTTGATGTAACATCATAAGAAGTCCATGAGAACACGTGTAAGTTTCCCTTTGATGACTTCTTTCACCAAAAATATCTTCAGTAGGTCAAATATGGACCCCAGTCTGGATGATGAAACATCAGATCAAGTCTTTGAGTATGTAGGAGTTTCAATATCAAGCACTCTTTGTTCAGAAATGTGTTTAAGTCAAATTTGGACTAATACATTGTTAATGTAACATCAAAAAAGAAGTATATGAGAATTTTGGGTGAGAACACATAGTAAGATACGCTAATAATACATAAGGAGTTTGCATTAAAAAAAAGTGAATCTTCAAGTTCAATGACTCTCTGGAGTCTGGCCAGAAATGTTTTTAAAAGTTTTTTAAAAGTTTTATTTGAACTACTGCTGAAACTTTAGAAAGAGTCTAAAAGTATCAATAGAAAAGTTCAAAATACAGAACTTTTTTGCCAGAAATGTCTTCAGGTAAAATATGCACCTTTTTTATGTTGACTCTTTTACAAAATATGTTTAGTAGGTCAAATATGGATGACAGTCTGACTGATGAAACATCAAGTCTCAAGTCTATCATAGACTTTACGGCCAGAATTATGTTCAATATGGACTTTTCTCTGGCTGATGAAACATTTGACGGAGTGTACGAGTATGTATAAAAAGTTATAAGTTCAAGGACTGCTCATGGAAACATCAGAAGGATGTTTAGAAGAGATGTTATAGACGAACATATAGAACATATAGAAGTTGTCTATTGACTTGCATACAACATATGTGCTGTTGCATTGCAATGCTTACAAGAAGGAACTTATTCCGATGTTCATTGAAGAGATAACACACATGGGCACACATTGCGCTGCATACTGAAATCGTTGTGCAGTGAAGTAAAATACATAAAATGTGCTATCGTAGCATTGCATAAAATAACTAACTCATTTAGTTGTGTAATGGAAGAGATATAACATAACATAACATATGAGCTGTTGGATTGCGAAGCATAAAGAATTGCATTTCCTTGCATACACGAAATAAATCTATCCGTTTTGCATTAAGTTGCATACTAAAGCTAACTTATTCCCCTGTGCATTGAAAATATAATGTAATATTTGCATATAGAATCTGAATTACTAAAATATGCATTGAAGAATCACACACAGTCTGTATCGTGACGAACTAATTCAAACCCTTTTTTGCATTGCATGCACGACAGAAATCCATCCGTTGTGCATACAATTTCACACAAAAGCTACTAATTCCACTTTGCATTGAAAAGATGATGTTTGCATACAGATCCTTGACTAACTGACATGTGCATTGAAGAATCACACAAGTGACAGTCTGTATCATGATTTGAACTGACTTATTCCGTTTTGCATTAAAGAGATAACACATAAGATATGACCTGTTTCATTGAATTGTATATAATCATATGTGCCGTTGCAATGGAAAACTTACAAGAACGAACTTATTCCAATGTTCAGTGAAGATAAAACACACAATATGTGTTATTGCATTGCACTGCATACTCAGTCTAATTGAATTCGTTGTGCAGTGAAGTAAAATACATTAAATATGCTATCTTTCATAGCATTGCATAAAATAACAAACTTGTTTAGTTGTGTATATGAAGAGATATAACATATAAGCTGTTGCATTGCGAAGCATAAAGAAATAATTTATTCCCTTGTCTATTGAAGCAGTATTATATGACATATGTGATGTTTCATTGTATTGCATTGTATTGCATTGCATTGCATTGCATTGCATTGCATTGAAATTGCATTGCATTGCATTGCATTGCATTGCATTGAATTGCATTGCATTGCATTGCATTGCATTGTTTTGCTTTGCATGTAATTGCATGAAATATATCCATCCGTTGTCCATTACATTTAATACAACATATGTGATGTTGCATTGCAATGCTTACAAGAACGAACTTATTCCAATGTTCATTGAAGATAAAACACAACATGTGTTATTGCATTGCACTGCATACTCAGTCTAATTGAATTCGTTGTGCAGTGAAGTAAAATACATTAAATATGCTATCTTTCATTGCATACATTAACTGACTCATTTAGTTGTGTAATGAAGAGATATAACATAACATATAAGCTGTTGGATTGCAAAGCATACAGAACTAATTGTTTCCCTTATGCATTGAAGCAGCATCATATGACATATGTGATGTGGCATTGCATTGTATTTTATTGTATTCAATTGCATTGCATTGCATTGTATTTCTCTGCTTTGCATTGCATTGTATTTGCATTGCATTGCATTGCATTGCATTGTACTGCATTGCATTGCATTGCATTGCATTGCATTGTTTTGCTTTGCATTTAATTGCATGAAATATATCCATCCGTTGTCCATTAAATTTAATACAACATATGTGATGTTGCATTGCAATGCTTACAAGAAAAGAAAAATCTTGAAAAGAAAAATGGTCTTTTATTTTATTGTATTCAATTGCATTACTTTGCATTGCTTTGCATTGCTTTGCTTTGCTTTGCTTTGCTTTGCTTTGCTTTGCTTTGCTTTGCTTTGCATTGCATTGCATTGCATTCAATTGCATTGCATTTCATTGCATTGCATTGCATTGCATTGCATTGCATTGCATTGAAATTCCATTGCATTGCATTGCATTTTATTGTATTCAATTTTATTGCATTGCATTGCATTGCATTGCTTTGCGTTGCTTTTGCATTGCATTGCATTGCATTGCATTGCTTTGCATTGCATTGCTTTGCATTGCATTGCTTTGCTTTGCTTTGCTTTGCATTGCTTTGCATCGCATCGATTTGCATCGTTTTGCATCACTTTGCTTCGCTTTGCATTGCATTGTTTTTTATTGTTCAATTGCATTGCATTGCATTGCATTGCTTTGCATTGCTTCACTTTGCTTTGCATTGCATTGCATTGTTTTTTATTGTGTTCAATTGCATTGCATTGCATTGCATTGCTTTGCATATAAACTTTTAGACACCTAAAGATGTTAAATAAGCCAAACAGAGGTCCCATTTTGAACCACTGAACATAGGTCTGGCCAAAGAGTACTCAATCTTGAAATTTCTATTGATTCTTGTAGACTCCTGATGTCACATCAGTTATACAAAACTCAGTTTTTGACCTACTGAACATTTTCTTGCAAATGAGTCCTTAACACTAACTTACTATACACATAGATTGACTTCTTGTGAGGTTATATCAGCAATACTGAAGTCCATTTTTGACCCAAGGAACACATTTCTGGCCAAAGAATCCTCGATCTTGAACTTTCTATACATACTCATAAACTCCTACTGATGCTTAAAAAGTCATTTAGAAGACCATATCTGACCATTTGAATTTTTTTCTGTTCAAAGGGTCTTCAAAAAATGTATAAACTTATAGACTCCTTCTGGTGTTAAATCAGTCATACAGTGTTTCCTTATGGAACTACTGATCCTCAATCTTGAACTTTCTATAAATACTCATAGACTCCTACTGATGCGTCAAAAGTCATTTAGAAGACCATATCTGAGATTTTGAACTTTTTTCTGTTCAAAGGCTCTTCAAAAAAATGTATAAACTTATAAACTCCTTCTGATGTTAAATAAATCAGCCATACAGAGGTCCCTTATGGAACTACTGAACAAATTTCTCACCAAAGAGTTCTTGAACATTAATTTATAAACTCAGATTGTCTTCTTTAGATGTTATATTAGCCACACTGAAGTCCATATTTGACCCAACCCAGCAAACATTGGTCCGACGGCAACGTCGTGTCCCTGGCCAAAAATAGTTGCGGCCACGACGGCATAAATCGGTAAAAATATGTAACACAGAACATTTCCTAAAAATGCATTCAGATACATTTGTACATGGCTACAGTTGCATGTATAGTTGTTATTTTAACGTTTAGCTACGTGTAGTTCAATATAGTGTATCGGGTGAGAGGACGTCACCTGGCGACGTCTTTTGCACGTGCATTTATAGTCCATCATGACCCTCTATGAAATCCTTGTGAAATATGCAAAAGCTGTGCTTAATCCTTGCATACTTAATACTGCAATAATTCATTTTATTGCCCGCGTAGTTTTTAAGAGGTTGTGAAGTCGTCCACGGGCGTCCTTTACACGTCTAAGTTAGTCAGGCTGTGAATCAACTGACGTCTTTTGCACGTAACTGTTAGTCTAGGAAGACAGAAAAAATTATCAGGAATTATCTTTATGAAATACACGCTTTGTATACAAAGGAAATATGTTTACTTTATTTTGTTTTTATAAATTATAATCACAAAGTGCCCAGTGTGGTGATTGCAAAGCCACTGTATTTTAGTCATTATTTCAACCTGTTGTACCTGATGTATTCGTTGTTATTTTTATGGAATGTATGCATATACATGTAAAACAGAAATATACCCGGTCACCATTTATGTCTGAGTTGGATGTAATTGCCCAAACCATAAACTGCGCTGCCAAGATGTAGTGATAAAAGATCTCGCGATACTACAAAATCCCGCAATAGGATAGATTATCTCGCGAGATGTTAACACGTTCTCCCCATAGACTCCGAGTCCGGAACTTTGAACAACCACGAGGAGAGGAGGGAGTTGTATCGATATTACATAATATCATTTTAAATTGGGTAAGTACATTTTGGATTATTACAGATTAACGTGCTTAAGTTTTACTTGTTTGACATGAATGAACCGAAAGAAATGATGCCCACATTGTCAACTGAAAATGACTGAGTTTGGCTAAAATTAGCTAGTAGGCTAAAAGTTACTTTGAACGTATACAAAGGCAGTCCAGTGTAAAGTATGTTCAATGATACAGTCAAAGTTATTACTGTAACTTATTAATTTAGCCTTGTGAGAGTTTATTTCAGAAAGTAAATTATCTGAAATAGAATGAAATGTTTAGCTGGATTTGAAAATGTATGTTTTCAGTAACTGCTTTAAAAATAAAAGCAGAACATCTTTTATACAATAAAATAAAATGTAATGCATGTTGATTACCTATTTCTATGCATGTTGATTACTTTTTTCTAATGTTACTTTCATTCATGATTCATTCACCTTGTTCCATGTTTTTTTTTTATTTAACTGTAGACCATAAAAATATTTTGAAAATAAGTGCATATCATTTACCTCAAATTTTTAATTGTATTTATTTTAAAAATAAATATATTCTCTTCCCTAGATGCTGCGAAGAGGTGGAGCCCAAACGCTACAGACTCTGAGATTGATCCAGCAATGGCAGAACACCTGAAACACCTCCAGGAAAAGCTGGGATGGTGGATACAAACAATGAACCAAACAATGTGTTTAAAGGGATAGTTCACCCAACAATGAAAATTGTTATAATTTATTTAACCTCATGTTTCAAACCTGTATACCTTTCTATGTAATGCTAAACACAAAGGTGTTTGGAGGAATGTTTGTAACCAAGCAGATGTCGCTTCCCATTAACTACCATAATAGATTTTTTTTCCAATAATGGTAGTCAATGGTTTCTCTATTTGCTTGGTTACAAACATTCTTCAAAATATCATCTTTTGTGTTCAGCAGAAGAAAGAAACTCATACAGGCTTGGATCATGAGGGTGAGTAAATGACAGAATTTTAATTTTTGGGTGAACTATCCCTAATAATTCAGTATTTTGTAGAGATGCACCGATTGATCGGCTGGTGACCGGAGTTGGCCGATTTTCACGTGATCGGCCATGACTGGCGATCGGCCGGTCAGTCTGACATATGCCAATTTTATGCCAGTCAAATGCACTCTGGCGCCCCATGATTAACATCGCGCAACATCAGCATCACACGAAACGCACATGTAGGAATCCTCGTGAATTACGGCCGTTCAGACCGCAAGCGCATATTTTTTTGTCTTGTGCATGTTAATCAATGAGTGCATTCACACCGGGAGCGGGAGCAGCGCGGGAGCGTCGAGCAGGAGCGTCGCGTGAGCAGCAGTGAAACGTTTCCGCGCCAAGTCTATTTCTACATAAAGTGAAAGCACACTTTTGATGGACAAAATAGCCTAAATATGATTTCACACAAAAAGTGCTTAAAATGCACAGAATTTACGTGTTTTATCAAGAACTGGAGTAGACTATGTCAGAAAAGAAACGTAGACTCAAAAATATTTATAGAAAATGAACCCATTTAAACTTGTTTTTATTATTGTGATTGTAATAGGCCTGTGTTTGTGTGTTTTGAGAAAAATCTTTATACTGCAAGGCTATATCTATTAAATGTATTATTTATATATTATTGTATTGGCATTACCTGTTTTCATACAGATGTTTAGTTTGCTAAATATATATCTAAAAAAATTATTGGATATTGGATGTGAAAAGGAAATGGTTCTTCCATAACACTGCACTTTAGATGTGTGTGAATTTATATAGTTCTATTTTATAGCGATTATCTATGTCAAACTTAATAATAATCGGAATCGGCCTAAAACATAGTAATCGGTGCATCTCTAGTATTTTGTAATTGGTATTTTAGTTTGGTTAAACATTGAAAAAAATTAGGAGAGATTTTGGCTGTTCAAGATCAATAAAATGTTGTGCTAAATCAGAACATGCTTCTTTTTTGCTTATGTCCACAAATAATGTGTTCTTGTTTGTGATGTACACATGATTAAAACGTTTTATTGACGTTCAGGTCTGACTAGACCAATTTGGGACCTTTTTAGAACCTTTGTCCAAGACTTGATTGCCTTTCGCGATGTTACGCAATAGGTGTGTGATTATTTTATATGCAGGCTTATATGCCTACACTTATGCATAAACACACCTTATAAACATCCAGAAGAAGACTATTCTGACGTCCAGGGACGCGCTGAAGAGACGTGGAATTCACGGCCAGAAAAGACGTCGGTTCAACTTCCATTTTGGAACTATTTTTCAACCATGACAGGACGTGTCGGACGGACGTCTTTTCAACGGTCATTACACGTCCAAATGTTTGCTGGGAAGGAACACATTTCTGGCCAAATAATCCTCTATCTTGAACTTCGATCCCTATTTTAATGATCTGAAACGCAAGCATCAAGCGCGATGCGCAAGTAACTTTGTGGGCGGGTCTTAGGCGCTGTTGCTATTTTACCAGCGGGATAAATGACTATTGCGCTCAACGCAAGTTTAAAAGGGGTTGGTCTGAAGTATAGCTTTATTCATAGGTGTGGTTTGGGTGTAACGTGAAATAAACCAATCAGAGCGTCATATCACATTCCCTTTAAGAGCATGACGAACGAGGTGCGCTTGCTCCATGGCACAATACTATTATAACGGTGCATTTACCAGGCGCGCTTCAGAATCGGTTGACAGCTGAGATCGATCGATGTTCTCGTCAGGGCCTTAAAAGAAAGTGACATTGGGGATGGGACAAACCCACCCAAATTAGCTTTGGTTATACATGCATATAATAATTTGGGTAAATATGTAAGCTTTTTGCCTATTTTTCGTCATGGACACAACAATGATTTCCCTCGTGTTTTAATATTTTTCCTTATAATGTATCATTTGCAAAAAGAAAACTGCATCTGTGTAGATGAGAGAATCATCTACAGTGTATGCGCGTTGTTCACACTCTGTATTATGACCAAGCATGCGCGCTTAAAATAGCATCTGAATGTACGCGCAACGCGCCACTAACTTTAGACTAGTTTTTTTCTGGTTAGTGGCGCAATTGTTTTCTGGAACTGCAAAATAGCACCAGGGATTGTTTGCGCCGGAACACGCCTCCTTTTTTGCACCGATCCGCCCAGGGAGCATAAGTTCATTCTCTAGTTTACCAACGTGCGTCTGTGGAGGGAAAAGTCCGCTTTGCGCGGGTGCAAAATACGTATGATACATGCGTCAGTGTTGTACAAAGTCATTTGCGCCGGGTGCAAGATTGGGCCCATAGACTCCTACTGATGCTTCAAAAGTCATTTAGAATACCATATCTGACCTTTTGAACTTTTTTCTGTTCAAAGGGTTTTCAAAAAATGTATAAACTTATAGACTCCTTCTGATGTTAAATCAGTCATACAGAGGTTCCTTATGGAACTACTGAACATATTTCTCTCCAAAGAGTGCTTGAACATTATCTTAATATACAATCAGATTGTCTTCTTTAGATGTTACATTAGCCACACTGAAGTCCATATTTGACTTCTAAAAATGTATAATCTTATAGAGGTTCTTTATGGAACTACTGAACATATTTGTGGCCAAAGAGTTCTTGAACATTCACTTAATATACAATAAGATTGTCTTCTTTTGATGTTATATTAGCCAGAGTAAAGTCCATATTTGACCCAAGGAACATATTTCTGGCCAAAGAATCCTCGATCTTGAACTTTCTATAGAACTGATTGACTCCCGGGGCCAGTTGCATAAACTTAGCCATTATGTTAAGAATGTGACTTAAGTGCTACTATGACCAACTAGCGGTCAGTCAAGTTGCAATCAGTCTTACTTTTTAGCATTAAATTAGACCAATCTCTATTTCTATGTAAACTGACTTAAAACAGTTGTGAACCACCTAAACATATTTCTGGCCAAAAAGTCCTCAATTTTGAACTTTCTATTAAACTCCTTGACTCCTGATGGAAGCCATCTGGTATGTGACCTTTTGAACATATTTCTGGCAACAGAGTTCTCAATCTTGAACTTTATACACATACTGATTGGGTTTTTCTGATGTTACATCAACCAGAGTCGATACTCTTACTTGACTTACTGAACATATATCTGGCCAAACAGTCCTCGATCATGATCTTCTATACATTATCATAACTTCTTCACAACATTTGATCGTGTTCAATGCAATGCAGCAGCACATAAACTAATCTCTTCGTTACCCAACGGAATGAGTTAATTATTGCAATGCATTTTAAAGTTCTTCACAATATTATGTTTTCTCGTCAAGTATACAAATTTAAATTGTATAACATTTTCCAACTGCTAATGCAATGATTATCCTTCATACACAAATTAAGTTAGTTGTAGTGCGCAATGCAATGCGAAATCACATTGTCATGTTCCAAATGTTATCTTTTCATTTCTCAGAGTAATACGTTAAATCTGTTTATGTGATGCAATACAATTACTGTCATATCTTAATGCATATCGAAACGATTTAGATCTTGTAGGCATGGCAATGCAAAAGGTGTATAGCTGAAATATTTTTCTTCAGCAAACAAGGTTAAATCGTTATTAATCAGCTAATGCAATGATTTTCCTTATACGCAAATGAAAATGGTTTGTTGAAGTATGCAATATATTGCGAAGGCTAATGAGGAAAAAGTTTGATCGTTTATGCAACACAATGCAATTAACTTCAATGCACATAGGAGTTAATTCATTCGAGTTAGTTCTTGTATGCATGGAAAATCAACAAAGTGCATATTACTTATGACTTCATTGCACAAGCTTGATCGTATTTGCAATGCTGTGCATAAGCAGATTGCATTGCACATCTCTTCAACGCACTACAGAATTAGTTAGTTCTTGAATGCATTGCAATGCAACAATGTGCAATTGACTTCAATGTTATTCTTCAGTGCACAACGCTTGATCGTATGTCTATAAGTTTGCTATGCAAGAGGAGATTGCATTGCAAATCTCTTTATTGCACTACGGAATGTGTTATTTCTTGAATGCATTGCAATGCATAAAAAATGCATATGATTTTTGTTATTAAGTTAATTATATTGAATTAAGTTATATTACTTAATGTTATTCTTCAATGCACAGCGCTTGGTCGTATGTGCAATGCAATGCACGTATCTTCAATGCACGAGGAAATGAGTTAGTTCTTGAATGCATTGCAAAGCAACAAGTTATATTAAATAATATTCTTCAATGCACATCGCTTGATCATGTGCAATGCAATCCGATGCACATACACTACGGAATGAGTTAGTTCTTGAATGCATTGCAATGCAAAAAAGTTCATGTGACTTTTAAGTAATTTTTCAAGGCACAACGCTTGATCGTATGTGCAAAGCTATGCAAGAGCAGATTGCATTGTACATCTCTTCAGGGCATAAATGAATTAGTTATTTGTTGAATGCATTGCAAAGCAACAAGTGCTATTACTTATATCCTTCAATGCACAACGCTTGATCGTATGTGCAATACAATGCACGTATCTTCAATGCACGACGAAAGGAGTTAGTTCTTGAATGCATTGCAATGTAAAAAAGTGCATATGACTGTTAAGTAATTTTTCAAGACACAACGCTTGATCGTATCTGCAATGCTATGAAAGAGGAGATTGCATTGCATGTTATGCAAACAGATGTTTAACGGACAACGGAATGAGTTCTGAATGCATTGCAATGCATAAAAAATGCATATGATATTTGTCATTCTTCGATGCTTGATCCGTATGTGCAATGCTATGCAAGAGCAGATTGCATTGCACATCTCTTCAACGTATAAAGGAATGAGTTAATTCTTGAATGCATTGTAAAGCAACAAGTTATATTACTTAATGTTATTCTTCAATGCACATCGCTTGATCGTGTGCAATGCAATCCAATGCACATATATTCAATGCACTACGGAATAAGTTAGTTCTTTATGGAACTACTGAACATATTTGTGGCCAAAGAGTTCTTGAACATTAACTTAATATACAATCAGATTGTCTTTTGATGTTATATTAGCCAGAGTAAAGTCCATATTTAACCGAAGGAACATATTTCTGGCTAACACAGTCTCATCCCAAGAAGTCATATAACTATGGAACGCGATCGGGGCCAAAAGTCTGTTTACGAAACGCGTGAAAATTTGACCGCGTCAACACGCGCTGTTTGTTCGCGTTAACGCGTCAAAAAGCACAGTAGCCAATGAAATTGCTGTATTTGAGACTATATTTGCATATGTGACGCGATGGTACGTATGTCTCTCTTTGGTATGTACGTATAGAAACATCAGAAGTCATGTTTATTAATGAATGATGTTGTAATGGTACACACATGCAAACATCAGACGTTATAATTGTTCATGAGGGATAATGCATTGGTACGTAGTGTGTGATGTCAGCCTTATGTCATGATTTGTCATGCCTTACGTTCTTTCTCAGTATGAAACGCGATCAGGTAGAAAAGTAAGCAGCTGAAACCATAACCATGGCTCTTAGAAATGTTTATGATGTGTGTAATGTAGAGAAATGTGTTTTGAGTTTTGCAAAAAGTTTGTTTTTCAAATGCAAACTCAGTGCAAAGCAATAATGTCCTTGTATTTTTGCAGACTTGTTCTAAAGATTGGGTACATGAGTGAATGGTTTCACCGAGTGAGCCTCATATTCCACTTTTAGCGTTTTAGCAATTTGAAAAAACTGTAAAACAAACTGTGACAGAGGTCGCCTATGGAATGAACCAATAAAATCTTAAAATTGCATGGAATTGAGAAGCAACAAAAAAGACTGCAATTAAAAAAAACAAGAGACAATTATTTTAATGCAAGCAATTTTTTTTTGCACACATCAGCTTTGGAATAAAAGAAAAGAAATCTGTAAATCTGTTTGTTAGTAATCTGTACTTAACCCTTTGATGCGCAAGCTATGGAAACCCCTTCTAATGCGCAACATGGGTCTAAAAAGACCCTTATTCATTTCCTATGTTATTTCATGCATGGCTGGACTTTTTTTTTTTTTTTTTTATCTTTTGAGATCAATTTATTTAAGCATTTAATATTCCATGATCTATAAATTCCATGATTTATAAATATTAAAAATGACTTGTTTTCAATTTCCAAAAATTATAAATTTTTATTTTATTTTTTAAATTTTTTCTAGGTTTTGTGTTACTATATCAAATTTACTTATCAAGCATGATAAAACAAAAGAATAAAGACAACATTTTGTCAAATTAATCATTTTAGCAGTCATTTAGACAACACATTTAACACTTAAAATGTTTATTTGCCACTTTGTCTCACATAGCATTCACATATCACAGATCACTGATAACACTGAAATTAAACTATGTAACTGTATTGAATTGTGGTGAATGTGATTTAATAAAAGAAGATACAAAACAAACAAAATAAAATCACACGGGTACAGCGGCATCTGTACTATTAGGCCTTCTACATGTAAATAAACTTTAAAATACAATCTTGTTTTAGCTAACATTAGCTAATATGTCACCAGCTAGCTATAGTTAATAGTGTTGGACATGTTTCTCCTTCTCACAAGTAATTTCTTTCTAGGATTACAAGGTCAAGATAACCATAGCCTAATATTCAAATATTATGTCCATCTTTTACAAAATATAAAATATTTTCTGATTGTATATTAATATAATGTTCAAGAACTCTTTGGACAGAAATATGTTCAGCAGTTTCATAAGGAAACTCTGTATGGCTGATTTATTTAACATCAGAAGGAGTCTATAAGTTTATACATTTTTTGAAGACCCTTTGAACAGAAAAAAGTTCAAAATCCCAAATATGGTCTTCTAAATTAGTTTTGAAGCATCAGTAGGAGTCTATGAGTGTGTATAGAAAGTTCAAGACTGAGGATTCTTTGGCCAGAAATATGTTCCCTGAGTCAGATATTGACTTTACTGTGGCTAATATAACATCAAAAGAATACAATCTGATTGTATAAGATAATGTTCAAGAACTCTTTGGACAGAAATATGTTCAGCAGTTTCATAAGGAAACTCTGTATGGCTGATTTATTTAACATCAGAAGGAGTCTATAAGTTTATACATTTTTTGAAGACCCTTTGAACAGAAAAAAGTTCAAAATCCCAAATATGGTCTTCTAAATTAGTTTTGAAGCATCAGTAGGAGTCTATGAGTGTGTATAGAAAGTTCAAGACTGAGGATTCTTTGGCCAGAAATATGTTCCCTGAGTCAGATATTGACTTTACTGTGGCTAATATAACATCAAAAGAATACAATCTGATTGTATAAGATAATGTTCAAGAACTCTTTGGCCAGAAATATGTTCAGTACTTCCAAAAGGAAACTCTGTATGATTTATTTAACATCAGAAGGAGTTTATAAGTTTATAAAAATTTTTGAAGTCCCTTTGAACAGAAAAAAGTTCAAAATCTCAGATATGGTCTTCTAAATGACTTTTGAAGCATCAGTAGGAGTCTATGAGTATGTATAGAAAGTTCAAGACTGAGGATTCTTTGGCCAGAAATATGTTCCCTGAGTCAGATATAGACTTTACTGTGGCTAATATAACATCAAAAGAAGACAATCTGAATGTATATTAAGTTAATGTTCAAGAAGTCTTTGGCCATAAATATGTTCAGTAGTTCCATAAAGAACCTCTGTATGACTGATTTAACATCAGAAGGAATTAATGTTTATACATTTTTTTAATTAAAATATGGACTTCAGTGTGGCTAATATAACATCTAAAGAAGACAGTATAAGTTAATGTTAAGAACTCTTTGGTGAGAAATATGTTCAGTAGTTCCACAAGGAAACTCTGTATGGCTGATTTATTTAACATCAGAAGGAGTCTATAAGTTTATACATTTTTTGAAGACCCTTTTAACAGAAAAAAGTTCAACATCCCAAATATGGTCTTCTAAATTACTTTTGAAGCATCAGCAGGAGTCTATGAGTATGTATAGAAAGTTCAAGATTGAGGATTCTTTGTCAAGAAATATGTTCCTTGTGTCAAATATGACCTTTACTGTGACTAATATAACATCAAAAGAAGACAATCTGATTGTATATTAAGATAATGTTCAAGAACTCTTTGGCCACAAATATGTTCAGTAGTTCCATAAAGAACCTCTGTATGACTGATTTAACATCAGAAGGAATTTAGAAGTTTATACATTTTTTTAAGTTAAAAATAGACCTCAGTGTGGCTATGATAACATCTAAAGAAGACAATCTGAGTGTATAAGTTAATGTTCAAGATTTATTTAACATCAGAAGGAGTCTATGAGTTTATACATTTTTTTGAAGACCCTTTGAACAGAAAAAAGTTCAAAATCTCAGATATGGTCTTTTAAATGACCTTTGAAGCATCAGTAGGAGTCTATGAGTATGCATAGAAAGTTCAAGATTGAGGATTCTTTGGCCAGAAATATGTTCCTTGAGTCAAACATTTACTTCAGTGTGGCTAATATAACATCAATGGAAGAAAATCTGATTGTATATTAATATAATGTTCAAGAACTCTTTGGACAGAAATATGTTCAGTAGTTCCATAAGTAAACTCTGTATGACTGATTTAACATTAGAAGGAGTCTATAAGTTTATAAATTTTTTGAAGACCCTTTGAACAGAAAAAAGTTCAAAATCTCAGATATGGTCTCCTAAATGACTTTTGAAGCATCAGTAGGAGTCTATGAGTATGTATAGAAAGTTCAAGGCTGAGGATTCTTTGGCCAGAAATATGTTCCTTGAGTCAAATATGGACTTTACTGTGGCTAATATAACATCAAAAGAAGACAATCTGAATGTATATTAAGTTAATGTTCAAGAAGTCTTTGGCCATAAATATGTTCAGTAGTTCCATAAAGAACCTCTGTATGACTGATTTAACATCAGAAGGAATTAATGTTTATACATTTTTTTAATTAAAATATGGACTTCAGTGTGGCTAATATAACATCTAAAGAAGACAGTATAAGTTAATGTTAAGAACTCTTTGGTGAGAAATATGTTCAGTAGTTCCATAAGGAACCTCTGTATGACTGATTTAACATCAGAAGGAATTTATAAGTTTATAATTTTTTTGAAGTTAAATATGGACCTCAGTGTGACTAATATAACATCAAAAGAAGACAATCTGAGTGTATAAATTAACGTTCAAGAACTCTTTGGTGAGAAATATGTTCAGTAGTTCCATAAGGAACCTCTGTATGGCTGATTTATTTAACATCAGAAGGAGTCTATAAGTTTATACATATTTTGAAGACCCTTTGAACAGAAAAAATTTCAAAATCTCAGATATGGTCTTCTAAATGACTTTTGAAGCATCAGTAGGAGTCTATGAGTATGTATAGAAAGTTCAAGATTGAGGATTCTTTGTCAAGAAATATGTTCCTTGTGTCAAATATGACCTTTACTGTGACTAATATAACATCAAAAGAAGACAATCTGATTGTATATTAAGATAATGTTCAAGAACTCTTTGGCCACAAATATGTTCAGTAGTTCCATAAAGAACCTCTGTATGACTGATTTAACATCAGAAGGAATTTAGAAGTTTATACATTTTTTGAAGTTAAAAATAGACCTCAGTGTGGCTATGATAACATCTAAAGAAGAAAATCTGAGTGTACAAGTTAATGTTCAAGATTTATATAACATCAGAAGGAGTCTATGAGTTTATAAATTTTTTTGAAGACCCTTTGAACAGAAAAAAGTTCAAAATCTCAGATATGGTCTTTTAAATTACCTTTGAAGCATCAGTAGGAGTCTATGAGTATGCATATAAAGTTCAAGATTGAGGATTCTTTGGCCAGAAATATGTTCCTTGAGTCAAACATTTACTTCAGTGTGGCTAATATAACATCAATGGAAGAAAATCTGATTGTATATTAATATAATGTTCAAGAACTCTTTGGATAGAAATTTGTTCAGTAGTTCCATAAGTAAACTCTGTATGACTGATTTAACATTAGAAGGAGTCTATAAGTTTATACATTTTTTGAAGACCCTTTGAACAGAAAAAAGTTCAAAATCTCAGATATGGTCTCCTAAATGACTTTTGAAGCATCAGTAGGAGTCTATGAGTATGTATAGAAAGTTCAAGATTGAGGATTCTTTGGCCAGAAATATGTTCCTTGAGTCAAATATGGACTTTACTGTGGCTAATATAACATCAAAAGAAGACAATCTGAATGTATATTAAGTTAATGTTCAAGAAGTCTTTGGCCATAAATATGTTCAGTAGTTCCATAAAGAACCTATGTATGTGTCACCGGGTCGGGGGAGGAGTGGACGCCAGATGACCGGCCGTCCCAACCCCCGACTCACGTACCACCGCGAGGAGCCAACACCACAGAGGGCACCGAGGCAAAGTAATTTAGAAAAACACAGAATTTTTATTGAATACATTAGGTAAAAACAACCTCAAGCAAACTGAAGGAAGGTGAGGTTTCAGCCGTATAACTGGTTCTTCTCAGGACTCTGGCGGGCAGAGAGCCGGTACGGATCCACAGTGGAACTGTTTCTCTCGGATTCACAGCAGAACTGTTTCTCTCTTCACAGGGTTCGGATGACGGAGAGGAGTACGGAATCAGCAACAGGGAGCTGGCTCTCTCCTCAGGGCTCAGACAGGCAAAGAACAGGTAAGAATTCACAGCAGAACTGTTCCTCTCGGATTCACAGCAGGACTGTTTCTCTCTTCACAGGATTCGGATGACGGAGAGGAGTACGGAATCAGCAACAGAGCTGGCTCTCTTCTCAGGGCACAGGCAGACAGCGAACACAGGAGTGTGCAACAGTATAACTGACTTTACTCACAGAATCCAGATGAACAGAGAGAAGTAAGGATGCAACAGCAGGCTGGCTCTCTTCTCAAGGGGACATTCAAACTTCCTCCAAAAAGACAAAGTTACACCTCATGAAGTCTCATCACATCCTCCAAACAGATTTCTCGTATCACAGTCCAAACATCAACAGCACTCATCCTCTCATCACGTCCTCCACAAGATTTCTCGTTTCACAATCCAAACATCAACAGCACTTATCTCTTATCCACCACAGTTCTCCTCTCCACATCTCCAGATTCACCCTAATATCGCCCGCAGCTGCTCCTCTCCCCTTTCCTTCCCCCTTGTTGAAGATGAAATGTCCTTTTATCCTTTCCAACTGACAACGCGTCCCAATCGCGATCGCAATCGCCTTCTCCCGCACCTGTTTTGAATCAACTAATCATCCTCCGTCTCTGCTCGGAGTTTTCCGGAACTGGAGTCTTCCGGGTCCCACACCGGAAATCCCTCCCCTCGGAAACCCGGCCGTGATTAAAAGGTTCCGCCTGCCTTTGTCACCCCGGTGACATCCCCCCCTGCCATTCGGGACTAGTCCCTAGGACCGGGAAACTTCGGCCCACTCGCCGTATCGCTGGGGTGGTCTCCCCTGGTTGTCCCTCTGGGAACGTCGAGGTGGGGATAAGGGGACTGCTCTTGCCGCCTCGATTTCGGGGCCCCTTGGGACCACGGCCCATCCCACTGATGGAGCTACTGGGGTCATAGACCGTTCAGGGGCCTCTTCCATCGGGGCCAGATAATTTGGGCAAGGACAAAGCAAATTCCGGTGGAGTACCCGCTCAGGGCCTAGCCTTCCTTCAGGGCGAACAGTATACACAGGTAGATCAGGCTTTTGTTGGAGTTCCACCACATACGGTACAGTCTCCCAACGGTCGCTGAGTTTGCCCTTTCCTGGGCGTCGATTGTCTCGCACCAATACTCGCTCTCCGGGCAGTAGGGGGGCTTCTCGAGCTGTCCGATCATAGAACCGTTTATTTTTGGCTGCTGCTGCGCTCAGATGGTCCGTAACCCGACGGTAGGCGTGATGGAGCTGCCGATGATGACGACCCACCCACTCCGTCGTACTCTGAACTCCCTCCGTAGGCTTGGTCCCCAGCAACAGATCAACCGGTAAGCGCATGTGTCTCCCAAACATCAAGAATGCCGGGGCATAGCCTGTGGTGCTGTGTACACTGTTGTTATAGCCTTGTACTAGGGCAGGGAGGCATTCCTCCCACTGACTCTGTTGGTCAGCTTCCAAGGTCCCGAGTAACCCCAACAGGGTCTGGTTGAACCTCTCGCACCCCCCGTTACCTTGGGGGTGATACGAGGTAGTGCGAGTCTTCCGGCACCCATAAAGGCGGCTCAGTTC
The DNA here is from genome assembly GCA_031834385.1 of Semotilus atromaculatus. NCBI lineage: Eukaryota > Metazoa > Chordata > Actinopteri > Cypriniformes > Leuciscidae > Semotilus > Semotilus atromaculatus. Next base: position 18,919,028 of record JAULUF010000020.1, on the reverse strand, counting down.
TTGTATGACCCTAGATTCAAAGTTCGGGCACTGATCCGAGTGAAGGGTCTCGGGGCACCCGAAGGGCTGGATAATAGCTCGCCAGAGTACACCGGCAGTGGTAACAGCTGTTTGGTCTGGAGTAGGAATAGCCCATGCATACTTAGTAAATAGATCAGTTGCTACCAAGATGTTCTGGTACCGATCCGTGGGCCGACCCAGCGTTAAGAAGTCCATCCCCACGATGTGCAGAGGTGCTCTAGGGCACATAGGGACCAAGGGAGCTCTTGCCTCTTTCCTGGTCTTAAAAAGTACACACCGGGGGCAGCTTTGAACGAACACCCTGACCGTCGCCTCCATCCCTGTCCAGTGAAAATACCTCCTTAACAGGGATAATGTCCTTTCTTGTCCTTGGTGTCCTGTGTACGTGTGGTAGGCTTCCAGCAGGGCCAAACGCTGTTCTTCTGGCACCACCACCTGGTATACCACCTCCTGGGTTACTGGCTCTTGAAAAGAACGACAGATCACCCCCTCTCTCAAACTGAGTCTCTTCCACTGCCCCATGAGTTTCCTTACTGCCACGGTTTGAGTCTGCCTCTCTTCTACCCCAGGCCTAGAACCCTGTTGCAGGTAAGCATGCACCCTTGCCAGATCAACATCCCTCTGCTGTAACTCTTTCCACCGGCCTGGGTCCCATCCCCAGCCAGTGGGTACTCCCTCCAACCGAATTCCGGGGGCTTCCACCACTCCCACTAACAGTCTTTCCTCCGGTTCCAAAGTAGGGGATACTGTTTGCTCACTCTCGTTAGGCACAGGGAGTCGGGACAGCGCATCCGCATTAATATGCTCTCTACCTGGTCGATATTGAAGCTGGTAATCGTAATTCGCCAGCTGGGCCACCCAACGCTGCTCCACCGCTCCCAATCTGGCTGTCTGTAGATGAACCAGAGGGTTGTTATCGGTCACCACCATCACCTTCGCTCCCCATAAGTAATCTTTAAATTTTTCCGTCATCGCCCACTTCATGGCCAGAAGTTCTATTTTGAAAGAGCTATAGTTGGAGGCATTCCGCTCGGCTGGATGGAGACTCCGGCTGGCATATGCAATAACTCTCTCAACTCCCTGCTGTCGTTGTGCGAGTACAGCTCCCAATCCTACATTACTTGCATCAGTATATAGGATAAACGGCTGAGTAAAATCAGCATACGCCAGGATCGGGGCCTGCAGGAGTTCCCGCTTGAGTTCTTGGAAAGCCGATTCACACGCCGAGTCCCAGTCCACGGAGGGAGATCCCCGGGGTCGGGAGCGTCCGGTACCTTCGAGGAGTCCATTCAGGGGCTTGGCAATCCCCGAAAACCCCTTGATGAAACGTCGATAGTAGCCTACGAAGCCCAAGAAGGACCTTACTTGCCGGACAGTTTTTGGCGCCTCCCAGCCCTGGACGGCAGACACTTTCTCCGGGTCAGGGGACACCCCTGCAGCGCTGACCCGATGGCCCAGAAACTGCACCTCACTCTTAAATAGCTGGCATTTATCCGGCCGTAACTTCAATCTATATTTTTCCATAGCCTGGAACACACGTTCCAGGTGGAGCAGATGGGAGGCGAAGTCTGGCGAGAATACTATGACGTCATCGAGGTAGACCAAGGTTGAATCAACTAACTGTCCTCCCAAGCACCGCTGCATTAGCCTCTGGAAAGTCGCAGGGGCATTGCACAGCCCAAACGGCATCCGATCCCACTCAAAGAGCCCGAATGGAGTGGTGAAGGCAGTCTTCTCTCTATCCCTCTCGTCCACCTGCACTTGCCAGTACCCACTGGCCAGATCTAACGTTGAGTACCAAGTGGCCTGAGTCAGACTAGTGAGGGAATCCTCAATGCGTGGTAAGGGAAATGCGTCTTTCTTCGTCACGTCATTCAACTTCCAATAGTCGACACAAAATCTCCAGGCGCCGGTCTTTTTCCGCACCAGCACAATTGGGGCCGCCCAAGGGCTACTACTCTCCCGTATGATTCCTCCATCCAACATCCCCTTCAGCAGGGTGCGAACCTCCGAATAAAGCGTGGGGGGCACCGGCCTATACCGCTCTCTGCTTGGTACCGCGTCACCTGTAGGAATCTGATGTTTGACAATCCCCGTACACCCATAGTCCTCATCGTGAGTAGAGAATACATGTTGCCATTTCGTCAGGAAATCTCGGAGCTGAAGTTGCTGCTCCTCTTCCAGGCCCTCTCCTTTTAAGGAATCTCCTGCCACATGATCCGGTATCCCGCCTCTCTGGGGGTCATTACTCGCCTCCACCGATCTGACAGCCACTTCCACTACCACAGAGCTCACTTGGCGGAAGCAAACGTCTCTCTCTTCCCTCACCTGATGGGAGCGCACCGCGGTGACTCGGACCAGGCGTTGATGGCGGCGAAGGACGACAGGATACGGGTTGACGTTCCGTACCCGCACCGAGATCCCGGCCCCGATGGACCGCAGCCAGCCCTCGGGCCACTCCGATGGACTGGCAATCCCAATGTGGTTCGAGGAGGACCCAGTCATCCGCGCCATAAGACCTTGGAGGCAGCCGGACCCATTTAACTGCCTCGCTTCGTGCTGGAACTGTCAGGCCAAATCGGCAAATTACTCGCCCAATGCTTTCGCGATCCTCCTCGCGGTTAGCCGCCTGAATCCTACGGCAGTCAGACAGAATACGCTCCCATTCCTGTCGCTCTGGGACCGAAGGGGTCTGGGCCGGCCGGTTTCGGAACAGCTCTTCCCAACATTCCGAAATGACGTTCATGCCAATCAATGCTCGATGTGAACCCAGGCAGTGGTCTCTAACGATAACAACTCCTTTTTGTCGTACGGGCACCCCTTGAACATGGAAGTCCACAATCACATAGCCGGTATAGGGAATATCCAGCCCGTTTGATCCTCTCAACACGAGTTGTGAGGCCTCCGCCCCCTGAAGTCGTCGGTCTTTAAAGAGTTCCCTGGACAGGCTCTCGGAGAATAACGTGACTTGGGAACCGGTATCGACTAAACATTCAATCTCCGCCCCATTAACCTGGATCTTCACGGTTGGGCAATGTCCAACCCAGTCATCTCGGAGGATAGGCATAGAAAGGGGGTCATTTAAGGGGGTCCCGGCCACTTGACCCACAGTGGCCGGCGCAACTAAAAACCCCCTTGGGAACTGCGTAGGGAGCCACACTGACGGCTATAATGTCCTGATTCCCCGCAGCTGTTACAAAAGGGCCTGCCCTGATCATCCCACTGGAATCTCGGATTAGCCGGTCGTCCAGGGCGCCGTCCGGGCTCTCGGCTCCCCTCGGAATAGGATCGGTCCCGGCCACTGAGCTGTCCCCGGCGCAGTTCTTCTAGGAGGGTCTTAGATAGTTCAGCCTGTCGGAGGTCCTCAAAAGTCAATGCTGGGTCTCGGCGGAGCTGGAGCTTTATACTCTGTCGAATAGGCCCGTCTCGGAGCCCCAAAACAAACTGATCTCGCAGTAAGGAATCTCCATCACCCAGACCATGATCTGGTCGCCCTTTCAATCGAACGAACTGCTCACGCAGCTTCAACGCATAAGTCCGTAAGGCTTGCCTAGGACCTTGTCGAAAGTTGAAGAACTGAGCCCGGAGGGCGGCCACGGGGGTAGTATCCCCATACAGTTCCGCCAAAAAGTCAGATGGCCTTGGCGGTGGCTCGTGCAGTGCTGGGTGCAGCTAGGACTTCGCTCTTTGCTTCTCCCTCCAGAGAGCCCAGAACAAACTGTGTCTTCTGTGCATCACTCAGCCCCTGGAGGCCAGCCAGGTATTCAGTTTGCGTCCTCCAGTCCTGGAGATGTAGTTCTGATCCCGGTCCTCCATAACGCTGGGCCCAAGGGGCTCCCATAAACACGGGTATGACCTGTGGTCTTGCAGCCACCACCTCTTCGTCGGCCATAGTGAACCTGTGGCCGCTTCAACTCGCGGTGGCAACAATCCTGCCGACTACGCCACTTTATGTCACCGGGTCGGGGGAGGAGTGGACGCCAGATGACCGGCCGTCCCAACCCCCGACTCACGTAACACCGCGAGGAGCCAACACCACAGAGGGCACAGAGGCAAAGTAATTTAGAAAAACACCGAATCTTTATTGAATAAATTAGGTAAAAACAACCTCAAGCAAACTGAAGGAAGGTGAGGTTTCAGCCGTATAACTGGTTCTTCTCAGGACTCTGGCGGGCAGAGAGCCGGTACGGATCCACAGTGGAACTGTTTCTCTCGGATTCACAGCAGAACTGTTTCTCTCTTCACAGGGTTCGGATGACGGAGAGGAGTACGGAATCAGCAACAGGGAGCTGGCTCTCTCCTCAGGGCTCAGACAGGCAAAGAACAGGTAAGAATTCACAGCGGAACTGTTCCTCTCGGATTCACAGCAGAACTGTTTCTCTCTTCACAGGATTCGGATGGACGGAGAGGAGTACGGAATCAGCAACAGAGCTGGCTCTCTTCTCGGGGCTCAGACAGGCAGAGAACAGGTAAGAATTCACAGCGGAACTGTTCCTCTCGGATTCACAGCAGGACTGTTTCTCTCTTCACAGGATTCGGATGACCGAGAGGAGTACGGAATCAGCAACAGAGCTGGCTCTCTTCTCAGGGCACAGGCAGACAGCGAACACAGGAGTGTGCAACAGTATAACTGACTTTACTCACAGAATCCAGATGAACGGAGAGACGTAAGGATGCAACAGCAGGCTGGCTCTCTTCTCAGGCGCAGGCAGACAGCGAACACCGGTGAGTGTGCAACAGTATAACTGACTTTACTCACAGAATCCAGATGAACAGGGAGAAGTAAGGATGCAACAGCAGGCTGGCTCTCTTCTCAAGACGCAGGCAGACAGCGAACACGGGTGAGTATGCAACAGTATAACTGACTTTACTCACAGAATCCAGATAAATGGAGAGGAATAAGGATTCAACAGCAAGGCTGGCTCTCTTCACAGGGCTCAGGCAGACAGAGAGGGGATGAGGTTTCCACAGCGAAGCTGGCTCTCTTCACAGGGCTCAGACAGACAGAGAGAAGATGAGGATTCAACAGCGAAGCTGGCTCTACTCACAAGGCTCAGGCAGACAGAGAGAGGATGAGGATTCCACAGCAAAGCTGGCTCTATTCACAGGGCTCAGGCAGACAGAGAGAGGATGAGGTTTCCACAGCGAAGCTGGCTCTCTTCACAGGGCTCAGACAGACAGAGAGAAGATGAGGATTCAACAGCGAAGCTGGCTCTACTCACAAGGCTCAGGCAGACAGAGAGAGGATGAGGTTTCCACAGTAGACTAACACTTCACAATGCCCCGTAGCGATTAAAGAGGAGAAAAGGAGAATTTCACCACTAGATGACTTCTTCCATCGGTCTCCATCCAATGAGATGCGGACGATGTCTCCACAGCCAGGACCGCTTCCCCAATGTCACTGCATTACACCTCCACTCGTGCTCAACTGTAACTCGCACAAATCTGCACACGTGATTATATTAATGAACAACACTGCAAAGTCTCGTCACTAACAAACTAGGGCGGAGACAGGGGATCTGGTCCACTGCACATCTTACAATCTCTTGGACTTCTTCCAATGGAGCATGGGACATTCAAACTTCCTCCAAAAAGACAAAGTTACACCTCATGAAGTCTCATCACATCCTCCAAACAGATTTCTCGTATCACAGTCCAAACATCAACAGCACTCATCCTCTCATCACGTCCTCCACAAGATTTCTCGTTTCACAATCCAAACATCAACAGCACTTATCTCTTATCCACCACAGTTCTCCTCTCCACATCTCCAGATTCACCAGAATATCGCCCGCAGCTGCTCCTCTCCCCTTTCCTTCCCCCTTGTTGAAGATGAAATGTCCTTTTATCCTTCCCAACTGACAACGCGTCCCAATCGCGATCGCAATCGCCTTCTCCCGCACCTGTTTTGAATCAACTAATCATCCTCCGTCTCTGCTCGGAGTTTTCCGGAACTGGAGTCTTCCGGGTCCCACACCGGAAATCCCTCCCCTCGGAAACCCGGCCGTGATTAAAAGGTTCCGCCTGCCTTTGTCACCCCGGTGACATCTGACTGATTTAACATCAGAAGGAATTTATAAGTTTATACACTTTTTTTAAGTTATATATGGACCTCAGTGTGACTAATATAACATCAAAAGAAGACAATCTGAGTGTATAAATTAATGTTCAAGAACTATTTGGTGAGAAATATGTTCAGTAGTTCCATAAGGAACCGCTGTATGGCTGATTTATTTAACATCAGAAGGAGTCTATAAGTTTATAAAATTTTGACGACCCTTTGAACAGAAAAAAGTTCAAAATCTCAGATATGGTCTTCTAAATGACTTTTGAAGCATCAGTAGGAGTCTATGAGTATGTATAGAAAGTTCAAGACTGAGGATTCTTTGGCCAGAATTATGTTCCTTGAGTCAAACATTTACTTCATTGTGGCTAATATAACATCAAAAGAAGACAATCTGATTGTATATTAAGATAACGTACAAAAACTCTTTGGACAGAAATATGTTCAGTAGTTCCATAAGTAAACTCTGTATGACTGATTTAACATCAGAAGGAGTCTATAAGTTTATACATTTTTTGAAGACCCTTTGAACAGAAAAAAGTTCAAAATCTCAGATATGGTCTTCTAAATGACTTTTGAAGCATCAGTAGGAGTCTATGGGTATGTATAGAAAGTTCAAGACTGAGGATTCTTTGGCCAGAAATATGTTCCTTGAGTCAAATATGGACTTTACTGTGGCTAATACAACATCAAAAGAAGACAATCTGATTGTATATTAAGTTAATGTTCAAGAACTCTTTGGCCACAAATATGTTCTGTAGTTCCATAAAGAACCTCTGTATGACTAATTTAACATCAGAAGGAATTTATAAGTTTATAAATTTTTTTAAGTTATATATGGACCTCAGTGTGACTAATATAACATCAAAAGAAGACAATATGAGTGTATAAATTAATGTTCAAGAACTCTTTGGTGAGAAATATGTTCAGTAGTTCCATAAGGAACCGCTGTATGGCTGATTTATTTAACATCAGAAGGAGTCTATAAGTTTATAAAATTTTGACGACCCTTTGAACAGAAAAAATTTCAAAATCTCAGATATGGTCTTCTAAATGACTTTTGAAGCATCAGTAGGAGTCTATGAGTATGTATAGAAAGTTCAAGACTGAGGATTCTTTGGCCAGAATTATGTTCCTTGAGTCAAACATTTACTTCAGTGTGGCTAATATAACATCAAAAGAAGTCAATCTGATTGTATATTAAGATAACGTACAAAAACTCTTTGGCCAGAAATATGTTCCTTGAGTCAAATATGGACTTCAGTGTGGCTAATATAACATCTAAAGAAGACAGTATAAGTTAATGTTAAGAACTCTTTGGTGAGAAATGTGTTCAGTAGTTCCATAAGGAACCTCTGTATGGCTGATTTATTTAACATCAGAAGGAGTCTATAAGTTTATAAATTTTTTGAAGACCCTTTGAACAGAAAAAAGTTCAAAATCTCAGATATGGTCTCCTAAATGAGAGACCATGACTTTTGACTTTTGAAGCATCAGTTGGAGTCTATGAGTATGTATAGAAAGTTAAAGATTGAGGATTCTTTGTCCAGAAATATGTTCCTTGAGTCAAATATATACAGAGGTGGACAAAGTACACAACTTCCTTACTTGAGTAAAAGTACAGATACTACTGGTCAAATATTACTCTGTTACAAGTAAAAGTTGTAAAGACTGATTTTTACTTAAGTAAAAGTACAGAAGTACTCATTTTTAAAAGTACTTAAGTATCAAAAGTAAAAAGTAAATATCAATGCATTTTTTTTATTATTAAGTTGGCTTGGAAAAGCCAACTTACTGAAATCCTATTTAAACTTATTATTATTCTTCTTCTTCTTCTTCTTCTTATTTTTCTTACCCAAAAAATTCTGACTCTAACTCGTCCTAGAGCTTTAACTCTACAAACTCCAAACTCGGGTCAGACCTTCAGACTGTTCTGACTCGGTGTGCTATATCTTTTCAAACTGATTTGACTTTCAGATTTCTTAAAAATTAATATTAAAAATCATAAAAATCCCATTGACTTTCATTGCAACAGTTCAAATTGAGCCAAGACTACGGTGGCCCAGTAGTGAACAACACAAAAACTCAAATCTAAACTCCCTGAAGCCCTAGATTCAATTAAACTACCATTCTATATGTACTAATGAACTTTATCTATCTATCTATCTATCTATCTATCTATCTATCTATCTATCTATATATCTATCTATCTATCTATCTATCTATCTTTCTAACTTATCTTTCTTTCTTTCTAACTAATCTTTCTTTCTTTCTACCTAATCTTTCTTTATTTCTTTCTTTCTTACTAATCGATCTTTCTTTCAAACTAATCTTTCTTTCTTTCAAACTAATCTTTCTTTCTTTCTAACTAATATTTCTTTCTTGCTAACTGATCTATCTTTCTTTCTTTCTAACTAATCTTTCTTTCTTTCTAACTAATCTATCTTTCTTCTTTCTAACTAATCTATCTTTCTTTCTAACTAATCTACCTTACTTTCTTTCTAACTAATCTATCTTTCTTTCTAACTAATCTATCTATCTTTCTTTCTTTCTAACTACTCTATCTTTCTTTCATTCTAACTTTTCTTTCTTTCTAACTAATCTATCTATCTTTCTAACTAATCTCTTTCTTTCTAACCAATCTTTCATTCTTTCTTTCTTACTTTCTTTTATTCTTTCTTTCTAACTAATCTATCTTTTTTCTTTCTAACTAATCTTTCTTTCTTTCTAACTAATCTATCTTTCTTTCTTTCTAACTAATCTATCTATCTTTCTTTCATTCTAACTAATCTTTTCTTTCTTTCTACCTAATCTCTATCTTTCAAACTAATCTATCTTTCTAACCAATTTTTCTTTCTTTCTTTCTTTCTTTCTTTTTTTCTAACTAATCTATCTATCTTTCTTTCTAACTAATCTTTCTTTCTTTCTAACTAATCTTTCTTTCTTTCTAACTAATCTATCTTTCTTTCTTTCTAAATAATCTATCTTTCTTTCTTTCTAAATAATCTATCTTTCTTTCTAACTAATCTATCTATCTATCTTTCTTTCTAACTAATCTATCTATCTTTCTTTCTAACTACTTTATCTTTATTTCTAACTAATCTATCGTTCTTTATTCCTTTCTTTCTTTCTTACTAATCTATCTTTCTTTCTTTCTAACCAATCTATCATTCTTTGTTTCTTTCTAACTAATCTTTCTTTCTTTCTAACTAATCTATCTATCTTTCTTTCTAACTAATCTATCTTTCTTTCTTTCTAACTAATCTATCTTTTTTTTCTAACTAATCTATCTATCTTTCTTTCTAACTAATATATCTTTCTTTCTTTCTAACTAATCTATCTTTCTTTCTTTCTAACTAATCTATCTATCTATCTATCTTTCTTTCTAACTAATCTATCTCTTTCTTTCTAACTAACTAGTCTTTCTAACTAATCTATCTTTCTTTCTTTCTTTCTAACTAATCTATGTTTCTTTCTTTCTAACTAATCCATCTTTCTTTATATCTTTCTTACTAACTAATCTATCTTTCTTTCTAACCAATCTTTCTTTCTTTCTTTCTTTCTTTTTTCATTCTTTCTAACTAATCTATCTTTCTTTCTTTCTAACTAATCTATCTTTCTTTCTAACTAATCTATCTATCTTTCTTTCTAACTAATCTATCTTTCTTTCTTTCTAACTAATCTATCTATCTATCTATCTTTCTAACTAATCTATCTTTCTTTCTAACTAATCTATCTTTCTTTCTAACTAATCTATCTATCTTTCTTTCTAACTAATCTATCTTTCTTTCTTTCTAACTAATCTATCTATCTATCTATCTTTCTAACTAATCTATCTTTCTTTCTAACTAATCTATCTTTCTTTCTTTCTAACTAACTAATCTTTCTTTCTTTCTAACTAATCTATCTTTCTTTCTTTCTTTCTAACTAATCTATGTTTCTTTCTTTCTAACTAATCTATCTTTCTTTCTAACCAATCTTTCTTTCTTTCTTTCTTACTTTCTTTCTTTCTAACTAATCTATCTTTTTTCTTTCTAACTAATCTATCTATCTTTCTTTCTAACTAATCTTTCTTTCTTTCTAACCAATCTATCTTTCTTTCTTTCTAACTAATCTTTCTTTCTTTCTTTCTAACTTATCTATCTTTCTAACTAATCTATCTTTCTTTCTTTCTAACTAATCTATCTTTCTTTCTAACTAATCTATCTTACTTTCTAACTAATTTATCTTTCTTTCTTTCTAACTAATCTATCTTTCTTTTTTTCTAACTAATCTATCTTTCTAGCTAATCTATCTTTCTTTCTATCAAATCCATCTTTCTTTGTTTTTTAAATAATCTATCTTTCTTTATTTCTAACTAAGTTATCTTTCTTTCTAACTAATCTATCTTTCTTTCTAACTAATCTATCTTTCTAACTAATCTATCTTTCTTTCTAACAAATCTCTTTCTTTGTTTTTTAACTAATCTATCTTTCTTTCTAACTAATTTATCTTTCTTTCTAACTAATCTATCTTTCTTTCTAACTAATCTATCTTTCTTTCTTTCTAATCTATCTTTCTTTCTTTCTAACTAATCTATCTTACTTTCTTTCTTTCTTTTTAATTAACTTTCTTTCTTTCTTTCTTTCTAACTAATCTATCTTTCTTTCTTTCTAACTGATCTATCTTTCTTTTTCTTTCTAACTAATCTATCTTTCTTTCTTTCTAACTAATCTTTCTTTCTTTCTTACTAATCTATCTTTCTTTCTTTCTAACTAATCTATCTTTCTTTCTTACTAATATTTTTTTCTTTCTTTCTTTCTAACTAATCTATCTTTCTAACTAATCTTTCTTTCTTTCTTTCTTTTTAATTAACTTTCTTTCTTTCTTTCTTTCTAACTAATCTATCTTTCTTTTTCTTTGTAACTAATCTATCTTTCTTTCTTTCTAACTAATCTTTCTTTCTTTCTTACTAATCTTTTTTTCTTTCTTTCTTTCTAACTAATCTATCTATCTTTCTTTCTTTCTTTCTTTTTAATTAACTTTCTTTCTTTCTTTCTTTCTAACTAATCTATCTTTCTTTCTAACTAATCTATCTTTCTTTTTCTTTCTAACTAATCTATCTTTCTTTCTTTCTTTCTAACTAATCTATCTTTCTCACTAATCTATCTATCTTTCTTTCTTTCTTACTAATATATCTTTCTGTCCTTTTTTCTTTCTAACTAATCTATCTATCTTTCTTTCTTTCTTACTAATCTTTTTTTCTTTCTTTTTTTCTAACTAATCTATCTATCTTTCATTCTTTCTTTCTAACTAATCTTTTTTTTCTTTCTTTCTAACTAATCTATCTTTCTTTCTTTCTAACTTATCTATATTTCTTTCTTTCTTTCTTTCTTTCTTTCTTTCTAACTAACTAATCTATCTTTCTTTCTTACTAATCTTTTTTTCTTTCTTTCTTTCTAACTAATCTATCCTTCTAACTAATCTTTCTTTCTTTCTTTTTAATTAACTTTCTTTCTTTCTTTCTTTCTAACTAATCTATCTATCTTTCTTTCTACCTAATCTATATTTCTTTTTTTCTTTTTAATTAACTTTCTTTCTTTCTTTCTTTCTAACTAATCTATCTTTCTTTCTTTCTAACTAATCTATCTTTCTTTTTCTTTCTAACTAATCTCTTTCTTTCTAACTAATCTATCTTTCTTTCTCACTAATCTTTTTTCTTTCTTTCTTTCTAACTAATCTATCTCACTAATCTATCTTTCTTCCTTTCTTTCTTACTAATCTATCTTTCTTTCCTTTTTTCTTTCTAACTAATCTATCTTTCTTTCTTTCTTACTAATCTTTTTTTCTTTCTTTCTAACTAATCCATCTTTCTTTCTCTCTAACTAATCTATCTTTCTTTCTCACTAATCTTTTTTCTTTCTTTCTTTCTAACTAATCTATCTATCTCACTAATCTATCTTTCTTCCTTTCTTTCTTACTAATCTATCTTTCTTTCCTTTTTTCTTTCTAACTAAACTATCTTTCTTTCTTTCTTTCTAACTAATCTTTTTTCTTTCTTTCTAACTAATCCATCTTTCTTTCTTTCTAACTAATCTATCTTTCTTTCTTTCTAACTTATCTATATTTCTTTCTTTCTTTCTCTTTCTTTCTTTCTTTCTTTCTTTCTTTCTTTCTTTCTAACTAATCTATCTTTCTTTCTTACTAATCTTTTTTTCTTTCTTTCTTTCTAACTAATCTATCTTTCTAACTAATCTTTCTTTCTTTATTTTTAATTAACTTTCTTTCTTTCTTTCTAACTAATCTATCTATCTTTCTATCTTTCTTTCTACCTAATCTATCTTTCTTTTTAATTAACTTTCTTTCTTTCTTTCTTTCTTTCTTTCTTTCTTTCTTTCTTTCTTTCTTTCTAACTAATTTATCTTTCTTTCTTTCTAACTAATCTATCTTTCTTTTTCTTACTAACTAATCTTTCTTTCTTTCTTTCTAACTAATCTATCTTTCTTTCTCACTAATCTTTTTTTCTTTCTTTCTTTCTTACTAATCTATCTTTCTTTCCTTTTTTCTTTCTAACTAATCTATCTTTCTTTCTTACTAATCTTTTTTTCTTTCTTTTTTCTAACTAATCTGTTTCTTTCTTTCTAACTAATCTTTTTTTCTTTCTTTCTAACTAATCTATCTTTCTTTCTTTCTTTCTTTCTTACTAATCTTTTTTTCTTTCTTTCTTTCTAACTAATCTATCTTTCTAACTAATCTTTCTTTCTTTCTTTTTAATTAACTTTCTTTCTAACTAATCTATCTATCTTTCTATCTTTCTTTCTACCTAATCTATCTTTCTTTTTAATTAACTTTCTTTCTTTCTTTCTTTCTTTCTAACTAATTTATCTTTCTTTCTTTCTAACTAATCTATCTTTCTTTTTCTTACTAACTAATCTTTCTTTCTTTCTTTCTTTCTAACTAATCTATCTTTCTTTCTCACTAATCTTTTTTTCTTTCTTTCTTTCTTACTAATCTATCTTTCTTTCCTTTTTTCAGTCTAACTAATCTATCTTTCTTTCTTACTAATCTTTTTTTCTTTCTTTTTTCTAACTAATCTATGTTTCTTTCTTTCTAACTAATCTTTTTTTCTTTCTTTCTAACTAATCTATCTTTCTTTCTTTCTTTCTTTCTTACTAATCTTTTTTTCTTTCTTTCTTTCTAACTAATCTATCTTTCTAACTGATCTTTCTTTCTTTCTTTCTTACTAATCTTTTTTTCTTTCTTTCTTTCTAACTAATCTATCTTTCTAACTGATCTTTCTTTCTTTCTTTTTAATTAACTTTCTTTCTTTCTAACTAATCTATCTTTCTTTCTTTCTAACTAATCTATCTTTCTTTTTCTTTCTAACTAATCTCTTTCTTTCTTTCTTTCTAACTAATCTATCTTTCTTTCTTTCTTTCTAACTAATCTTTTTTCTTTCTTTCTAACTAATCCATCTTTCTTTCTTTCTAACTAATCTATCTTTCTTTCTTTCTAACTTATCTATATTTCTTTCTTTCTTTCTCTTTCTTTCTTTCTTTCTTTCTAACTAATCTATCTTTCTTTCTTACTAATCTTTTTTTCTTTCTTTCTTTCTAACTAATCTATCTTTCTAACTAATCTTTCTTTCTTTCTCTTTAATTAACTTTCTTTCTTTCTTTCTAACTAATCTATCTATCTTTCTATCTTTCTTTCTACCTAATCTATCTTTCTTTCTTTCTTTTTAATTAACTTTCTTTCTTTCTTTCTTTCTTTCTTTCTAACTAATCTATCTTTCTTTCTTTCTTTCTAAATAAAAACTATCTTTCTTTTTCTTTCTAACTAATCTATCTATCTTTCTCTTTCTTTCTACCTAATCTATCTTTCTTTCTTTCTTTTTAATTAACTTTCTTTCTTTCTTTCTTTCTTTCTTTCTAACTAATCTATCTTTCTTTCTCACTAATCTCTTTTTCTTTCTTTCTTTCTAACTAATCTATCTATCTTTCTATCTTTCTTACTAATCAATCTTTCTTTCTTTCTTACTAATTTATCTTTCTTTCTTTCTTTCTTACTAATCTATCTTTTTTTCCTTTTTTCTTTCTAACTAATCTTTCTTTCTTTCTTTCTTTCTTTCTAACTAATCTATCTTTCTTTCTTTCTTTCTTTCTCACTAATCTTTTTTTCTTTCTTTCTAACTAATCTATCTATCTTTCTATCTTTCTTACTAATCAATCTTTCTTTCTTTCTTACTAATTTATCTTTCTTTCTTTCTTTCTTACTAATCTTTTTTTCTTTCTTTCTTTCTAACTAATCTATCTTTCTTTCTTTCTAACTTATCTATATTTCTTTCTTTCTTACTAATCTATCTTTCTTTCTAACTAATCTCTTTCTTTCTTTCTTTCTAACTAATCTTTTTTTCTTTCTTTCTTTCTAACTAATCTTTTTTTCTTTCTTTCTTTCTAACTTATCTATATTTCTTTCTTTCTTTCTTTCTTACTAATCTATCTTTCTTTCTAACTAATCTATCTTTCTTTCTTTCTTTCTTTCTAACTAATCTATCTTTCTTTCTTTCTAACTAATCTATCTTTCTTTCTTTCTTACTAATCTTTTTTTCTTTCTTTCTAACTAATCCATCTTTCTTTCTCTCTAACTAATCTATCTTTCTTTCTCACTAATCTTTTTTCTTTCTTTCTTTCTAACTAATCTATCTATCTCACTAATCTATCTTTCTTCCTTTCTTTCTTACTAATCTATCTTTCTTTCCTTTTTTCTTTCTAACTAAACTATCTTTCTTTCTTTCTTTCTAACTAATCTTTTTTCTTTCTTTCTAACTAATCCATCTTTCTTTCTTTCTAACTAATCTATCTTTCTTTCTTTCTAACTTATCTATATTTCTTTCTTTCTTTCTCTTTCTTTCTTTCTTTCTTTCTTTCTTTCTTTCTAACTAATCTATCTTTCTTTCTTACTAATCTTTTTTTCTTTCTTTCTTTCTAACTAATCTATCTTTCTAACTAATCTTTCTTTCTTTATTTTTAATTAACTTTCTTTCTTTCTTTCTAACTAATCTATCTATCTTTCTATCTTTCTTTCTACCTAATCTATCTTTCTTTTTAATTAACTTTCTTTCTTTCTTTCTTTCTTTCTTTCTTTCTTTCTTTCTTTCTTTCTTTCTTTCTTTCTAACTAATTTATCTTTCTTTCTTTCTAACTAATCTATCTTTCTTTTTCTTACTAACTAATCTTTCTTTCTTTCTTTCTAACTAATCTATCTTTCTTTCTCACTAATCTTTTTTTCTTTCTTTCTTTCTTACTAATCTATCTTTCTTTCCTTTTTTCTTTCTAACTAATCTATCTTTCTTTCTTACTAATCTTTTTTTCTTTCTTTTTTCTAACTAATCTGTTTCTTTCTTTCTAACTAATCTTTTTTTCTTTCTTTCTAACTAATCTATCTTTCTTTCTTTCTTTCTTTCTTACTAATCTTTTTTTCTTTCTTTCTTTCTAACTAATCTATCTTTCTAACTAATCTTTCTTTCTTTCTTTTTAATTAACTTTCTTTCTAACTAATCTATCTATCTTTCTATCTTTCTTTCTACCTAATCTATCTTTCTTTTTAATTAACTTTCTTTCTTTCTTTCTTTCTTTCTTTCTAACTAATTTATCTTTCTTTCTTTCTAACTAATCTATCTTTCTTTTTCTTACTAACTAATCTTTCTTTCTTTCTTTCTAACTAATCTATCTTTCTTTCTCACTAATCTTTTTTTCTTTCTTTCTTTCTTACTAATCTATCTTTCTTTCCTTTTTTCAGTCTAACTAATCTATCTTTCTTTCTTACTAATCTTTTTTTCTTTCTTTTTTCTAACTAATCTATGTTTCTTTCTTTCTAACTAATCTTTTTTTCTTTCTTTCTAACTAATCTATCTTTCTTTCTTTCTTTCTTTCTTACTAATCTTTTTTTCTTTCTTTCTTTCTAACTAATCTATCTTTCTAACTGATCTTTCTTTCTTTCTTTTTAATTAACTTTCTTTCTTTCTAACTAATCTATCTTTCTTTCTTTCTAACTAATCTATCTTTCTTTTTCTTTCTAACTAATCTCTTTCTTTCTTTCTTTCTAACTAATCTATCTTTCTTTCTTTCTTTCTAACTAATCTTTTTTCTTTCTTTCTAACTAATCCATCTTTCTTTCTTTCTAACTAATCTATCTTTCTTTCTTTCTAACTTATCTATATTTCTTTCTTTCTCTTTCTTTCTTTCTTTCTTTCTTTCTAACTAATCTATCTTTCTTTCTTACTAATCTTTTTTTCTTTCTTTCTTTCTAACTAATCTATCTTTCTAACTAATCTTTCTTTCTTTCTCTTTAATTAACTTTCTTTCTTTCTTTCTAACTAATCTATCTATCTTTCTATCTTTCTTTCTACCTAATCTATCTTTCTTTCTTTCTTTTTAATTAACTTTCTTTCTTTCTTTCTTTCTTTCTTTCTAACTAATCTATCTTTCTTTCTTTCTTTCTAAATAAAAACTATCTTTCTTTTTCTTTCTAACTAATCTATCTATCTTTCTCTTTCTTTCTACCTAATCTATCTTTCTTTCTTTCTTTTTAATTAACTTTCTTTCTTTCTTTCTTTCTTTCTTTCTAACTAATCTATCTTTCTTTCTCACTAATCTCTTTTTCTTTCTTTCTTTCTAACTAATCTATCTATCTTTCTATCTTTCTTACTAATCAATCTTTCTTTCTTTCTTACTAATTTATCTTTCTTTCTTTCTTTCTTACTAATCTATCTTTTTTTCCTTTTTTCTTTCTAACTAATCTTTCTTTCTTTCTTTCTTTCTTTCTAACTAATCTATCTTTCTTTCTTTCTTTCTTTCTCACTAATCTTTTTTTCTTTCTTTCTAACTAATCTATCTATCTTTCTATCTTTCTTACTAATCAATCTTTCTTTCTTTCTTACTAATTTATCTTTCTTTCTTTCTTTCTTACTAATCTTTTTTTCTTTCTTTCTTTCTAACTAATCTATCTTTCTTTCTTTCTAACTTATCTATATTTCTTTCTTTCTTACTAATCTATCTTTCTTTCTAACTAATCTCTTTCTTTCTTTCTTTCTAACTAATCTTTTTTTCTTTCTTTCTTTCTAACTAATCTTTTTTTCTTTCTTTCTTTCTAACTTATCTATATTTCTTTCTTTCTTTCTTTCTTACTAATCTATCTTTCTTTCTAACTAATCTATCTTTCTTTCTTTCTTTCTTTCTAACTAATCTATCTTTCTTTCTTTCTAACTAATCTATCTTTCTTTCTTTCTTACTAAACTATAAACTAATTAAACTTTAAACTTCTTTAAACTTCTTCAAACTTATTGGTCCAAACTTTCACAAGCCAACTTAAAGTTTGTCTCGACGAACTTTTTCTAGTTGTTGCATGTAATTCTTACAGTTCCTCATGCCTCTGAAGCAACCTAGTCTACCAGTAGTATCTGTGGAATTAAGAGCTCTTAGAATGCTATAAAACCTATAGAAATTAAACAACTGAACTAACAAAAAAGACCAAAATCATATTCATTTTTAATCATATTCATTTAACACTCCTACCACCCCAACAAAAGAAGTACACAACAATCTATGTGTATCCATTCATGCACATTTGAATCAAGTGGTCTATAAAAATACAACATGCTTTAAAAGCCAGGTGCTACACAACCATAGCTGTATAACTACCCAACAGCAATACTGTTTTAACAAACAGCAAAACAGAAAGACCTGTTTGCCATTGATGCGCACACTGGACCGAGGATTCTATTTTACCATTTCTTTATCCATTTTACCACCAGTTAATTAGTGTTTAAAGAAAATTATGAAAAATTGCCGGACTTAACAACACGTGACCCAAGAGTGATTACTGTCTGTCACCTGCAAAAAACCAATCACGTTTTAGAGATGAAAAATAAATCATCCACTGACTGACGTTACTACTTTCTACTCAAGGACCTTGACAGAAATGTAGTTGAGTAAAAAGTATGATATTTGTCTTTCAAATGTAGTGAAGTAAAGTAAAAAGTTTCCAGAAAAAATAATACTCAAGTAAAGTACAGATACTCAAAAAGTGTACTTAGTACAGTACTCAAGTAAATGTACTTCGTTACTGTCCACCTCTGAATATATACTTCAGTGTGGCTAATACAACACCAAAAGAAGAAAATCTGATTGTATATTAAGATAATGTTCAAGAACTCTTTGGCCAGAAATATGTTCAGTAGTTCCACAAGGAAACTCTGTATGGCTGATTTATTTAACATCAGAAGGAGTCTATAAGTTTATACATTTTTTTGAAGACCCTTTGAACAGAAAAAAGTTCAAAATCTCAGATATGGTCTTCTAAATGACTTTTGAAGCATCAGTTGGAGTCTATGAGTATGTATAGAAAGTTCAAGACTGAGGATTCTTTGGCCAGAAATATGTTCCTTGAGTCAAATAGGGACTTTACTGTGGCTAATATAACATCAAAAGAAGACAATCTGATTGTATATTAAGTTAACGTTCAAGAAGTCTTTGGCCACAAATATGTTCAGTAGTTCCATAAAGAACCTCTGTATGACTGATTTAACATTAGAAGGAATTGATAAGTTTATAAATCTTGTGAATTAAAATATGGACTTCAGTGTGGCTAATATAACATCTAAAGAAGACAGTATAAGTTAATGTTCAAGAACTCTTTGGTGAGAAATGTGTTCAGTAGTTCCATAAGGAACCTCTGTATGGCTGATTTATTTAACATCAGAAGGATGTTAAGTTTATACATTTTTTTGAAGACCCTTTGAACAGAAAAAAGTTCAAAATCTCAGATATGGTCTTCTAAATGACTGTTGAAGCATCAGTAGGAGTCTATGAGTATGTATAGAAAGTTCAAGACTGAGGATTCTTTGGCCAGAAATATGTTCCTTGACTCAAATATGGACTTCAGTGTGGCTAATATAACATCAAAAGAAGACAATCTGATTGTATATTAAGATAATGTTCAAAAACTCTTTGGCCAGAAATATGTTCAGTAGTTCCATAAGGAAACTCTGTATGGCTGATTTATTTCACATCAGGAGTCTATAAGTTTATAAAATTTTTGAATTAAAATATGGACTTCAGTGTGGCTAATATAACATCTAAAGTAGACAATCTGAGTGTATAAGTTAATGTTCAAGATTTATTTAACATCAGAAGGAGTCTGTAAGTTTATACATTTTTTGAAGACCCTTTGAACAGAAAAAAGTTCAAAATCTCAGATATGGTCTCCTATATGACTTTTGAAGCATCAGTAGGAGTCTATGAGTATGTATAGAAAGTTCAAGACTGAGGATTCTTTGGCCAGAAATATTTTCCTTGAGTCAAACATTTACTTCAGTGTGGCTAATATAACATCAAAAGAAAACAATCTGATTGTATATTAATATAATGTTCAAGAACTCTTTTATGAGAAATATGTTCAGTAGTTCCATAAGGAACCTCTGTATGGCTGATTTATTTAACATCAGGAGTCTATAAGTTTATACATTTTTTGAAGACCCTTTGAACAGAAAAAAGATCAATATCTCAGATATGGTCTTTTAAATGACCTTTGAAGCATCAGTAGGAGTCTATGAGTATGTATAGAAAGTTCAAGATTGAAGATTCTTTGGCCAGAAATATGTTCCTTGAGTCAAACATTTACTTCAGTGTGGCTAATATAACATCAAAAGAAGACAATCTGATTGTATATTAATATAATATTCAAGAACTCTTTGGACAGAAATATGTTCAGTAGATCCACAAGGAAACTCTGTATGGCTGATTTATTTAACATCAGAAGGAGTCTATAAGTTTATACATTTTTTGAAGACCCTTTTAACAGAAAAAAGTTCAACATCCCAAATATGGTCTTCTAAATTACTTTTGAAGCATCAGCAGGAGTCTATGAGTATGTGTAGAAAGTTCAAGACTGAGGATTCTTTGGCCAGAAATATGTTCCCTGAGTCAGATATTGATTTTACTGTGGCTAATATAACATCAAAAGAAGACAATCTGATTGTATAAGTTAATGTTCAAGAACTCTTTGGCCACAAATATGTTCAGTAGTTCCTTAAAGAACCTATGTATGACTGATTTAACATTAGAAGGAATTGATAAGTTTATAAATCTTTTGAATGAAAATATGGACTTCAGTGTGGCTAATATAACTTCTAAAGAAGACAATCTGATTGTATATTAAGATAATGTTCAAAAACTCTTTGGCCAGAAATATGTTTAGTAGTTCCATAAGTAAACTCTGTATGACTGATTTAACATTAGAAGGAGTCTATAAGTTTATACATTTTTTGAAGACCCTTTGAACAGAAAAAAGTTCAGAATCTCAGATATGGTCTCCTAAATGACTTTTGAAGCATCAGTAGGAGTCTATGAGTATGTATAGAAAGTTCAAGACTGAGGATTCTTTGGCCAGTAATATGTTCCTTGACTCAAATATGGACTTCAGTGTGGCTAATATAACATCAAAAGAAGACAATCTGATTGTATATTAAGATAATGTTCAAAAACTCTTTGGCCAGAAATATGTTTAGTAGTTCCATAAGTAAACTCTGTATGACTGATTTAACATTAGAAGGAGTCTATAAGTTTATACATTTTTTGAAGACCCTTTGAACAGAAAAAAGTTCAGAATCTCAGATATGGTCTCCTAAATGACTTTTGAAGCATCAGTAGGAGTCTATGAGTATGTATAGAAAGTTCAAGGCTGAGGATTCTTTGGCCAGAAATATGTTCCTTGAGTCAAATATGGACTTTACTGTGGCTAATATAACATAAAAAGAAGACAATCTGAATGTATATTAAGTTAATGTTCAAGAAGTCTTTGGCCATAAATATGTTCAGTAGTTCCATAAAGAACCTCTGTATGACTGATTTAACATCAGAAGGAATTAATGTTTGTACATTTTTTAAATTAAAATATGGACTTCAGCATTGCACGTACGGATCAAGCATCGAAGAATGACAAATATCATATGCATTTTTTATGCATTTTTATGCATTCAGAACTCATTCCGTTGTCCGTTAAACAGATATGCAATGCAATCTCCTCTTTCATAGCATTGCAGATGCGATCAAGCGTTGTGTCTTGAAAAATTACTTAATAGTCATATGCACTTTTTTGCATTGCAATGCATTCAAGAACTAACTCCTTTCGTCGTGCATTGAAGATACGATCAAGCGTTGTGCATTGAAGGATATAAGTAATAGCACTTGTTGCTTTGCAATGCAGTCAACAAATAACTAATTCATTTATGCCCTGAAGAGATGTACAATGCAATCTGCTCTTGCATAGCTTTGCACATACGATCAAGCGTTGTGCCTTGAAAAATTACTTAAAAGTCACATGAACTTTTTTGCATTGCAATGCATTCAAGAACTAACTCATTCCGTAGTGTATGTGCATCGGATTGCATTGCACATGATCAAGCGATGTGCATTGAAGAATATTATTTAATATAACTTGTTGCTTTGCAATGCATTCAAGAACTAACTCATTTCCTCGTGCATTGAAGATACGTGCATTGCATTGCACATACGATCAAGCGCTGTGCATTGAAGAATAACATTAATATAACTTAATTCAATATAATTAACTTAATTATAATATAATTCAAGAACTAACTCATTCCTTTATGCGTTGAAGAGATGTGCAATGCAATCTGCTCTTGAATAGTATTGCACATACGGATCAAGCATCGAAGAATAACAAAAATCATATGCATTTTTTATGTTGCAATGCATTCAAGAAATAACTCATTCCTTAGTGCAATAAAGAGATTTGCAATGCAATCTCCTCTTGCATAGCATTGCACATACGATCAAGCGTTGTGCACTGTAGAATAACATTAAAGTCAATTGCACTTTGTTGCATTGCAATGCATTCAAGAACTAACTAATTATGTAGTGCGTTGAAGAGATGTGCAATGCAATCTGCTTATGCACAGCATTGCAAATACGATCAAGCTTTGTGCAATGAAGTCACAAGTAATATGCACTTTGTTGATTTTCCACGCATACAAGAACTAACTCATGTGCATTGAAGTTAATTGCATTGTGTTGCATAAACGATCAAACTTTTTCCTCATTAGCCTTCGCAATATATTGCATACTTCAACAAACCATTTTCATTTGCGTATAAAGGAAAATCATTGCATTAGCTGATTAATAACGATTTAACCTTGTTTGCTGAAGAAAAATATTTCAGCTATACACCTTTTGCATTGCCATGCCTACAAGATCTAAATCGTTTCGATATGCATTAAGATATGACTAATTGTATTGCATCACATAAACAGATTTAACGTATTATACTCTGAGAAATGAAAAGATAACATTTGGCACATGACAATGTGATTTCGCATTGCATTGCGCACTACAACTAACTTAATTTGTGTATGAAGGATAATTGCATTAGCAGTTGGAAAATTTTATACAATTTCGATTTGTATACTTGACGAGAAAACATAATATTGTGAAGAACTTTAAAATGCAATGCAATAATTAACTCATTCCGTTGTGTAACGAAGAGATTAGTTTATGTGCTGCTGCATTGCATTGAACACGATCAAATGTTGTGAAGAAGTTATGATAATGTATAGAAGATCATGATCGAGGACTGTTTGGCCAGATATATGTTCAGTAAGTCAAGTAAGAGTATCGACTCTATCTGGTTGATGTAACATAAGAAAAACCCAATCAGTATGTCTATAAAGTTCAAGATTGAGAACTCTGTTGCCAGAAATATGTTCAAAAGGTCACATACCAGATGGCTTCCATCAGGAGTCATGGAGTTTAATGTAAAGTTCAAAATTGAGGACTTTTTGTCCAGAAATATGTTTAGGTGGTTCACAACTGTTTTAAGTCAGTTACATAGAAATAGAGATTGGTCTAATTTAATGCTAAAAAGTAAGACTGATTGCAACTTGACTGACCGCTAGTTGGTCATAGTAGCACTTAAGTCACATTCTTAACATAATGGCTAAGTTTATGCAACTGGCCCCTGGAGTCAATCAGTTCTATAGAAAGTTCAAGATCGAGGATTCTTTGGCCAGAAATATGTTCCTTGGGTCAAATATGGACTTTACTGTGGCTAATATAACATCAAAAGAAGACAATCTTATTGTATATAAAGTGAATGTTCAAGAACTATTTGGCCACAAATATGTTCAGTAGTTCCATAAAGAACCTCTATAAGATTATACATTTTTAGAATGTGAAAACACTTTGAACAGAAAAAAGTTCAAAAGGTCAGATATGGTCTTCTAAATGACTTTTGAAGCATCAGTAGGAGTCTATGAGTATGTATAGAGAATTCAAGATTGAGGATCAGTAGTTCCATAAGAAAACACTTTATGGCTGATTTAACATCAGAAGGAGTCTATAAGTTTATACATTTTTTGAAGACCCTTTGAACAGAAAAAAATTCAAATGATCAGATATGGTCTTCTAAATGACTCACCCAAGATCGAGAGGTCGATCAAGATCGAGGATTCTTTGGCCAGAAATATGTTCCTTGGGTCAAATATGGACTACTGTATTGCTGATATAACCTCACAAGAAGTCAATCTATGTGTATAGTAAGTTAGTGTTAAGGACTCATTGGCAAGAAAATGTTCAGTAGGTCAAAAACTGAGTTTTGTATAACTGATGTGACATCAGGAGTCTACAAGAATCAATAGAAATTTCAAGATTGAGTACTCTTTGGCCAGACATATGTTCAGTAGTTCAAAATGGGACCTCTGTATGGCTTATTTAACATCTTTAGGTGTCTAAAAGTGCATATGCAAAGCAATGCAATGCATTGCAATGCAAAGCGATGCAAAGTAGTGCAATGCAATGCAATTGAACACAATAAAAAACAATGCAATGCAATGCAAAGCAAAGCGATGCAAAACGATGCGAAGCGATGCGAGGCGATGCAAAGCGATGCAAAGCGATGCAAAGCGATGCAAAGCGATGCAAAGCGATGCAAAGCGATGCAATGCAATGCAAAGCAATGCAAAGCAAAGCAAAGCAATGCAATGCAATGCAATGCAATGCAAAGTAATACAATGCAAAGCAATGCAAAGCAATGCAAAGCAATGCAAAGCAATGCAAAGCAATGCAAAGCAATACAATGCAATTAAATTGAATACAATAAAATACAATGCAATGCAAGGCGAAGCAAAGCAAAGCAAAGCAATGCAAAGCAAAGCAAAGCAAAGCAATGCAAAGTAATGCAAAGCAATGCAAAGTAATGCAATGCAAAGCAATGCAATGCAAAAGCAATGCAATGCAAAAGCAATGCAAAGCAATGCAATGCAATGCAATGCTATGCAATGCAAAGCAATGCAATTGAATACAATAAAATAAAAGACAACGCAATTAAATGCAATGCAATGCAATACAATGCAATGCCACATCACAGATGTTATACTGCTTCAATGCACAAGGGAATCAGTTAGTTAGTTATTGTATGCAATGCTATTAAAGATAGCATATTTAATGTATGCAACATATGCACATGTGTGTTATCTCTTCAGTGAACATATTAATAGGTTCCTTCTTGTAAGCATTGCAATGCAACATCACATATGTTGTATTAAATTTAATGGACAACGGATATTTCATGCAATTAAATGCAATTAAATGCAAAGCAAAACAATGCAATGCAATGCAATTTCAATGCAAATACAATGCAATGCAAAGCAGAGAAATACAATGCAAAGCAATGCAAAGCAATAATGCAATGCAAAGCAAAGCAATGCAATGCAATGCAATGCAATGCAATTTTAATGCAATGCAATGCAATTCAATGCAATGCAATGCAATGCAATTTAATAAAATGCAATTCAATGCAATGCAATGCAATGAAACATCACATGTCATATAATACTGCTTCAATAGACAAGGGAATAAATTATTTCTTTATGCTTCGCAATGCAACAGCTTATATGTTATATCTCTTCATATACACAACTAAACAAGTTTGTTATTTTATGCAATGCCATGAAAGATAGCATATTTAATGTATTTTACTTCACTGCACAACGAATTCAATTAGACTGAGTATGCAGAGCAATGCAATAACACATATTGTGTGTTTTATCTTCAATGAACATTGGAATAAGTTCGTTCTTGTAAGTTTTCCATTGCAACGGCACATATGATTATATACAATTCAATGAAACAGGTCATATCTTATGTGTTATCTCTTTAATGCAAAACGGAATAAGTCAGTTCAAATCATGATAAAGACTGTCACTTGTGTGATTCTTCAATGCACATGTCAGTTAGTCAAGGATCTGTATGCAAACATCATCTTTTCAATGCAAAGCGGAATTAGTAACTTTTGTGTGAAATTGTATGCACAACGGATGGATTTCTGTCGTGCATGCAATGCAAAAAAAGGGTTTGAATTAGTTCGTCACGATACAGACTGTGTGTGATTCTTCAATGCATATTTTAGTAATTCAGATTCTATATGCAAATATTACATTATATTTTCAATGCACAGGGGAATAAGTTAGCTTTAGTATGCAACTTAATGCAAAACGGATAGATTTATTTCGTGTATGCAAGGAAATGCAATTCTTTATGCTTCGCAATCCAACAGCTCATATGTTATGTTATGTTATATCTCTTCCATTACACAACTAAATGAGTTAGTTATTTTATGCAATGCTACGATAGCACATTTTATGTATTTTACTTCACTGCACAACGATTTCAGTATGCAGTGCAATGTGTGCCCATGTGTGTTATCTCTTCAATGAACATCGGAATAAGTTCCTTCTTGTAAGCATTGCAATGCAACAGCACATATGTTGTATGCAAGTCAATGGACAACGGATGGATATATTTCGTTCATGCAATGCAATGCAATGCAATTAACGTTATATAGATACTTCTATATGTTCGTCTATAACATCTCTTCTATAAACATCCTTCTGATGTTTTCATGAGCAGTCCTTGAACTTATAACTTTTTATACATACTCGTACACTCCGTCAAATGTTTCATCAGCCAGAGAAAAGTCCATATTGAACATAATTCTGGCCGTAAAGTCTATGATAGACTTGAGACTTGATGTTTCATCAGTCAGACTGTCGTCCATATTTGACCTACTAAACATATTTTGTAAAAGAGTCAACATAAAAAAGGTGCATATTTTACCTGAAGACATTTCTGGCAAAAAAAGTTCTGTATTTTGAACTTTTCTATTGATACTTTTAGACTCTTTCTAAAGTTTCAGCAGTAGTTCAAATAAAACTTTTAAAAAACTTTCAAAAACATTTCTGGCCAGAGTCATTGAACTTGAAGATTCACTTTTTTTTTATGCAAACTCCTTATGTATTATTAGCGTATCTTACTATGTGTTCTCACCTAAAATTCTCATATACTTCTTTTTTGATGTTACATTAACAATGTATTATTCCAAATTTGACTTAAAGAACACATTTCTGGCCAAAGAGTGCTTGATATTGAAACTCGTACATACTCAAAGACTTGATCTGATGTTTCATCATCCAGACTGGGGTCCATATTTGACCTACTGAAGATATTTTTGGTGAAAGAAGTCATCAAAGCGAAACTTACATGTGTTCTCATGGACTTCTTATGATGTTACATCAACAATATATTAGTCCATATTTGACATTGAATACATTTCTGGCCAAAGAGTGCTTCATATTTGATCTTTCTATACATACTCATACACTCCTTCTGATGTTTGATCAGGTAGAGAGTAGTCCAAATTTGACCTACTGAACAAATTTCTAGTGAAAGAGTCATCATAGGGTGACTTAAAATACATTTCTGGCCAATGAGTGCTTGATATTGAACTTTCTATACATACTCATAAACTCCTACTGATGCTTCAAAAGTCCTTTAGAAGACCATATCTGAGATTTTGATCTTTTTTCTGTTCAAAGGGTCTTCAAAAAATGTATAAACTTACAGACTCCTTCTGATGTTAAATCAGTCATACAGAGTTTCCTTATGGAACTACTGAACAAATTTCTGGCCAAAGAGTTCTTGAACATTATCTTAATATACAATCAGATTTTCTTCTTTTGGTGTTGTATTACCCACACTGAAGTCCATATTTGACTCAAGGAACATATTTCTGGACAAAGAATCCTCAATCTTTAACTTTCTATACATACTCATAGACTCCAACTGATGCTTCAAAAGTCCATATCTGAGATTGGGAAACTTTTTTCTGTTCAAAGGGTCTTCAAAAAATGTATAAACTTATAGACTCCTTCTGATGTTAAATAAATCAGCCATACAGAGGTTCCATATGGAACTACTGAACACATTTCTCACCAAAGAGTTCTTAATATTAACTTATACTGTCTTCTTTAGATGTTATATTAGCCACACTGAAGTCCATATTTTAATTTAAAAAATGTATAAACATTAATTCCTTCTGATGTTAAATCAGTCATACAGAGGTTCTTTATGGAACTACTGAACATATTTATGGCCAAAGACTTCTTGAACATTAACTTACTTATACACTCAGATTGTCTTATTTAGATGTTATTTTAGTCACACTGAGGTCCAAATTTAACTTCAAAAAATGTATAAACTTATAAAATCCTTCTGATGTTAAATAAATCAGCCATACAGCGGTTCCTTATGTAACTACTGAACATATTTCTCACCAAAGAGTTCTTGAACATTAATTTATACACTCAGATTGTCTTCTTTTGATGTTATATTAGTCACACTGAAGTAAATGTTTGACTCAAGGAACATAATTCTGGCCAAAGAATCCTGTCTTGAACTTTCTATACATACTCATAGACTCCTACTGATGCTTCAAAAGTCATTTAGAAGACCATATCTGAGATTTTGAACTTTTTTCTGTTCAAAGGGTCGTCAAAATTTTATAAACTTATAGACTCCTTCTGATGTTAAATAAATCAGCCATACAGCGGTTCCTTATGGAACTACTGAACATATTTCTCACCAAAGAGTTCTTGAACATTAATTTATACACTCAGATTGTCTTCTTTTGATGTTATTATTAGTCACACTGAGGTCCATATATAACTTTAAAAAAAATTTATAAACTTCTAAATTCCTTCTGATGTTAAATCAGTCATGCATAGGTTCTTTGTGGAACTACTGAACATATTTGTGGCCAAAGAGTTCTTGAACATTAACTTATACAATCAGATTGTCTTCTTTTGATGTTATATTAGCCACAGTAAAATCAATATCTGACTCAGGGAACATATTTCTGGCCAAAAGAATCCTCAGTCTTGAACTTTCTATCCATACTCATAGACGTTAATACTCACACTCATACTCATACTCATACTCACATACTCATAGACTGATGCTTCAAAGGTCGTTTAAAAGACCATATCTGAGATTTTGATCTTTTTTCTGTTCAAAGGCTCTTCAAAAAATTTATAAACTTACAGACTCCTTTTGATGTTAAATAAATCAGCCATACAGAGTTTCCTTATGGAACTACTGAACATATTTCTGTCCAAAGAGTTCTTGAACATTATATTAATATACAATCAGATTGTCTTCTTTTGATGTTATCTTAGCCACACTGAAGTAAATGTTTGACTCAAGGAACATATTTCTGGCCAAAGAATCCTCAATCTTGAACTTTCTATACATACTCATAGACTCCTACTGATGCTTCAAAGGTCATTTAAAAGACCATATCTGAGATTTTGATTTTTTTTTCTGTTCAAAGGGTCTTCAAACAATGTATAAACTTACAGACTCCTTCTGATGTTAAATCAGTCATACAGAGTTTCCTTATGGAACTACTGAACAAATTTCTGGCCAAAGAGTTCTTGAACATTATCTTAATATACAATCAGATTGTCTTCTTTTGATGTTATTTTAGCCACAGTAAAGTCCATATTTGACTCAAGGGACATATTTCTGGCCAAAGAATCCTCAGTCTTGAACTTTCTATACATACTCAAAGACTCCAACTGATGCTTCAAAAGTGATTTAGAAGACCATATCTGAGATTTTGAACTTATTTCTTTTCAAAGGGTCTTCAAAAAATTTATAAACTTATAGACTCCTTCTAATGT
The DNA here is from genome assembly GCA_031834385.1 of Semotilus atromaculatus. Classification (NCBI taxonomy): domain Eukaryota; kingdom Metazoa; phylum Chordata; class Actinopteri; order Cypriniformes; family Leuciscidae; genus Semotilus; species Semotilus atromaculatus. The sequence goes on along the minus strand of JAULUF010000020.1, from coordinate 18,889,869 downwards.
TAAATCAGTCATACAGAGTTTACTTATGGAACTACTGAACATATTTCTGTCCAAAGAGTTCTTGAACATTATATTAATATACAATCAGATTGTCTTCTTTTGATGTTATATTATTCACACTGAAGTAAATGTTTGACTCCAGGAACATATTTCTGGCCAAAGAATCCTCAATCTTGAACTTTCTATACATACTCATAGACTCCTACTGATGCTTCAAAAGTCATATAGGAGACCATATCTGAGATTTTGAACTTTTTTGTGTTCAAAGGGTCTTCAAAAAATGTATAAACTTATAGACTCTTTTCTGATGTGAAATAAATCAGCCATACAGAGGTTCCTCATGGAACTACTGAACAATTTTCTCACCAAAGAGTTCTTGAACATTAACTTATACACTCAGATTGTCTTCTTTAGATGTTATTTTAGTCACACTGAGGTCCAAATTTAACTTAAAAAAATGTATAAACTTATAGACTCCTTCTGATGTTAAATCAGTCATACAGAGTTTACACATGGAACTACTGAACATATTTCTGGCCAAAGAGTTTTTGAACGTTATCTTAATATACAATCAGATTGTCTTCTTTTGATGTTATATTAGCCACACTGAAGTCCCTATTTGACTCAAGGAACAAATATTATTTCTGGCCAAAGAATCCTCAATCTTGAACTTTCTATACATACTCATAAACTCCTACTGATGCTTCAAAAGTCATTTGGAAGACAATATCTGAGATTTTGAACTTTTTTCTGTTCAAAGGGTCTTCAAAATTTTATAAACTTATAGACTCCTTCTGATGTTAAATAAATCAGCCATACAGAGGTTCCTACTGAACATATTTCTCACCAAAGAGTTCTTGAACATTAATTTATACACTCAGATTGTCTTCTTTTGATGTTATATTAGTCACACTGAGGTCCATATTTAACTTTAAAAAAAATGTATAAACTTATAAATTCCTTCTGATGTTAAATCAGTCATACAGAGGTTCCTTATGGAACTACTGAACATATTTCTCTGCCAAAGAGTTCTTGAACATTATCTTAATATACAATAAGATTGTCTTCTTTAGATGTTATATTAGCCACACTGAAGTCCATATTTGACTTGAAAAAATGTATAAACTGATAGACTCCTTCTGATCGAGGATTCTTTGCCCAGAAATATGTTCCTTCGGTTAAATATGGACTTTACTCTGGCTAATATAACATCAAAAGACAATCTGATTGTATATTAAGTTAATATTCAAGAACTCTTTGGCCACAAATATGTTCAGTAGTTCCATCAAGAACTAACTCATTCCGTAGTGCATTAAAGATATGTGCATTGGATTGCATTGCACACGATCAAGCGATGTGCATTGAAGAATAACATTAAGTAATATAACTTGTTGCTTTACAATGCATTCAAGAACTAACTCATTCCTTTATACGTTGAAGAGATGTGCAATGCAATCTGCTCTTGCATAGCATTGCACGTACGGATCAAGCATCGAAGAATGACAAATATCATATGCATTTTTTATGCATTTTTATGCATTCAGAACTCATTCCGTTGTCCGTTAAACAGATATGCAATGCAATCTCCTCTTTCATAGCATTGCAGATACGATCAAGCGTTGTGTCTTGAAAAATTACTTAATAGTCATATGCACTTTTTTGCATTGCAATGCATTCAAGAACTAACTCCTTTCGTCGTGCATTGAAGATACGATCAAGCGTTGTGCATTGAAGGATATAAGTAATAGCACTTGTTGCTTTGCAATGCAGTCAACAAATAACTAATTCATTTATGCCCTGAAGAGATGTACAATGCAATCTGCTCTTGCATAGCTTTGCACATACGATCAAGCGTTGTGCCTTGAAAAATTACTTAAAAGTCACATGAACTTTTTTGCATTGCAATGCATTCAAGAACTAACTCATTCCGTAGTGTATGTGCATCGGATTGCATTGCACATGATCAAGCGATGTGCATTGAAGAATATTATTTAATATAACTTGTTGCTTTGCAATGCATTCAAGAACTAACTCATTTCCTCGTGCATTGAAGATACGTGCATTGCATTGCACATACGATCAAGCGCTGTGCATTGAAGAATAACATTAATATAACTTAATTCAATATAATTAACTTAATTATAATATAATTCAAGAACTAACTCATTCCTTTATGCGTTGAAGAGATGTGCAATGCAATCTGCTCTTGAATAGTATTGCACATACGGATCAAGCATCGAAGAATAACAAAAATCATATGCATTTTTTATGTTGCAATGCATTCAAGAAATAACTCATTCCGTAGTGCAATAAAGAGATTTGCAATGCAATCTCCTCTTGCATAGCATTGCACATACGATCAAGCGTTGTGCACTGTAGAATAACATTAAAGTCAATTGCACTTTGTTGCATTGCAATGCATTCAAGAACTAACTAATTATGTAGTGCGTTGAAGAGATATGCAATGCAATCTGCTTATGCACAGCATTGCAAATACGATCAAGCTTTGTGCAATGAAGTCATAAGTAATATGCACTTTGTTGATTTTCCACGCATACAAGAACTAACTCATGTGCATTGAAGTTAATTGCATTGTGTTGCATAAACGATCAAGCTTTTTCCTCATTAGCCTTCGCAATATATTGCATACTTCAACAAACCATTTTCATTTGCGTATAAAGGAAAATCATTGCATTAGCTGATTAATAACGATTTAACCTTGTTTGCTGAAGAAAAATATTTCAGCTATACACCTTTTGCATTGCCATGCCTACAAGATCTAAATCGTTTCGATATGCATTAAGATATGACTAATTGTATTGCATCACATAAACAGATTTAACGTATTATACTCTGAGAAATGAAAAGATAACATTTGGCTCATGACAATGTGATTTCGCATTGCATTGCGCACTACAACTAACTTAATTTGTGTATGAAGGATAATTGCATTAGCAGTTGGAAAATTTTATACAATTTCAATTTGTATACTTGACGAGAAAACATAATATTGTGAAGAACTTTAAAATGCAATGCAATAATTAACTCATTCCGTTGTGTAACGAAGAGATTAGTTTATGTGCTGCTGCATTGCATTGAACACGATCAAATGTTGTGAAGAAGTTATGATAATGTATAGAAGATCATGATCGAGGAGTGTTTGGCCAGATATGTGTTCAGTAAGTCAAGTAAGAGTATCGACTCTATCTGGTTGATGTAACATAAGAAAAACCCAATCAGTATGTCTATAAAGTTCAAGATTGAGAACTCTGTTGCCAGAAATATGTTCAAAAGGTCACATACCAGATGGCTTCCATCAGGAGTCAAGGAGTTTAATGTAAAGTTCAAAATTGAGGACTTTTTGTCCAGAAATATGTTTAGGTGGTTCACAACTGTTTTAAGTCAGTTACATAGAAATAGAGATTGGTCTAATTTAATGCTAAAAAGTAAGACTGATTGCAACTTGACTGACCGCTAGTTGGTCATAGTAGCACTTAAGTCACATTCTTAACATAATGGCTAAGTTTATGCAACTGGCCCCTGGAGTCAATCAGTTCTATAGAAAGTTCAAGATCGAGGATTCTTTGGCCAGAAATATGTTCCTTGGGTCAAATATGGACTTTACTGTGGCTAATATAACATCAAAAGAAGACAATCTTATTGTATATAAAGTGAATGTTCAAGAACTATTTGGCCACAAATATGTTCAGTAGTTCCATAAAGAACCTCTATAAGATTATACATTTTTAGAACGTGAAAACCCTTTGAACAGAAAAAAGTTCAAAAGGTCAGATATGGTCTTCTAAATGACTTTTGAAGCATCAGTAGGAGTCTATGAGTATGTATAGAGAATTCAAGATTGAGGATCAGTAGTTCCATAAGAAAACACTTTATGGCTGATTTAACATCAGAAGGAGTCTATAAGTTTATACATTTTTTGAAGACCCTTTGAACAGAAAAAAATTCAAATGGTCAGATATGGTCTTCTAAATGACTCACCCAAGATCGAGAGGTCGATCAAGATCGAGGATTCTTTGGCCAGAAATATGTTCCTTGGGTCAAATATGGACTACTGTATTGCTGATATAACCTCACAAGAAGTCAATCTATGTGTATAGTAAGTTAGTGTTAAGGACTCATTGGCAAGAAAATGTTCAGTAGGTCAAAAACTGAGTTTTGTATAACTGATGTGACATCAGGAGTCTACAAGAATCAATAGAAATTTCAAGATTGAGTACTCTTTGGCCAGACATATGTTCAGTAGTTCAAAATGGGACCTCTGTATGGCTTATTTAACATCTTTAGGTGTCTAAAAGTGCATATGCAAAGCAATGCAATGCATTGCAATGCAAAGCGATGCAAAGTAGTGCAATGCAATGCAATTGAACACAATAAAAAACAATGCAATGCAAAGCAAAGCGATGCAAAACGATGCGAAGCGATGCGAGGCGATGCAAAGCGATGCAAAGCGATGCAAAGCGATGCAAAGCGATGCAAAGCGATGCAAAGCGATGCAAAGCGATGCAAAGCGATGCAATGCAATGCAAAGCAATGCAAAGCAAAGCAAAGCAATGCAATGCAATGCAATGCAATGCAAAGTAATACAATGCAAAGCAATGCAAAGCAATGCAAAGCAATGCAAAGCAATGCAAAGCAATGCAAAGCAATACAATGCAATTAAATTGAATACAATAAAATACAATGCAATGCAAGGCGAAGCAAAGCAAAGCAAAGCAATGCAAAGCAAAGCAAAGCAATGCAAAGTAATGCAAAGCAATGCAAAGTAATGCAATGCAAAGCAATGCAATGCAAAAGCAATGCAATGCAAAAGCAATGCAAAGCAATGCAATGCAATGCAATGCTATGCAATGCAAAGCAATGCAATTGAATACAATAAAATAAAAGACAACGCAATTAAATGCAATGCAATGCAATACAATGCAATGCCACATCACAGATGTTATACTGCTTCAATGCACAAGGGAATCAGTTAGTTAGTTATTGTATGCAATGCTATTAAAGATAGCATATTTAATGTATGCAACATATGCACATGTGTGTTATCTCTTCAGTGAACATATTAATAGGTTCCTTCTTGTAAGCATTGCAATGCAACATCACATATGTTGTATTAAATTTAATGGACAACGGATATTTCATGCAATTAAATGCAATTAAATGCAAAGCAAAACAATGCAATGCAATGCAATGCAATGCAATTTCGATGCAAATACAATGCAATGCAAAGCAGAGAAATACAATGCAAAGCAATGCAAAGCAATGCAAAGCAATGCAAAGCAATAATGCAATGCAAAGCAATGCAATGCAATGCAATGCAATGCAATGCAATTTTAATGCAATGCAATTCAATGCAATGCAATGCAATTTAATAAAATGCAATTCAATGCAATGCAATGCAATGAAACATCACATGTCATATAATACTGCTTCAATAGACAAGGGAATAAATTATTTCTTTATGCTTCGCAATGCAACAGCTTATATGTTATATCTCTTCATATACACAACTAAACAAGTTTGTTATTTTATGCAATGCCATGAAAGATAGCATATTTAATGTATTTTACTTCACTGCACAACGAATTCAATTAGACTGAGTATGCAGAGCAATGCAATAACACATATTGTGTGTTTTATCTTCAATGAACATTGGAATAAGTTCGTTCTTGTAAGTTTTCCATTGCAACGGCACATATGATTATATACAATTCAATGAAACAGGTCATATCTTATGTGTTATCTCTTTAATGCAAAACGGAATAAGTCAGTTCAAATCATGATAAAGACTGTCACTTGTGTGATTCTTCAATGCACATGTCAGTTAGTCAAGGATCTGTATGCAAACATCATCTTTTCAATGCAAAGCGGAATTAGTAACTTTTGTGTGAAATTGTATGCACAACGGATGGATTTCTGTCGTGCATGCAATGCAAAAAAAGGGTTTGAATTAGTTCGTCACGATACAGACTGTGTGTGATTCTTCAATGCATATTTTAGTAATTCAGATTCTATATGCAAATATTACATTATATTTTCAATGCACAGGGGAATAAGTTAGCTTTAGTATGCAACTTAATGCAAAACGGATAGATTTATTTCGTGTATGCAAGGAAATGCAATTCTTTATGCTTCGCAATCCAACAGCTCATATGTTATGTTATGTTATATCTCTTCCATTACACAACTAAATGAGTTAGTTATTTTATGCAATGCTACGATAGCACATTTTATGTATTTTACTTCACTGCACAACGATTTCAGTATGCAGTGCAATGTGTGCCCATGTGTGTTATCTCTTCAATGAACATCGGAATAAGTTCCTTCTTGTAAGCATTGCAATGCAACAGCACATATGTTGTATGCAAGTCAATGGACAACGGATGGATATATTTCGTTCATGCAATGCAATGCAATGCAATTAACGTTATATAGATACTTCTATATGTTCGTCTATAACATCTCTTCTATAAACATCCTTCTGATGTTTTCATGAGCAGTCCTTGAACTTATAACTTTTTATACATACTCGTACACTCCGTCAAATGTTTCATCAGCCAGAGAAAAGTCCATATTGAACATAATTCTGGCCGTAAAGTCTATGATAGACTTGAGACTTGATGTTTCATCAGTCAGACTGTCGTCCATATTTGACCTACTAAACATATTTTGTAAAAGAGTCAACATAAAAAAGGTGCATATTTTACCTGAAGACATTTCTGGCAAAAAAAGTTCTGTATTTTGAACTTTTCTATTGATACTTTTAGACTCTTTCTAAAGTTTCAGCAGTAGTTCAAATAAAACTTTTAAAAAACTTTTAAAAACATTTCTGGCCAGAGTCATTGAACTTGAAGATTCACTTTTTTTTTATGCAAACTCCTTATGTATTATTAGCGTATCTTACTATGTGTTCTCACCTAAAATTCTCATATACTTCTTTTTTGATGTTACATTAACAATGTATTATTCCAAATTTGACTTAAAGAACACATTTCTGGCCAAAGAGTGCTTGATATTGAAACTCGTACATACTCAAAGACTTGATCTGATGTTTCATCATCCAGACTGGGGTCCATATTTGACCTACTGAAGATATTTTTGGTGAAAGAAGTCATCAAAGCGAAACTTACATGTGTTCTCATGGACTTCTTATGATGTTACATCAACAATATATTAGTCCATATTTGACATTGAATACATTTCTGGCCAAAGAGTGCTTCATATTTGATCTTTCTATACATACTCATACACTCCTTCTGATGTTTGATCAGGTAGAGAGTAGTCCAAATTTGACCTACTGAACAAATTTCTAGTGAAAGAGTCATCATAGGGTGACTTAAAATACATTTCTGGCCAATGAGTGCTTGATATTGAACTTTCTATACATACTCATAAACTCCTACTGATGCTTCAAAAGTCCTTTAGAAGACCATATCTGAGATTTTGATCTTTTTTCTGTTCAAAGGGTCTTCAAAAAATGTATAAACTTACAGACTCCTTCTGATGTTAAATCAGTCATACAGAGTTTCCTTATGGAACTACTGAACAAATTTCTGGCCAAAGAGTTCTTGAACATTATCTTAATATACAATCAGATTTTCTTCTTTTGGTGTTGTATTACCCACACTGAAGTCCATATTTGACTCAAGGAACATATTTCTGGACAAAGAATCCTCAATCTTTAACTTTCTATACATACTCATAGACTCCAACTGATGCTTCAAAAGTCCATATCTGAGATTGGGAAACTTTTTTCTGTTCAAAGGGTCTTCAAAAAATGTATAAACTTATAGACTCCTTCTGATGTTAAATAAATCAGCCATACAGAGGTTCCATATGGAACTACTGAACACATTTCTCACCAAAGAGTTCTTAATATTAACTTATACTGTCTTCTTTAGATGTTATATTAGCCACACTGAAGTCCATATTTTAATTTAAAAAATGTATAAACATTAATTCCTTCTGATGTTAAATCAGTCATACAGAGGTTCTTTATGGAACTACTGAACATATTTATGGCCAAAGACTTCTTGAACATTAACTTACTTATACACTCAGATTGTCTTATTTAGATGTTATTTTAGTCACACTGAGGTCCAAATTTAACTTCAAAAAATGTATAAACTTATAAAATCCTTCTGATGTTAAATAAATCAGCCATACAGCGGTTCCTTATGGAACTACTGAACATATTTCTCACCAAAGAGTTCTTGAACATTAATTTATACACTCAGATTGTCTTCTTTTGATGTTATATTAGTCACACTGAAGTAAATGTTTGACTCAAGGAACATAATTCTGGCCAAAGAATCCTGTCTTGAACTTTCTATACATACTCATAGACTCCTACTGATGCTTCAAAAGTCATTTAGAAGACCATATCTGAGATTTTGAACTTTTTTCTGTTCAAAGGGTCGTCAAAATTTTATAAACTTATAGACTCCTTCTGATGTTAAATAAATCAGCCATACAGCGGTTCCTTATGGAACTACTGAACATATTTCTCACCAAAGAGTTCTTGAACATTAATTTATACACTCAGATTGTCTTCTTTTGATGTTATTATTAGTCACACTGAGGTCCATATATAACTTTAAAAAAAATTTATAAACTTCTAAATTCCTTCTGATGTTAAATCAGTCATGCATAGGTTCTTTGTGGAACTACTGAACATATTTGTGGCCAAAGAGTTCTTGAACATTAACTTATACAATCAGATTGTCTTCTTTTGATGTTATATTAGCCACAGTAAAATCAATATCTGACTCAGGGAACATATTTCTGGCCAAAAGAATCCTCAGTCTTGAACTTTCTATCCATACTCATAGACGTTAATACTCACACTCATACTCATACTCATACTCACATACTCATAGACTGATGCTTCAAAGGTCGTTTAAAAGACCATATCTGAGATTTTGATCTTTTTTCTGTTCAAAGGCTCTTCAAAAAATGTATAAACTTACAGACTCCTTTTGATGTTAAATAAATCAGCCATACAGAGTTTCCTTATGGAACTACTGAACATATTTCTGTCCAAAGAGTTCTTGAACATTATATTAATATACAATCAGATTGTCTTCTTTTGATGTTATCTTAGCCACACTGAAGTAAATGTTTGACTCAAGGAACATATTTCTGGCCAAAGAATCCTCAATCTTGAACTTTCTATACATACTCATAGACTCCTACTGATGCTTCAAAGGTCATTTAAAAGACCATATCTGAGATTTTGATTTTTTTTTCTGTTCAAAGGGTCTTCAAACAATGTATAAACTTACAGACTCCTTCTGATGTTAAATCAGTCATACAGAGTTTCCTTATGGAACTACTGAACAAATTTCTGGCCAAAGAGTTCTTGAACATTATCTTAATATACAATCAGATTGTCTTCTTTTGATGTTATTTTAGCCACAGTAAAGTCCATATTTGACCCAAGGGACATATTTCTGGCCAAAGAATCCTCAGTCTTGAACTTTCTATACATACTCAAAGACTCCAACTGATGCTTCAAAAGTGATTTAGAAGACCATATCTGAGATTTTGAACTTATTTCTTTTCAAAGGGTCTTCAAAAAATGTATAAACTTATAGACTCCTTCTAATGTTAAATCAGTCATTCAGAGTTTACTTATGGAACTACTGAACATATTTCTGTCCAAAGAGTTCTTGAACATTATATTAATATACAATCAGATTGTCTTCTTTTGATGTTATATTATTCACACTGAAGTAAATGTTTGACTCCAGGAACATATTTCTGGCCAAAGAATCCTCAATCTTGAACTTTCTATACATACTCATAGACTCCTACTGATGCTTCAAAAGTCATATAGGAGACCATATCTGAGATTTTGAACTTTTTTCTTTTCAAAGGGTCTTCAAAAAATGTATAAACTTATAGACTCTTTTCTGATGTGAAATAAATCAGCCATACAGAGGTTCCTCATGGAACTACTGAACAATTTTCTCACCAAAGAGTTCTTGAACATTAACTTATACACTCAGATTGTCTTCTTTAGATGTTATTTTAGTCACACTGAGGTCCAAATTTAACTTAAAAAAATTTATAAACTTATAGACTCCTTCTGATGTTAAATCAGTCATACAGAGTTTACACATGGAACTACTGAACATATTTCTGGCCAAAGAGTTTTTGAACGTTATCTTAATATACAATCAGATTGTCTTCTTTTGATGTTATATTAGCCACACTGAAGTCCCTATTTGACTCAAGGAACAAATATTATTTCTGGCCAAAGAATCCTCAATCTTGAACTTTCTATACATACTCATAAACTCCTACTGATGCTTCAAAAGTCATTTGGAAGACAATATCTGAGATTTTGAACTTTTTTCTGTTCAAAGGGTCTTCAAAATTTTATAAACTTATAGACTCCTTCTGATGTTAAATAAATCAGCCATACAGAGGTTCCTACTGAACATATTTCTCACCAAAAAGTTCTTGAACATTCATTTATACACTCAGATTGTCTTCTTTTGATGTTATATTAGTCACACTGAGGTCCATATTTAACTTTAAAAAAAATGTATAAACTTATAAATTCCTTCTGATGTTAAATCAGTCATACAGAGGTTCCTTATGGAACTACTGAACATATTTCTCTGCCAAAGAGTTCTTGAACATTATCTTAATATACAATAAGATTGTCTTCTTTAGATGTTATATTAGCCACACTGAAGTCCATATTTGACTTGAAAAAATGTATAAACTGATAGACTCCTTCTGATCGAGGATTCTTTGCCCAGAAATATGTTCCTTCGGTTAAATATGGACTTTACTCTGGCTAATATAACATCAAAAGACAATCTGATTGTATATTAAGTTAATATTCAAGAACTCTTTGGCCACAAATATGTTCAGTAGTTCCATCAAGAACTAACTCATTCCGTAGTGCATTAAAGATATGTGCATTGGATTGCATTGCACACGATCAAGCGATGTGCATTGAAGAATAACATTAAGTAATATAACTTGTTGCTTTACAATGCATTCAAGAACTAACTCATTCCTTTATACGTTGAAGAGATGTGCAATGCAATCTGCTCTTGCATAGCATTGCACGTACGGATCAAGCATCGAAGAATGACAAATATCATATGCATTTTTTATGCATTTTTATGCATTCAGAACTCATTCCGTTGTCCGTTAAACAGATATGCAATGCAATCTCCTCTTTCATAGCATTGCAGATACGATCAAGCGTTGTGTCTTGAAAAATTACTTAATAGTCATATGCACTTTTTTGCATTGCAATGCATTCAAGAACTAACTCCTTTCGTCGTGCATTGAAGATACGATCAAGCGTTGTGCATTGAAGGATATAGCACTTGTTGCTTTGCAATGCAGTCAACAAATAACTAATTCATTTATGCCCTGAAGAGATGTACAATGCAATCTGCTCTTGCATAGCTTTGCACATACGATCAAGCGTTGTGCCTTGAAAAATTACTTAAAAGTCACATGAACTTTTTTGCATTGCAATGCATTCAAGAACTAACTCATTCCGTAGTGTATGTGCATCGGATTGCATTGCACATGATCAAGCGATGTGCATTGAAGAATATTATTTAATATAACTTGTTGCTTTGCAATGCATTCAAGAACTAACTCATTTCCTCGTGCATTGAAGATACGTGCATTGCATTGCACATATGATCAAGCGCTGTGCATTGAAGAATAACATTAATATAACTTAATTCAATATAATTAACTTAATTATAATATAATTCAAGAACTAACTCATTCCTTTATGCGTTGAAGAGATGTGCAATGCAATCTGCTCTTGAATAGTATTGCACATACGGATCAAGCATCGAAGAATAACAAAAATCATATGCATTTTTTATGTTGCAATGCATTCAAGAAATAACTCATTCCGTAGTGCAATAAAGAGATTTGCAATGCAATCTCCTCTTGCATAGCATTGCACATACGATCAAGCGTTGTGCACTGTAGAATAACATTAAAGTCAATTGCACTTTGTTGCATTGCAATGCATTCAAGAACTAACTAATTATGTAGTGCGTTGAAGAGATGTGCAATGCAATCTGCTTATGCACAGCATTGCAAATACGATCAAGCTTTGTGCAATGAAGTCATAAGTAATATGCACTTTGTTGATTTTCCACGCATACAAGAACTAACTCATGTGCATTGAAGTTAATTGCATTGTGTTGCATAAACGATCAAGCTTTTTCCTCATTAGCCTTCGCAATATATTGCATACTTCAACAAACCATTTTCATTTGCGTATAAAGGAAAATCATTGCATTAGCTGATTAATAACGATTTAACCTTGTTTGCTGAAGAAAAATATTTCAGCTATACACCTTTTGCATTGCCATGCCTACAAGATCTAAATCGTTTCGATATGCATTAAGATATGACTAATTGTATTGCATCACATAAACAGATTTAACGTATTATACTCTGAGAAATGAAAAGATAACATTTGGCACATGACAATGTGATTTCGCATTGCATTGCGCACTACAACTAACTTAATTTGTGTATGAAGGATAATTGCATTAGCAGTTGGAAAATTTTATACAATTTCAATTTGTATACTTGACGAGAAAACATAATATTGTGAAGAACTTTAAAATGCAATGCAATAATTAACTCATTCCGTTGTGTAACGAAGAGATTAGTTTATGTGCTGCTGCATTGCATTGAACACGATCAAATGTTGTGAAGAAGTTATGATAATGTATAGAAGATCATGATCGAGGAGTGTTTGGCCAGATATATGTTCAGTAAGTCAAGTAAGAGTATCGACTCTATCTGGTTGATGTAACATAAGAAAAACCCAATCAGTATGTCTATAAAGTTCAAGATTGAGAACTCTGTTGCCAGAAATATGTTCAAAAGGTAACATACCAGATGGCTTCCATCAGGAGTCAAGGAGTTTAATGTAAAGTTCAAAATTGAGGACTTTTTGTCCAGAAATATGTTTAGGTGGTTCACAACTGTTTTAAGTCAGTTACATAGAAATAGAGATTGGTCTAATTTAATGCTAAAAAGTAAGACTGATTGCAACTTGACTGACCGCTAGTTGGTCATAGTAGCACTTAAGTCACATTCTTAACATAATGGCTAAGTTTATGCAACTGGCCCCTGGAGTCAATCAGTTCTATAGAAAGTTCAAGATCGAGGATTCTTTGGCCAGAAATATGTTCCTTGGGTCAAATATGGACTTTACTGTGGCTAATATAACATCAAAAGAAGACAATCTTATTGTATATAAAGTGAATGTTCAAGAACTATTTGGCCACAAATATGTTCAGTAGTTCCATAAAGAACCTCTATAAGATTACACATTTTTAGAACGTGAAAACCCTTTGAACAGAAAAAAGTTCAAAAGGTCAGATATGGTCTTCTAAATGACTTTTGAAGCATCAGTAGGAGTCTATGAGTATGTATAGAGAATTCAAGATTGAGGATCAGTAGTTCCATAAGAAAACACTTTATGGCTGATTTAACATCAGAAGGAGTCTATAAGTTTATACATTTTTTGAAGACCCTTTGAACAGAAAAAAATTCAAATGGTCAGATATGGTCTTCTAAATGACTCACCCAAGATCGAGAGGTCGATCAAGATCGAGGATTCTTTGGCCAGAAATATGTTCCTTGGGTCAAATATGGACTACTGTATTGCTGATATAACCTCACAAGAAGTCAATCTATGTGTATAGTAAGTTAGTGTTAAGGACTCATTGGCAAGAAAATGTTCAGTAGGTCAAAAAATGAGTTTTGTATAACTGATGTGACATCAGGAGTCTACAAGAATCAATAGAAATTTCAAGATTGAGTACTCTTTGGCCAGACATATGTTCAGTAGTTCAAAATGGGACCTCTGTATGGCTTATTTAACATCTTTAGGTGTCTAAAAGTGCATATGCAAAGCAATGCAATGCATTGCAATGCAAAGCGATGCAAAGTAGTGCAATGCAATGCAATTGAACACAATAAAAAACAATGCAATGCAATGCAAAGCAAAGCGATGCAAAACGATGCGAAGCGATGCGAGGCGATGCAAAGCGATGCAAAGCGATGCAAAGCGATGCAAAGCGATGCAAAGCGATGCAAAGCGATGCAATGCAATGCAAAGCAATGCAAAGCAAAGCAAAGCAAAGCAATGCAATGCAATGCAATGCAATGCAATGCAAAGTAATACAATGCAAAGCAATGCAAAGCAATGCAAAGCAATGCAAAGCAATGCAAAGCAATACAATGCAATTAAATTGAATACAATAAAATACAATGCAATGCAAGGCGAAGCAAAGCAAAGCAAAGCAATGCAAAGCAAAGCAAAGCAATGCAAAGTAATGCAAAGCAATGCAAAGTAATGCAATGCAAAGCAATGCAATGCAAAAGCAATGCAATGCAAAAGCAATGCAAAGCAATGCAATGCAATGCTATGCAATGCAAAGCAATGCAATTGAATACAATAAAATAAAAGACAACGCAATTAAATGCAATGCAATGCAATACAATGCAATGCCACATCACAGATGTTATACTGCTTCAATGCACAAGGGAATCAGTTAGTTAGTTATTGTATGCAATGCTATTAAAGATAGCATATTTAATGTATGCAACATATGCACATGTGTGTTATCTCTTCAGTGAACATATTAATAGGTTATTTCTTGTAAGCATTGCAATGCAACATCACATATGTTGTATTAAATTTAATGGACAACGGATATTTCATGCAATTAAATGCAATTAAATGCAAAGCAAAACAATGCAATGCAATGCAATGCAATGCAATTTCAATGCAAATACAATGCAATGCAAAGCAGAGAAATACAATGCAAAGCAATGCAAAGCAATGCAAAGCAATAATGCAATGCAAAGCAATGCAATGCAATGCAATGCAATGCAATGCAATGCAATTTTAATGCAATGCAATTCAATGCAATTTAATAAAATGCAATTCAATGCAATGCAATGCAATGAAACATCACATGTCATATAATACTGCTTCAATAGACAAGGGAATAAATTATTTCTTTATGCTTCGCAATGCAACAGCTTATATGTTATATCTCTTCATATACACAACTAAACAAGTTTGTTATTTTATGCAATGCCATGAAAGATAGCATATTTAATGTATTTTACTTCACTGCACAACGAATTCAATTAGACTGAGTATGCAGAGCAATGCAATAACACATATTGTGTGTTTTATCTTCAATGAACATTGGAATAAGTTCGTTCTTGTAAGTTTTCCATTGCAACGGCACATATGATTATATACAATTCAATGAAACAGGTCATATCTTATGTGTTATCTCTTTAATGCAAAACGGAATAAGTCAGTTCAAATCATGATAAAGACTGTCACTTGTGTGATTCTTCAATGCACATGTCAGTTAGTCAAGGATCTGTATGCAAACATCATCTTTTCTATGCAAAGCGGAATTAGTAACTTTTGTGTGAAATTGTATGCACAACGGATGGATTTCTGTCGTGCATGCAATGCAAAAAAAGGGTTTGAATTAGTTCGTCACGATACAGACTGTGTGTGATTCTTCAATGCATATTTTAGTAATTCAGATTCTATATGCAAATATTACATTATATTTTCAATGCACAGGGGAATAAGTTAGCTTTAGTATGCAACTTAATGCAAAACGGATAGATTTATTTCGTGTATGCAAGGAAATGCAATTCTTTATGCTTCGCAATCCAACAGCTCATATGTTATGTTATGTTATATCTCTTCCATTACACAACTAAATGAGTTAGTTATTTTATGCAATGCTACGATAGCACATTTTATGTATTTTACTTCACTGCACAACGATTTCAGTATGCAGTGCAATGTGTGCCCATGTGTGTTATCTCTTCAATGAACATCGGAATAAGTTCCTTCTTGTAAGCATTGCAATGCAACAGCACATATGTTGTATGCAAGTCAATGGACAACGGATGGATATATTTCGTTCATGCAATGCAATGCAATGCAATTAACGTTATATAGATACTTCTATATGTTCGTCTATAACATCTCTTCTATAAACATCCTTCTGATGTTTTCATGAGCAGTCCTTGAACTTATAACTTTTTATACATACTCGTACACTCCGTCAAATGTTTCATCAGCCAGAGAAAAGTCCATATTGAACATAATTCTGGCCGTAAAGTCTATGATAGACTTGAGACTTGATGTTTCATCAGTCAGACTGTCGTCCATATTTGACCTACTAAACATATTTTGTAAAAGAGTCAACATAAAAAAGGTGCATATTTTACCTGAAGACATTTCTGGCAAAAAAAGTTCTGTATTTTGAACTTTTCTATTGATACTTTTAGACTCTTTCTAAAGTTTCAGCAGTAGTTCAAATAAAACTTTTAAAAAACTTTTAAAAACATTTCTGGCCAGAGTCATTGAACTTGAAGATTCACTTTTTTTTTATGCAAACTCCTTATGTATTATTAGCGTATCTTACTATGTGTTCTCACCTAAAATTCTCATATACTTCTTTTTTGATGTTACATTAACAATGTATTATTCCAAATTTGACTTAAAGAACACATTTCTGGCCAAAGAGTGCTTGATATTGAAACTCGTACATACTCAAAGACTTGATCTGATGTTTCATCATCCAGACTGGGGTCCATATTTGACCTACTGAAGATATTTTTGGTGAAAGAAGTCATCAAAGCGAAACTTACATGTGTTCTCATGGACTTCTTATGATGTTACATCAACAATATATTAGTCCATATTTGACATTGAATACATTTCTGGCCAAAGAGTGCTTCATATTTGATCTTTCTATACATACTCATACACTCCTTCTGATGTTTGATCAGGTAGAGAGTAGTCCAAATTTGACCTACTGAACAAATTTCTAGTGAAAGAGTCATCATAGGGTGACTTAAAATACATTTCTGGCCAATGAGTGCTTGATATTGAACTTTCTATACATACTCATAAACTCCTACTGATGCTTCAAAAGTCCTTTAGAAGACCATATCTGAGATTTTGATCTTTTTTCTGTTCAAAGGGTCTTCAAAAAATGTATAAACTTACAGACTCCTTCTGATGTTAAATCAGTCATACAGAGTTTCCTTATGGAACTACTGAACAAATTTCTGGCCAAAGAGTTCTTGAACATTATCTTAATATACAATCAGATTTTCTTCTTTTGGTGTTGTATTACCCACACTGAAGTCCATATTTGACTCAAGGAACATATTTCTGGACAAAGAATCCTCAATCTTTAACTTTCTATACATACTCATAGACTCCAACTGATGCTTCAAAAGTCCATATCTGAGATTGGGAAACTTTTTTCTGTTCAAAGGGTCTTCAAAAAATGTATAAACTTATAGACTCCTTCTGATGTTAAATAAATCAGCCATACAGAGGTTCCATATGGAACTACTGAACACATTTCTCACCAAAGAGTTCTTAATATTAACTTATACTGTCTTCTTTAGATGTTATATTAGCCACACTGAAGTCCATATTTTAATTTAAAAAATGTATAAACATTAATTCCTTCTGATGTTAAATCAGTCATACAGAGGTTCTTTATGGAACTACTGAACATATTTATGGCCAAAGACTTCTTGAACATTAACTTACTTATACACTCAGATTGTCTTATTTAGATGTTATTTTAGTCACACTGAGGTCCAAATTTAACTTCAAAAAATGTATAAACTTATAAAATCCTTCTGATGTTAAATAAATCAGCCATACAGCGGTTCCTTATGGAACTACTGAACATATTTCTCACCAAAGAGTTCTTGAACATTAATTTATACACTCAGATTGTCTTCTTTTGATGTTATATTAGTCACACTGAAGTAAATGTTTGACTCAAGGAACATAATTCTGGCCAAAGAATCCTGTCTTGAACTTTCTATACATACTCATAGACTCCTACTGATGCTTCAAAAGTCATTTAGAAGACCATATCTGAGATTTTGAACTTTTTTCTGTTCAAAGGGTCGTCAAAATTTTATAAACTTATAGACTCCTTCTGATGTTAAATAAATCAGCCATACAGCGGTTCCTTATGGAACTACTGAACATATTTCTCACCAAAGAGTTCTTGAACATTAATTTATACACTCAGATTGTCTTCTTTTGATGTTATTATTAGTCACACTGAGGTCCATATATAACTTTTAAAAAAATGTATAAACTTCTAAATTCCTTCTGATGTTAAATCAGTCATGCATAGGTTCTTTGTGGAACTACTGAACATATTTGTGGCCAAAGAGTTCTTGAACATTAACTTATACAATCAGATTGTCTTCTTTTGATGTTATATTAGCCACAGTAAAATCAATATCTTACTCAGGGAACATATTTCTGGCCAAAAGAATCCTCAGTCTTGAACTTTCTATCCATACTCATAGACGTTAATTCTCACACTCATACTCATACTCATACTCACATACTCATAGACTGATGCTTCAAAGGTCGTTTAAAAGACCATATCTGAGATTTTGATCTTTTTTCTGTTCAAAGGCTCTTCAAAAAATGTATAAACTTACAGACTCCTTTTGATGTTAAATAAATCAGCCATACAGAGTTTCCTTATGGAACTACTGAACATATTTCTGTCCAAAGAGTTCTTGAACATTATATTAATATACAATCAGATTGTCTTCTTTTGATGTTATCTTAGCCACACTGAAGTAAATGTTTGACTCAAGGAACATATTTCTGGCCAAAGAATCCTCAATCTTGAACTTTCTATACATACTCATAGACTCCTACTGATGCTTCAAAGGTCATTTAAAAGACCATATCTGAGATTTTGATTTTTTTTTCTGTTCAAAGGGTCTTCAAACAATGTATAAACTTACAGACTCCTTCTGATGTTAAATCAGTCATACAGAGTTTCCTTATGGAACTACTGAACAAATTTCTGGCCAAAGAGTTCTTGAACATTATCTTAATATACAATCAGATTGTCTTCTTTTGATGTTATTTTAGCCACAGTAAAGTCCATATTTGACCCAAGGGACATATTTCTGGCCAAAGAATCCTCAGTCTTGAACTTTCTATACATACTCAAAGACTCCAACTGATGCTTCAAAAGTGATTTAGAAGACCATATCTGAGATTTTGAACTTATTTCTTTTCAAAGGGTCTTCAAAAAATGTATAAACTTATAGACTCCTTCTAATGTTAAATCAGTCATTCAGAGTTTACTTATGGAACTACTGAACATATTTCTGTCCAAAGAGTTCTTGAACATTATATTAATATACAATCAGATTGTCTTCTTTTGATGTTATATTATTCACACTGAAGTAAATGTTTGACTCCAGGAACATATTTCTGGCCAAAGAATCCTCAATCTTGAACTTTCTATACATACTCATAGACTCCTACTGATGCTTCAAAAGTCATATAGGAGACCATATCTGAGATTTTGAACTTTTTTCTTTTCAAAGGGTCTTCAAAAAATGTATAAACTTATAGACTCTTTTCTGATGTGAAATAAATCAGCCATACAGAGGTTCCTCATGGAACTACTGAACAATTTTCTCACCAAAGAGTTCTTGAACATTAACTTATACACTCAGATTGTCTTCTTTAGATGTTATTTTAGTCACACTGAGGTCCAAATTTAACTTAAAAAAATTTATAAACTTATAGACTCCTTCTGATGTTAAATCAGTCATACAGAGTTTACACATGGAACTACTGAACATATTTCTGGCCAAAGAGTTTTTGAACGTTATCTTAATATACAATCAGATTGTCTTCTTTTGATGTTATATTAGCCACACTGAAGTCCCTATTTGACTCAAGGAACAAATATTATTTCTGGCCAAAGAATCCTCAATCTTGAACTTTCTATACATACTCATAAACTCCTACTGATGCTTCAAAAGTCATTTGGAAGACAATATCTGAGATTTTGAACTTTTTTCTGTTCAAAGGGTCTTCAAAATTTTATAAACTTATAGACTCCTTCTGATGTTAAATAAATCAGCCATACAGAGGTTCCTACTGAACATATTTCTCACCAAAGAGTTCTTGAACATTAATTTATACACTCAGATTGTCTTCTTTTGATGTTATATTAGTCACACTGAGGTCCATATTTAACTTTAAAAAAAATGTATAAACTTATAAATTCCTTCTGATGTTAAATCAGTCATACAGAGGTTCCTTATGGAACTACTGAACATATTTCTCTGCCAAAGAGTTCTTGAACATTATCTTAATATACAATAAGATTGTCTTCTTTAGATGTTATATTAGCCACACTGAAGTCCATATTTGACTTGAAAAAATGTATAAACTGATAGACTCCTTCTGATCGAGGATTCTTTGCCCAGAAATATGTTCCTTCGGTTAAATATGGACTTTACTCTGGCTAATATAACATCAAAAGACAATCTGATTGTATATTAAGTTAATATTCAAGAACTCTTTGGCCACAAATATGTTCAGTAGTTCCATCAAGAACTAACTCATTCCGTAGTGCATTAAAGATATGTGCATTGGATTGCATTGCACACGATCAAGCGATGTGCATTGAAGAATAACATTAAGTAATATAACTTGTTGCTTTACAATGCATTCAAGAACTAACTCATTCCTTTATACGTTGAAGAGATGTGCAATGCAATCTGCTCTTGCATAGCATTGCACGTACGGATCAAGCATCGAAGAATGACAAATATCATATGCATTTTTTATGCATTTTTATGCATTCAGAACTCATTCCGTTGTCCGTTAAACAGATATGCAATGCAATCTCCTCTTTCATAGCATTGCAGATACGATCAAGCGTTGTGTCTTGAAAAATTACTTAATAGTCATATGCACTTTTTTGCATTGCAATGCATTCAAGAACTAACTCCTTTCGTCGTGCATTGAAGATACGATCAAGCGTTGTGCATTGAAGGATATAAGTAATAGCACTTGTTGCTTTGCAATGCAGTCAACAAATAACTAATTCATTTATGCCCTGAACAGATGTACAATGCAATCTGCTCTTGCATAGCTTTGCACATACGATCAAGCGTTGTGCCTTGAAAAATTACTTAAAAGTCACATGAACTTTTTTGCATTGCAATGCATTCAAGAACTAACTCATTCCGTAGTGTATGTGCATCGGATTGCATTGCACATGATCAAGCGATGTGCATTGAAGAATATTATTTAATATAACTTGTTGCTTTGCAATGCATTCAAGAACTAACTCATTTCCTCGTGCATTGAAGATACGTGCATTGCATTGCACATACGATCAAGCGCTGTGCATTGAAGAATAACATTAATATAACTTAATTCAATATAATTAACTTAATTATAATATAATTCAAGAACTAACTCATTCCTTTATGCGTTGAAGAGATGTGCAATGCAATCTGCTCTTGAATAGTATTGCACATACGGATCAAGCATCGAAGAATAACAAAAATCATATGCATTTTTTATGTTGCAATGCATTCAAGAAATAACTCATTCCGTAGTGCAATAAAGAGATTTGCAATGCAATCTCCTCTTGCATAGCATTGCACATACGATCAAGCGTTGTGCACTGTAGAATAACATTAAAGTCAATTGCACTTTGTTGCATTACAATGCATTCAAGAACTAACTAATTATGTAGTGCGTTGAAGAGATGTGCAATGCAATCTGCTTATGCACAGCATTGCAAATACGATCAAGCTTTGTGCAATGAAGTCTAGAAAGAATATGCACTTTGTTGATTTTCCACGCATACAAGAACTAACTCATGTGCATTGAAGTTAATTGCATTGTGTTGCATAAACGATCAAACTTTTTCCTCATTAGCCTTCGCAATATATTGCATACTTCAACAAACCATTTTCATTTGCGTATAAAGGAAAATCATTGCATTAGCTGATTAATAACGATTTAACCTTGTTTGCTGAAGAAAAATATTTCAGCTATACACCTTTTGCATTGCCATGCCTACAAGATCTAAATCGTTTCGATATGCATTAAGATATGACTAATTGTATTGCATCACATAAACAGATTTAACGTATTATACTCTGAGAAATGAAAAGATAACATTTGGCACATGACAATGTGATTTCGCATTGCATTGCGCACTACAACTAACTTAATTTGTGTATGAAGGATAATTGCATTAGCAGTTGGAAAATTTTATACAATTTCAATTTGTATACTTGACGAGAAAACATAATATTGTGAAGAACTTTAAAATGCAATGCAATAATTAACTCATTCCGTTGTGTAACGAAGAGATTAGTTTATGTGCTGCTGCATTGCATTGAACACGATCAAATGTTGTGAAGAAGTTATGATAATGTATAGAAGATCATGATCGAGGAGTGTTTGGCCAGATATATGTTCAGTAAGTCAAGTAAGAGTATCGACTCTATCTGGTTGATGTAACATAAGAAAAACCCAATCAGTATGTCTATAAAGTTCAAGATTGAGAACTCTGTTGCCAGAAATATGTTCAAAAGGTCACATACCAGATGGCTTCCATCAGGAGTCAAGGAGTTTAATGTAAAGTTCAAAATTGAGGACTTTTTGTCCAGAAATATGTTTAGGTGGTTCACAACTGTTTTAAGTCAGTTACATAGAAATAGAGATTGGTCTAATTTAATGCTAAAAAGTAAGACTGATTGCAACTTGACTGACCGCTAGTTGGTCATAGTAGCACTTAAGTCACATTCTTAACATAATGGCTAAGTTTATGCAACTGGCCCCTGGAGTCAATCAGTTCTATAGAAAGTTCAAGATCGAGGATTCTTTGGCCAGAAATATGTTCCTTGGGTCAAATATGGACTTTACTGTGGCTAATATAACATCAAAAGAAGACAATCTTATTGTATATAAAGTGAATGTTCAAGAACTATTTGGCCACAAATATGTTCAGTAGTTCCATAAAGAACCTCTATAAGATTATACATTTTTAGAACGTGAAAACCCTTTGAACAGAAAAAAGTTCAAAAGGTCAGATATGGTCTTCTAAATGACTTTTGAAGCATCAGTAGGAGTCTATGAGTATGTATAGAGAATTCAAGATTGAGGATCAGTAGTTCCATAAGAAAACACTTTATGGCTGATTTAACATCAGAAGGAGTCTATAAGTTTATACATTTTTTGAAGACCCTTTGAACAGAAAAAAATTCAAATGGTCAGATATGGTCTTCTAAATGACTCACCCAAGATCGAGAGGTCGATCAAGATCGAGGATTCTTTGGCCAGAAATATGTTCCTTGGGTCAAATATGGACTACTGTATTGCTGATATAACCTCACAAGAAGTCAATCTATGTGTATAGTAAGTTAGTGTTAAGGACTCATTGGCAAGAAAATGTTCAGTAGGTCAAAAACTGAGTTTTGTATAACTGATGTGACATCAGGAGTCTACAAGAATCAATAGAAATTTCAAGATTGAGTACTCTTTGGCCAGACATATGTTCAGTAGTTCAAAATGGGACCTCTGTATGGCTTATTTAACATCTTTAGGTGTCTAAAAGTGCATATGCAAAGCAATGCAATGCATTGCAATGCAAAGCGATGCAAAGTAGTGCAATGCAATGCAATTGAACACAATAAAAAACAATGCAATGCAATGCAAAGCAAAGCGATGCAAAACGATGCGAAGCGATGCGAGGCGATGCAAAGCGATGCAAAGCGATGCAAAGCGATGCAAAGCGATGCAAAGCGATGCAAAGCGATGCAAAGCGATGCAATGCAATGCAAAGCAATGCAAAGCAATGCAAAGCAAAGCAAAGCAATGCAATGCAATGCAATGCAATGCAAAGTAATACAATGCAAAGCAATGCAAAGCAATGCAAAGCAATGCAAAGCAATGCAAAGCAATGCAAAGCAATTAAATTGAATACAATAAAATACAATGCAATGCAAGGCGAAGCAAAGCAAAGCAAAGCAATGCAAAGCAAAGCAAAGCAAAGCAATGCAAAGTAATGCAAAGCAATGCAAAGTAATGCAATGCAAAGCAATGCAATGCAAAAGCAATGCAATGCAAAAGCAATGCAAAGCAATGCAATGCAATGCAATGCTATGCAATGCAAAGCAATGCAATTGAATACAATAAAATAAAAGACAACGCAATTAAATGCAATGCAATGCAATACAATGCAATGCCACATCACAGATGTTATACTGCTTCAATGCACAAGGGAATCAGTTAGTTAGTTATTGTATGCAATGCTATTAAAGATAGCATATTTAATGTATGCAACATATGCACATGTGTGTTATCTCTTCAGTGAACATATTAATAGGTTCCTTCTTGTAAGCATTGCAATGCAACATCACAAATGTTGTATTAAATTTAATGGACAACGGATATTTCATGCAATTAAATGCAATTAAATGCAAATCAAAACAATGCAATGCAATGCAATGCAATGCAATTTCAATGCAAATACAATGCAATGCAAAGCAGAGAAATACAATGCAAAGCAATGCAAAGCAATGCAAAGCAATAATGCAATGCAAAGCAATGCAATGCAATGCAATGCAATGCAATGCAATTTTAATGCAATGCAATTCAATGCAATTTAATAAAATGCAATTCAATGCAATGCAATGCAATGAAACATCACATGTCATATAATACTGCTTCAATAGACAAGGGAATAAATTATTTCTTTATGCTTCGCAATGCAACAGCTTATATGTTATATCTCTTCATATACACAACTAAACAAGTTTGTTATTTTATGCAATGCCATGAAAGATAGCATATTTAATGTATTTTACTTCACTGCACAACGAATTCAATTAGACTGAGTATGCAGAGCAATGCAATAACACATATTGTGTGTTTTATCTTCAATGAACATTGGAATAAGTTCGTTCTTGTAAGTTTTCCATTGCAACGGCACATATGATTATATACAATTCAATGAAACAGGTCATATCTTATGTGTTATCTCTTTAATGCAAAACGGAATAAGTCAGTTCAAATCATGATAAAGACTGTCACTTGTGTGATTCTTCAATGCACATGTCAGTTAGTCAAGGATCTGTATGCAAACATCATCTTTTCAATGCAAAGCGGAATTAGTAACTTTTGTGTGAAATTGTATGCACAACGGATGGATTTCTGTCGTGCATGCAATGCAAAAAAAGGGTTTGAATTAGTTCGTCACGATACAGACTGTGTGTGATTCTTCAATGCATATTTTAGTAATTCAGATTCTATATGCAAATATTACATTATATTTTCAATGCACAGGGGAATAAGTTAGCTTTAGTATGCAACTTAATGCAAAACGGATAGATTTATTTCGTGTATGCAAGGAAATGCAATTCTTTATGCTTCGCAATCCAACAGCTCATATGTTATGTTATGTTATATCTCTTCCATTACACAACTAAATGAGTTAGTTATTTTATGCAATGCTACGATAGCACATTTTATGTATTTTACTTCACTGCACAACGATTTCAGTATGCAGTGCAATGTGTGCCCATGTGTGTTATCTCTTCAATGAACATCGGAATAAGTTCCTTCTTGTAAGCATTGCAATGCAACAGCACATATGTTGTATGCAAGTCAATGGACAACGGATGGATATATTTCGTTCATGCAATGCAATGCAATGCAATTAACGTTATATAGATACTTCTATATGTTCGTCTATAACATCTCTTCTATAAACATCCTTCTGATGTTTTCATGAGCAGTCCTTGAACTTATAACTTTTTATACATACTCGTACACTCCGTCAAATGTTTCATCAGCCAGAGAAAAGTCCATATTGAACATAATTCTGGCCGTAAAGTCTATGATAGACTTGAGACTTGATGTTTCATCAGTCAGACTGTCGTCCATATTTGACCTACTAAACATATTTTGTAAAAGAGTCAACATAAAAAAGGTGCATATTTTACCTGAAGACATTTCTGGCAAAAAAAGTTCTGTATTTTGAACTTTTCTATTGATACTTTTAGACTCTTTCTAAAGTTTCAGCAGTAGTTCAAATAAAACTTTTAAAAAACTTTTAAAAACATTTCTGGCCAGAGTCATTGAACTTGAAGATTCACTTTTTTTTTATGCAAACTCCTTATGTATTATTAGCGTATCTTACTATGTGTTCTCACCTAAAATTCTCATATACTTCTTTTTTGATGTTACATTAACAATGTATTATTCCAAATTTGACTTAAAGAACACATTTCTGGCCAAAGAGTGCTTGATATTGAAACTCGTACATACTCAAAGACTTGATCTGATGTTTCATCATCCAGACTGGGGTCCATATTTGACCTACTGAAGATATTTTTGGTGAAAGAAGTCATCAAAGCGAAACTTACATGTGTTCTCATGGACTTCTTATGATGTTACATCAACAATATATTAGTCCATATTTGACATTGAATACATTTCTGGCCAAAGACTGCTTCATATTTGATCTTTCTATACATACTCATACACTCCTTCTGATGTTTGATCAGGTAGAGAGTAGTCCAAATTTGACCTACTGAACAAATTTCTAGTGAAAGAGTCATCATAGGGTGACTTAAAATACATTTCTGGCCAATGAGTGCTTGATATTGAACTTTCTATACATACTCATAAACTCCTACTGATGCTTCAAAAGTCCTTTAGAAGACCATATCTGAGATTTTGATCTTTTTTCTGTTCAAAGGGTCTTCAAAAAATGTATAAACTTACAGACTCCTTCTGATGTTAAATCAGTCATACAGAGTTTCCTTATGGAACTACTGAACAAATTTCTGGCCAAAGAGTTCTTGAACATTATCTTAATATACAATCAGATTTTCTTCTTTTGGTGTTGTATTACCCACACTGAAGTCCATATTTGACTCAAGGAACATATTTCTGGACAAAGAATCCTCAATCTTTAACTTTCTATACATACTCATAGACTCCAACTGATGCTTCAAAAGTCCATATCTGAGATTGGGAAACTTTTTTCTGTTCAAAGGGTCTTCAAAAAATGTATAAACTTATAGACTCCTTCTGATGTTAAATAAATCAGCCATACAGATGTTCCATATGGAACTACTGAACACATTTCTCACCAAAGAGTTCTTAATATTAACTTATACTGTCTTCTTTAGATGTTATATTAGCCACACTGAAGTCCATATTTTAATTTAAAAAATGTATAAACATTAATTCCTTCTGATGTTAAATCAGTCATACAGAGGTTCTTTATGGAACTACTGAACATATTTATGGCCAAAGACTTCTTGAACATTAACTTACTTATACACTCAGATTGTCTTATTTAGATGTTATTTTAGTCACACTGAGGTCCAAATTTAACTTCAAAAAATGTATAAACTTATAAAATCCTTCTGATGTTAAATAAATCAGCCATACAGCGGTTCCTTATGTAACTACTGAACATATTTCTCACCAAAGAGTTCTTGAACATTAATTTATACACTCAGATTGTCTTCTTTTGATGTTATATTAGTCACACTGAAGTAAATGTTTGACTCAAGGAACATAATTCTGGCCAAAGAATCCTGTCTTGAACTTTCTATACATACTCATAGACTCCTACTGATGCTTCAAAAGTCATTTAGAAGACCATATCTGAGATTTTGAACTTTTTTCTGTTCAAAGGGTCGTCAAAATTTTATAAACTTATAGACTCCTTCTGATGTTAAATAAATCAGCCATACAGCGGTTCCTTATGGAACTACTGAACATATTTCTCACCAAAGAGTTCTTGAACATTAATTTATACACTCAGATTGTCTTCTTTTGATGTTATTATTAGTCACACTGAGGTCCATATATAACTTTAAAAAAAATTTATAAACTTCTAAATTCCTTCTGATGTTAAATCAGTCATGCATAGGTTCTTTGTGGAACTACTGAACATATTTGTGGCCAAAGAGTTCTTGAACATTAACTTATACAATCAGATTGTCTTCTTTTGATGTTATATTAGCCACAGTAAAATCAATATCTGACTCAGGGAACATATTTCTGGCCAAAAGAATCCTCAGTCTTGAACTTTCTATCCATACTCATAGACGTTAATACTCACACTCATACTCATACTCATACTCACATACTCATAGACTGATGCTTCAAAGGTCGTTTAAAAGACCATATCTGAGATTTTGATCTTTTTTCTGTTCAAAGGCTCTTCAAAAAATGTATAAACTTACAGACTCCTTTTGATGTTAAATAAATCAGCCATACAGAGTTTCCTTATGGAACTACTGAACATATTTCTGTCCAAAGAGTTCTTGAACATTATATTAATATACAATCAGATTGTCTTCTTTTGATGTTATCTTAGCCACACTGAAGTAAATGTTTGACTCAAGGAACATATTTCTGGCCAAAGAATCCTCAATCTTGAACTTTCTATACATACTCATAGACTCCTACTGATGCTTCAAAGGTCATTTAAAAGACCATATCTGAGATTTTGATTTTTTTTTCTGTTCAAAGGGTCTTCAAACAATGTATAAACTTACAGACTCCTTCTGATGTTAAATCAGTCATACAGAGTTTCCTTATGGAACTACTGAACAAATTTCTGGCCAAAGAGTTCTTGAACATTATCTTAATATACAATCAGATTGTCTTCTTTTGATGTTATTTTAGCCACAGTAAAGTCCATATTTGACCCAAGGGACATATTTCTGGCCAAAGAATCCTCAGTCTTGAACTTTCTATACATACTCAAAGACTCCAACTGATGCTTCAAAAGTGATTTAGAAGACCATATCTGAGATTTTGAACTTATTTCTTTTCAAAGGGTCTTCAAAAAATGTATAAACTTATAGACTCCTTCTAATGTTAAATCAGTCATACAGAGTTTACTTATGGAACTACTGAACATATTTCTGTCCAAAGAGTTCTTGAACATTATATTAATATACAATCAGATTGTCTTCTTTTGATGTTATATTATTCACACTGAAGTAAATGTTTGACTCCAGGAACATATTTCTGGCCAAAGAATCCTCAATCTTGAACTTTCTATACATACTCATAGACTCCTACTGATGCTTCAAAAGTCATATAGGAGACCATATCTGAGATTTTGAACTTTTTTCTGTTCAAAGGGTCTTCCAAAAATGTATAAACTTATAGACTCTTTTCTGATGTGAAATAAATCAGCCATACAGAGGTTCCTCATGGAACTACTGAACAATTTTCTCACCAAAGAGTTCTTGAACATTAACTTATACACTCAGATTGTCTTCTTTAGATGTTATTTTAGTCACACTGAGGTCCAAATTTAACTTCAAAAAATGTATAAACTTATAGACTCCTTCTGATGTTAAATCAGTCATACAGAGTTTACACATGGAACTACTGAACATATTTCTGGCCAAAGAGTTTTTGAACGTTATCTTAATATACAATCAGATTGTCTTCTTTTGATGTTATATTAGCCACACTGAAGTCCCTATTTGACTCAAGGAACAAATATTATTTCTGGCCAAAGAATCCTCAATCTTGAACTTTCTATACATACTCATAAACTCCTACTGATGCTTCAAAAGTCATTTGGAAGACAATATCTGAGATTTTGAACTTTTTTCTGTTCAAAGGGTCTTCAAAATTTTATAAACTTATAGACTCCTTCTGATGTTAAATAAATCAGCCATACAGAGGTTCCTACTGAACATATTTCTCACCAAAGAGTTCTTGAACATTAATTTATACACTCAGATTGTCTTCTTTTGATGTTATATTAGTCACACTGAGGTCCATATTTAACTTTTAAAAAAATGTATAAACTTATAAATTCCTTCTGATGTTAAATCAGTCATACAGAGGTTCCTTATGGAACTACTGAACATATTTCTCTGCCAAAGAGTTCTTGAACATTATCTTAATATACAATAAGATTGTCTTCTTTAGATGTTATATTAGCCACACTGAAGTCCATATTTGACTTGAAAAAATGTATAAACTGATAGACTCCTTCTGATCGAGGATTCTTTGCCCAGAAATATGTTCCTTCGGTTAAATATGGACTTTACTCTGGCTAATATAACATCAAAAGACAATCTGATTGTATATTAAGTTAATATTCAAGAACTCTTTGGCCACAAATATGTTCAGTAGTTCCATCAAGAACTAACTCATTCCGTAGTGCATTAAAGATATGTGCATTGGATTGCATTGCACACGATCAAGCGATGTGCATTGAAGAATAACATTAAGTAATATAACTTGTTGCTTTACAATGCATTCAAGAACTAACTCATTCCTTTATACGTTGAAGAGATGTGCAATGCAATCTGCTCTTGCATAGCATTGCACGTACGGATCAAGCATCGAAGAATGACAAATATCATATGCATTTTTTATGCATTTTTATGCATTCAGAACTCATTCCGTTGTCCGTTAAACAGATATGCAATGCAATCTCCTCTTTCATAGCATTGCAGATACGATCAAGCGTTGTGTCTTGAAAAATTACTTAATAGTCATATGCACTTTTTTGCATTGCAATGCATTCAAGAACTAACTCCTTTCGTCGTGCATTGAAGATACGATCAAGCGTTGTGCATTGAAGGATATAAGTAATAGCACTTGTTGCTTTGCAATGCAGTCAACAAATAACTAATTCATTTATGCCCTGAACAGATGTACAATGCAATCTGCTCTTGCATAGCTTTGCACATACGATCAAGCGTTGTGCCTTGAAAAATTACTTAAAAGTCACATGAACTTTTTTGCATTGCAATGCATTCAAGAACTAACTCATTCCGTAGTGTATGTGCATCGGATTGCATTGCACATGATCAAGCGATGTGCATTGAAGAATATTATTTAATATAACTTGTTGCTTTGCAATGCATTCAAGAACTAACTCATTTCCTCGTGCATTGAAGATACGTGCATTGCATTGCACATACGATCAAGCGCTGTGCATTGAAGAATAACATTAATATAACTTAATTCAATATAATTAACTTAATTATAATATAATTCAAGAACTAACTCATTCCTTTATGCGTTGAAGAGATGTGCAATGCAATCTGCTCTTGAATAGTATTGCACATACGGATCAAGCATCGAAGAATAACAAAAATCATATGCATTTTTTATGTTGCAATGCATTCAAGAAATAACTCATTCCGTAGTGCAATAAAGAGATTTGCAATGCAATCTCATCTTGCATAGCATTGCACATACGATCAAGCGTTGTGCACTGTAGAATAACATTAAAGTCAATTGCACTTTGTTGCATTGCAATGCATTCAAGAACTAACTAATTATGTAGTGCGTTGAAGAGATGTGCAATGCAATCTGCTTATGCACAGCATTGCAAATACGATCAAGCTTTGTGCAATGAAGTCATAAGTAATATGCACTTTGTTGATTTTCCACGCATACAAGAACTAACTCATGTGCATTGAAGTTAATTGCATTGTGTTGCATAAACGATCAAGCTTTTTCCTCATTAGCCTTCGCAATATATTGCATACTTCAACAAACCATTTTCATTTGCGTATAAAGGAAAATCATTGCATTAGCTGATTAATAACGATTTAACCTTGTTTGCTGAAGAAAAATATTTCAGCTATACACCTTTTGCATTGCCATGCCTACAAGATCTAAATCGTTTCGATATGCATTAAGATATGACTAATTGTATTGCATCACATAAACAGATTTAACGTATTATACTCTGAGAAATGAAAAGATAACATTTGGCACATGACAATGTGATTTCGCATTGCATTGCGCACTACAACTAACTTAATTTGTGTATGAAGGATAATTGCATTAGCAGTTGGAAAATTTTATACAATTTCAATTTGTATACTTGACGAGAAAACATAATATTGTGAAGAACTTTAAAATGCAATGCAATAATTAACTCATTCCGTTGTGTAACGAAGAGATTAGTTTATGTGCTGCTGCATTGCATTGAACACGATCAAATGTTGTGAAGAAGTTATGATAATGTATAGAAGATCATGATCGAGGAGTGTTTGGCCAGATATATGTTCAGTAAGTCAAGTAAGAGTATCGACTCTATCTGGTTGATGTAACATAAGAAAAACCCAATCAGTATGTCTATAAAGTTCAAGATTGAGAACTCTGTTGCCAGAAATATGTTCAAAAGGTCACATACCAGATGGCTTCCATCAGGAGTCAAGGAGTTTAATGTAAAGTTCAAAATTGAGGACTTTTTGTCCAGAAATATGTTTAGGTGGTTCACAACTGTTTTAAGTCAGTTACATAGAAATAGAGATTGGTCTAATTTAATGCTAAAAAGTAAGACTGATTGCAACTTGACTGACCGCTAGTTGGTCATAGTAGCACTTAAGTCACATTCTTAACATAATGGCTAAGTTTATGCAACTGGCCCCTGGAGTCAATCAGTTCTATAGAAAGTTCAAGATCGAGGATTCTTTGGCCAGAAATATGTTCCTTGGGTCAAATATGGACTTTACTGTGGCTAATATAACATCAAAAGAAGACAATCTTATTGTATATAAAGTGAATGTTCAAGAACTATTTGGCCACAAATATGTTCAGTAGTTCCATAAAGAACCTCTATAAGATTACACATTTTTAGAACGTGAAAACCCTTTGAACAGAAAAAAGTTCAAAAGGTCAGATATGGTCTTCTAAATGACTTTTGAAGCATCAGTAGGAGTCTATGAGTATGTATAGAGAATTCAAGATTGAGGATCAGTAGTTCCATAAGAAAACACTTTATGGCTGATTTAACATCAGAAGGAGTCTATAAGTTTATACATTTTTTGAAGACCCTTTGAACAGAAAAAAATTCAAATGGTCAGATATGGTCTTCTAAATGACTCACCCAAGATCGAGAGGTCGATCAAGATCGAGGATTCTTTGGCCAGAAATATGTTCCTTGGGTCAAATATGGACTACTGTATTGCTGATATAACCTCACAAGAAGTCAATCTATGTGTATAGTAAGTTAGTGTTAAGGACTCATTGGCAAGAAAATGTTCAGTAGGTCAAAAACTGAGTTTTGTATAACTGATGTGACATCAGGAGTCTACAAGAATCAATAGAAATTTCAAGATTGAGTACTCTTTGGCCAGACATATGTTCAGTAGTTCAAAATGGGACCTCTGTATGGCTTATTTAACATCTTTAGGTGTCTAAAAGTGCATATGCAAAGCAATGCAATGCATTGCAATGCAAAGCGATGCAAAGTAGTGCAATGCAATGCAATTGAACACAATAAAAAACAATGCAATGCAATGCAAAGCAAAGCGATGCAAAACGATGCGAAGCGATGCGAGGCGATGCAAAGCGATGCAAAGCGATGCAAAGCGATGCAAAGCGATGCAAAGCGATGCAAAGCGATGCAATGCAATGCAAAGCAAAGCAAAGCAAAGCAATGCAATGCAATGCAATGCAATGCAAAGTAATACAATGCAAAGCAATGCAAAGCAATGCAAAGCAATGCAAAGCAATGCAAAGCAATACAATGCAATTAAATTGAATACAATAAAATACAATGCAATGCAAGGCGAAGCAAAGCAAAGCAAAGCAATGCAAAGCAAAGCAAAGCAATGCAAAGTAATGCAAAGCAATGCAAAGTAATGCAATGCAAAGCAATGCAATGCAAAAGCAATGCAATGCAAAAGCAATGCAAAGCAATGCAATGCAATGCTATGCAATGCAAAGCAATGCAATTGAATACAATAAAATAAAAGACAACGCAATTAAATGCAATGCAATGCAATACAATGCAATGCCACATCACAGATGTTATACTGCTTCAATGCACAAGGGAATCAGTTAGTTAGTTATTGTATGCAATGCTATTAAAGATAGCATATTTAATGTATGCAAAATATGCACATGTGTGTTATCTCTTCAGTGAACATATTAATAGGTTCCTTCTTGTAAGCATTGCAATGCAACATCACATATGTTGTATTAAATTTAATGGACAACGGATATTTCATGCAATTAAATGCAATTAAATGCAAAGCAAAACAATGCAATGCAATGCAATGCAATGCAATTTCAATGCAAATACAATGCAATGCAAAGCAGAGAAATACAATGCAAAGCAATGCAAAGCAATGCAAAGCAATAATGCAATGCAAAGCAATGCAATGCAATGCAATGCAATTTTAATGCAATGCAATTCAATGCAATGCAATTTAATAAAATGCAATTCAATGCAATGCAATGCAATGCAATGAAACATCACATGTCATATAATACTGCTTCAATAGACAAGGGAATAAATTATTTCTTTATGCTTCGCAATGCAACAGCTTATATGTTATATCTCTTCATATACACAACTAAACAAGTTTGTTATTTTATGCAATGCCATGAAAGATAGCATATTTAATGTATTTTACTTCACTGCACAACGAATTCAATTAGACTGAGTATGCAGAGCAATGCAATAACACATATTGTGTGTTTTATCTTCAATGAACATTGGAATAAGTTCGTTCTTGTAAGTTTTCCATTGCAACGGCACATATGATTATATACAATTCAATGAAACAGGTCATATCTTATGTGTTATCTCTTTAATGCAAAACGGAATAAGTCAGTTCAAATCATGATAAAGACTGTCACTTGTGTGATTCTTCAATGCACATGTCAGTTAGTCAAGGATCTGTATGCAAACATCATCTTTTCAATGCAAAGCGGAATTAGTAACTTTTGTGTGAAATTGTATGCACAACGGATGGATTTCTGTCGTGCATGCAATGCAAAAAAAGGGTTTGAATAAGTTCGTCACGATACAGACTGTGTGTGATTCTTCAATGCATATTTTAGTAATTCAGATTCTATATGCAAATATTACATTATATTTTCAATGCACAGGGGAATAAGTTAGCTTTAGTATGCAACTTAATGCAAAACGGATAGATTTATTTCGTGTATGCAAGGAAATGCAATTCTTTATGCTTCGCAATCCAACAGCTCATATGTTATGTTATGTTATATCTCTTCCATTACACAACTAAATGAGTTAGTTATTTTATGCAATGCTACGATAGCACATTTTATGTATTTTACTTCACTGCACAACGATTTCAGTATGCAGTGCAATGTGTGCCCATGTGTGTTATCTCTTCAATGAACATCGGAATAAGTTCCTTCTTGTAAGCATTGCAATGCAACAGCACATATGTTGTATGCAAGTCAATGGACAACGGATGGATATATTTCGTTCATGCAATGCAATGCAATGCAATTAACGTTATATAGATACTTCTATATGTTCGTCTATAACATCTCTTCTATAAACATCCTTCTGATGTTTTCATGAGCAGTCCTTGAACTTATAACTTTTTATACATACTCGTACACTCCGTCAAATGTTTCATCAGCCAGAGAAAAGTCCATATTGAACATAATTCTGGCCGTAAAGTCTATGATAGACTTGAGACTTGATGTTTCATCAGTCAGACTGTCGTCCATATTTGACCTACTAAACATATTTTGTAAAAGAGTCAACATAAAAAAGGTGCATATTTTACCTGAAGACATTTCTGGCAAAAAAAGTTCTGTATTTTGAACTTTTCTATTGATACTTTTAGACTCTTTCTAAAGTTTCAGCAGTAGTTCAAATAAAACTTTAAAAAAACTTTTAAAAACATTTCTGGCCAGAGTCATTGAACTTGAAGATTCACTTTTTTTTTATGCAAACTCCTTATGTATTATTAGCGTATCTTACTATGTGTTCTCACCTAAAATTCTCATATACTTCTTTTTTGATGTTACATTAACAATGTATTATTCCAAATTTGACTTAAAGAACACATTTCTGGCCAAAGAGTGCTTGATATTGAAACTCGTACATACTCAAAGACTTGATCTGATGTTTCATCATCCAGACTGGGGTCCATATTTGACCTACTGAAGATATTTTTGGTGAAAGAAGTCATCAAAGCGAAACTTACATGTGTTCTCATGGACTTCTTATGATGTTACATCAACAATATATTAGTCCATATTTGACATTGAATACATTTCTGGCCAAAGAGTGCTTCATATTTGATCTTTCTATACATACTCATACACTCCTTCTGATGTTTGATCAGGTAGAGAGTAGTCCAAATTTGACCTACTGAACAAATTTCTAGTGAAAGAGTCATCATAGGGTGACTTAAAATACATTTCTGGCCAATGAGTGCTTGATATTGAACTTTCTATACATACTCATAAACTCCTACTGATGCTTCAAAAGTCCTTTAGAAGACCATATCTGAGATTTTGATCTTTTTTCTGTTCAAAGGGTCTTCAAAAAATGTATAAACTTACAGACTCCTTCTGATGTTAAATCAGTCATACAGAGTTTCCTTATGGAACTACTGAACAAATTTCTGGCCAAAGAGTTCTTGAACATTATCTTAATATACAATCAGATTTTCTTCTTTTGGTGTTGTATTACCCACACTGAAGTCCATATTTGACTCAAGGAACATATTTCTGGACAAAGAATCCTCAATCTTTAACTTTCTATACATACTCATAGACTCCAACTGATGCTTCAAAAGTCCATATCTGAGATTGGGAAACTTTTTTCTGTTCAAAGGGTCTTCAAAAAATGTATAAACTTATAGACTCCTTCTGATGTTAAATAAATCAGCCATACAGAGGTTCCATATGGAACTACTGAACACATTTCTCACCAAAGAGTTCTTAATATTAACTTATACTGTCTTCTTTAGATGTTATATTAGCCACACTGAAGTCCATATTTTAATTTAAAAAATGTATAAACATTAATTCCTTCTGATGTTAAATCAGTCATACAGAGGTTCTTTATGGAACTACTGAACATATTTATGGCCAAAGACTTCTTGAACATTAACTTACTTATACACTCAGATTGTCTTATTTAGATGTTATTTTAGTCACACTGAGGTCCAAATTTAACTTCAAAAAATGTATAAACATAAAATCCTTCTGATGTTAAATAAATCAGCCATACAGCGGTTCCTTATGGAACTACTGAACATATTTCTCACCAAAGAGTTCTTGAACATTAATTTATACACTCAGATTGTCTTCTTTTGATGTTATATTAGTCACACTGAAGTAAATGTTTGACTCAAGGAACATAATTCTGGCCAAAGAATCCTGTCTTGAACTTTCTATACATACTCATAGACTCCTACTGATGCTTCAAAAGTCATTTAGAAGACCATATCTGAGATTTTGAACTTTTTTCTGTTCAAAGGGTCGTCAAAATTTTATAAACTTATAGACTCCTTCTGATGTTAAATAAATCAGCCATACAGCGGTTCCTTATGGAACTACTGAACATATTTCTCACCAAAGAGTTCTTGAACATTAATTTATACACTCAGATTGTCTTCTTTTGATGTTATTATTAGTCACACTGAGGTCCATATATAACTTAAAAAAAAAATTATAAACTTCTAAATTCCTTCTGATGTTAAATCAGTCATGCATAGGTTCTTTGTGGAACTACTGAACATATTTGTGGCCAAAGAAATCTTGAACATTAACTTATACAATCAGATTGTCTTCTTTTGATGTTATATTAGCCACAGTAAAATCAATATCTGACTCAGGGAACATATTTCTGGCCAAAAGAATCCTCAGTCTTGAACTTTCTATCCATACTCATAGACGTTAATACTCACACTCATACTCATACTCATACTCACATACTCATAGACTGATGCTTCAAAGGTCATTTAAAAGACCATATCTGAGATTTTGATCTTTTTTCTGTTCAAAGGCTCTTCAAAAAATTTATAAACTTACAGACTCCTTTTGATGTTAAATAAATCAGCCATACAGAGTTTCCTTATGGAACTACTGAACATATTTCTGTCCAAAGAGTTCTTGAACATTATATTAATATACAATCAGATTGTCTTCTTTTGATGTTATCTTAGCCACACTGAAGTAAATGTTTGACTCAAGGAACATATTTCTGGCCAAAGAATCCTCAATCTTGAACTTTCTATACATACTCATAGACTCCTACTGATGCTTCAAAGGTCATTTAAAAGACCATATCTGAGATTTTGATTTTTTTTTTCTGTTCAAAGGGTCTTCAAACAATGTATAAACTTACAGACTCCTTCTGATGTTAAATCAGTCATACAGAGTTTCCTTATGGAACTACTGAACAAATTTCTGGCCAAAGAGTTCTTGAACATTATCTTAATATACAATCAGATTGTCTTCTTTTGATGTTATTTTAGCCACAGTAAAGTCCATATTTGACTCAAGGGACATATTTCTGGCCAAATAATCCTCAGTCTTGAACTTTCTATACATACTCAAAGACTCCAACTGATGCTTCAAAAGTGATTTAGAAGACCATATCTGAGATTTTGAACTTATTTCTTTTCAAAGGGTCTTCAAAAAATGTATAAACTTATAGACTCCTTCTAATGTTAAATCAGTCATACAGAGTTTACTTATGGAACTACTGAACATATTTCTGTCCAAAGAGTTCTTGAACATTATATTAATATACAATCAGATTGTCTTCTTTTGATGTTATTTTAGCCACAGTAAAGTCCATATTTGACTCAAGGGACATATTTCTGGCCAAAGAATCCTCAGTCTTGAACTTTCTATACATACTCAAAGACTCCAACTGATGCTTTAAAAGTGATTTAGAAGACCATATCTGAGATTTTGAACTTATTTCTTTTCAAAGGGTCTTCAAAAAATGTATAAACTTATAGACTCCTTCTAATGTTAAATCAGTCATACAGAGTTTACTTATGGAACTACTGAACATATTTCTGTCCAAAGAGTTCTTGAACATTATATTAATATACAATCAGATTGTCTTCTTTTGATGTTATATTATTCACACTGAAGTAAATGTTTGACTCCAGGAACATATTTCTGGCCAAAGAATCCTCAATCTTGAACTTTCTATACATACTCATAGACTCCTACTGATGCTTCAAAAGTCATATAGGAGACCATATCTGAGATTTTGAACTTTTTTCTGTTCAAAGGGTCTTCAAAAAATGTATAAACTTATAGACTCTTTTCTGATGTGAAATAAATCAGCCATACAGAGGTTCCTCATGGAACTACTGAACAATTTTCTCACCAAAGAGTTCTTGAACATTAACTTATACACTCAGATTGTCTTCTTTAGATGTTATTTTAGTCACACTGAGGTCCAAATTTAACTTAAAAAAATGTATAAACTTATAGACTCCTTCTGATGTTAAATCAGTCATACAGAGTTTACACATGGAACTACTGAACATATTTCTGGCCAAAGAGTTTTTGAACGTTATCTTAATATACAATCAGATTGTCTTCTTTTGATGTTATATTAGCCACACTGAAGTCCCTATTTGACTCAAGGAACAAATATTATTTCTGGCCAAAGAATCCTCAATCTTGAACTTTCTATACATACTCATAAACTCCTACTGATGCTTCAAAAGTCATTTGGAAGACAATATCTGAGATTTTGAACTTTTTTCTGTTCAAAGGGTCTTCAAAATTTTATAAACTTATAGACTCCTTCTGATGTTAAATAAATCAGCCATACAGAGGTTCCTACTGAACATATTTCTCACCAAAGAGTTCTTGAACATTAATTTATACACTCAGATTGTCTTCTTTTGATGTTATATTAGTCACACTGAGGTCCATATTTAACTTTAAAAAAAATGTATAAACTTATAAATTCCTTCTGATGTTAAATCAGTCATACAGAGGTTCCTTATGGAACTACTGAACATATTTCTCTGCCAAAGAGTTCTTGAACATTATCTTAATATACAATAAGATTGTCTTCTTTAGATGTTATATTAGCCACACTGAAGTCCATATTTGACTTGAAAAAATGTATAAACTGATAGACTCCTTCTGATCGAGGATTCTTTGCCCAGAAATATGTTCCTTCGGTTAAATATGGACTTTACTCTGGCTAATATAACATCAAAAGACAATCTGATTGTATATTAAGTTAATATTCAAGAACTCTTTGGCCACAAATATGTTCAGTAGTTCCATCAAGAACTAACTCATTCCGTAGTGCATTAAAGATATGTGCATTGGATTGCATTGCACACGATCAAGCGATGTGCATTGAAGAATAACATTAAGTAATATAACTTGTTGCTTTACAATGCATTCAAGAACTAACTCATTCCTTTATACGTTGAAGAGATGTGCAATGCAATCTGCTCTTGCATAGCATTGCACGTACGGATCAAGCATCGAAGAATGACAAATATCATATGCATTTTTTATGCATTTTTATGCATTCAGAACTCATTCCGTTGTCCGTTAAACAGATATGCAATGCAATCTCCTCTTTCATAGCATTGCAGATACGATCAAGCGTTGTGTCTTGAAAAATTACTTAATAGTCATATGCACTTTTTTGCATTGCAATGCATTCAAGAACTAACTCCTTTCGTCGTGCATTGAAGATACGATCAAGCGTTGTGCATTGAAGGATATAAGTAATAGCACTTGTTGCTTTGCAATGCAGTCAACAAATAACTAATTCATTTATGCCCTGAAGAGATGTACAATGCAATCTGCTCTTGCATAGCTTTGCACATACGATCAAGCGTTGTGCCTTGAAAAATTACTTAAAAGTCACATGAACTTTTTTGCATTGCAATGCATTCAAGAACTAACTCATTCCGTAGTGTATGTGCATCGGATTGCATTGCACATGATCAAGCGATGTGCATTGAAGAATATTATTTAATATAACTTGTTGCTTTGCAATGCATTCAAGAACTAACTCATTTCCTCGTGCATTGAAGATACGTGCATTGCATTGCACATACGATCAAGCGCTGTGCATTGAAGAATAACATTAATATAACTTAATTCAATATAATTAACTTAATTATAATATAATTCAAGAACTAACTCATTCCTTTATGCGTTGAAGAGATGTGCAATGCAATCTGCTCTTGAATAGTATTGCACATACGGATCAAGCATCGAAGAATAACAAAAATCATATGCATTTTTTATGTTGCAATGCATTCAAGAAATAACTCATTCCGTAGTGCAATAAAGAGATTTGCAATGCAATCTCCTCTTGCATAGCATTGCACATACGATCAAGCGTTGTGCACTGTAGAATAACATTAAAGTCAATTGCACTTTGTTGCATTGCAATGCATTCAAGAACTAACTAATTATGTAGTGCGTTGAAGAGATGTGCAATGCAATCTGCTTATGCACAGCATTGCAAATACGATCAAGCTTTGTGCAATGAAGTCATAAGTAATATGCACTTTGTTGATTTTCCACGCATACAAGAACTAACTCATGTGCATTGAAGTTAATTGCATTGTGTTGCATAAACGATCAAGCTTTTTCCTCATTAGCCTTCGCAATATATTGCATACTTCAACAAACCATTTTCATTTGCGTATAAAGGAAAATCATTGCATTAGCTGATTAATAACGATTTAACCTTGTTTGCTGAAGAAAAATATTTCAGCTATACACCTTTTGCATTGCCATGCCTACAAGATCTAAATCGTTTCGATATGCATTAAGATATGACTAATTGTATTGCATCACATAAACAGATTTAACGTATTATACTCTGAGAAATGAAAAGATAACATTTGGCACATGACAATGTGATTTCGCATTGCATTGCGCACTACAACTAACTTAATTTGTGTATGAAGGATAATTGCATTAGCAGTTGGAAAATTTTATACAATTTCAATTTGTATACTTGACGAGAAAACATAATATTGTGAAGAACTTTAAAATGCAATGCAATAATTAACTCATTCCGTTGTGTAACGAAGAGATTAGTTTATGTGCTGCTGCATTGCATTGAACACGATCAAATGTTGTGAAGAAGTTATGATAATGTATAGAAGATCATGATCGAGGAGTGTTTGGCCAGATATATGTTCAGTAAGTCAAGTAAGAGTATCGACTCTATCTGGTTGATGTAACATAAGAAAAACCCAATCAGTATGTCTATAAAGTTCAAGATTGAGAACTCTGTTGCCAGAAATATGTTCAAAAGGTCACATACCAGATGGCTTCCATCAGGAGTCAAGGAGTTTAATGTAAAGTTCAAAATTGAGGACTTTTTGTCCAGAAATATGTTTAGGTGGTTCACAACTGTTTTAAGTCAGTTACATGGAAATAGAGATTGGTCTAATTTAATGCTAAAAAGTAAGACTGATTGCAACTTGACTGACCGCTAGTTGGTCATAGTAGCACTTAAGTCACATTCTTAACATAATGGCTAAGTTTATGCAACTGGCCCCTGGAGTCAATCAGTTCTATAGAAAGTTCAAGATCGAGGATTCTTTGGCCAGAAATATGTTCCTTGGGTCAAATATGGACTTTACTGTGGCTAATATAACATCAAAAGAAGACAATCTTATTGTATATAAAGTGAATGTTCAAGAACTATTTGGCCACAA
Organism: Semotilus atromaculatus; assembly: GCA_031834385.1. Lineage (NCBI taxonomy): Eukaryota > Metazoa > Chordata > Actinopteri > Cypriniformes > Leuciscidae > Semotilus > Semotilus atromaculatus. Next base: position 18,847,464 of record JAULUF010000020.1, on the reverse strand, counting down.
ATATGTTCAGTAGTTCCATAAAGAACCTCTATAAGATTACACATTTTTAGAACGTGAAAACCCTTTGAACAGAAAAAAGTTCAAAAGGTCAGATATGGTCTTCTAAATGACTTTTGAAGCATCAGTAGGAGTCTATGAGTATGTATAGAGAATTCAAGATTGAGGATCAGTAGTTCCATAAGAAAACACTTTATGGCTGATTTAACATCAGAAGGAGTCTATAAGTTTATACATTTTTTGAAGACCCTTTGAACAGAAAAAAATTCAAATGGTCAGATATGGTCTTCTAAATGACTCACCCAAGATCGAGAGGTCGATCAAGATCGAGGATTCTTTGGCCAGAAATATGTTCCTTGGGTCAAATATGGACTACTGTATTGCTGATATAACCTCACAAGAAGTCAATCTATGTGTATAGTAAGTTAGTGTTAAGGACTCATTGGCAAGAAAATGTTCAGTAGGTCAAAAACTGAGTTTTGTATAACTGATGTGACATCAGGAGTCTACAAGAATCAATAGAAATTTCAAGATTGAGTACTCTTTGGCCAGACATATGTTCAGTAGTTCAAAATGGGACCTCTGTATGGCTTATTTAACATCTTTAGGTGTCTAAAAGTGCATATGCAAAGCAATGCAATGCATTGCAATGCAAAGCGATGCAAAGTAGTGCAATGCAATGCAATTGAACACAATAAAAAACAATGCAATGCAATGCAAAGCAAAGCGATGCAAAACGATGCGAAGCGATGCGAGGCGATGCAAAGCGATGCAAAGCGATGCAAAGCGATGCAAAGCGATGCAAAGCGATGCAAAGCGATGCAATGCAATGCAAAGCAAAGCAAAGCAATGCAATGCAATGCAATGCAATGCAAAGTAATACAATGCAAAGCAATGCAAAGCAATGCAAAGCAATGCAAAGCAATGCAAAGCAATACAATGCAATTAAATTGAATACAATAAAATACAATGCAATGCAAGGCGAAGCAAAGCAAAGCAAAGCAATGCAAAGCAAAGCAAAGCAATGCAAAGTAATGCAAAGCAATGCAAAGTAATGCAATGCAAAGCAATGCAATGCAAAAGCAATGCAATGCAAAAGCAATGCAAAGCAATGCAATGCAATGCTATGCAATGCAAAGCAATGCAATTGAATACAATAAAATAAAAGACAACGCAATTAAATGCAATGCAATGCAATACAATGCAATGCCACATCACAGATGTTATACTGCTTCAATGCACAAGGGAATCAGTTAGTTAGTTATTGTATGCAATGCTATTAAAGATAGCATATTTAATGTATGCAAAATATGCACATGTGTGTTATCTCTTCAGTGAACATATTAATAGGTTCCTTCTTGTAAGCATTGCAATGCAACATCACATATGTTGTATTAAATTTAATGGACAACGGATATTTCATGCAATTAAATGCAATTAAATGCAAAGCAAAACAATGCAATGCAATGCAATGCAATTTCAATGCAAATACAATGCAATGCAAAGCAGAGAAATACAATGCAAAGCAATGCAAAGCAATGCAAAGCAATAATGCAATGCAAAGCAATGCAATGCAATGCAATGCAATTTTAATGCAATGCAATTCAATGCAATGCAATTTAATAAAATGCAATTCAATGCAATGCAATGCAATGCAATGAAACATCACATGTCATATAATACTGCTTCAATAGACAAGGGAATAAATTATTTCTTTATGCTTCGCAATGCAACAGCTTATATGTTATATCTCTTCATATACACAACTAAACAAGTTTGTTATTTTATGCAATGCCATGAAAGATAGCATATTTAATGTATTTTACTTCACTGCACAACGAATTCAATTAGACTGAGTATGCAGAGCAATGCAATAACACATATTGTGTGTTTTATCTTCAATGAACATTGGAATAAGTTCGTTCTTGTAAGTTTTCCATTGCAACGGCACATATGATTATATACAATTCAATGAAACAGGTCATATCTTATGTGTTATCTCTTTAATGCAAAATGGAATAAGTCAGTTCAAATCATGATAAAGACTGTCACTTGTGTGATTCTTCAATGCACATGTCAGTTAGTCAAGGATCTGTATGCAAACATCATCTTTTCAATGCAAAGCGGAATTAGTAACTTTTGTGTGAAATTGTATGCACAACGGATGGATTTCTGTCGTGCATGCAATGCAAAAAAAGGGTTTGAATAAGTTCGTCACGATACAGACTGTGTGTGATTCTTCAATGCATATTTTAGTAATTCAGATTCTATATGCAAATATTACATTATATTTTCAATGCACAGGGGAATAAGTTAGCTTTAGTATGCAACTTAATGCAAAACGGATAGATTTATTTCGTGTATGCAAGGAAATGCAATTCTTTATGCTTCGCAATCCAACAGCTCATATGTTATGTTATGTTATATCTCTTCCATTACACAACTAAATGAGTTAGTTATTTTATGCAATGCTACGATAGCACATTTTATGTATTTTACTTCACTGCACAACGATTTCAGTATGCAGTGCAATGTGTGCCCATGTGTGTTATCTCTTCAATGAACATCGGAATAAGTTCCTTCTTGTAAGCATTGCAATGCAACAGCACATATGTTGTATGCAAGTCAATGGACAACGGATGGATATATTTCGTTCATGCAATGCAATGCAATGCAATTAACGTTATATAGATACTTCTATATGTTCGTCTATAACATCTCTTCTATAAACATCCTTCTGATGTTTTCATGAGCAGTCCTTGAACTTATAACTTTTTATACATACTCGTACACTCCGTCAAATGTTTCATCAGCCAGAGAAAAGTCCATATTGAACATAATTCTGGCCGTAAAGTCTATGATAGACTTGAGACTTGATGTTTCATCAGTCAGACTGTCGTCCATATTTGACCTACTAAACATATTTTGTAAAAGAGTCAACATAAAAAAGGTGCATATTTTACCTGAAGACATTTCTGGCAAAAAAAGTTCTGTATTTTGAACTTTTCTATTGATACTTTTAGACTCTTTCTAAAGTTTCAGCAGTAGTTCAAATAAAACTTTTAAAAAACTTTTAAAAACATTTCTGGCCAGAGTCATTGAACTTGAAGATTCACTTTTTTTTTATGCAAACTCCTTATGTATTATTAGCGTATCTTACTATGTGTTCTCACCTAAAATTCTCATATACTTCTTTTTTGATGTTACATTAACAATGTATTATTCCAAATTTGACTTAAAGAACACATTTCTGGCCAAAGAGTGCTTGATATTGAAACTCGTACATACTCAAAGACTTGATCTGATGTTTCATCATCCAGACTGGGGTCCATATTTGACCTACTGAAGATATTTTTGGTGAAAGAAGTCATCAAAGCGAAACTTACATGTGTTCTCATGGACTTCTTATGATGTTACATCAACAATATATTAGTCCATATTTGACATTGAATACATTTCTGGCCAAAGAGTGCTTCATATTTGATCTTTCTATACATACTCATACACTCCTTCTGATGTTTGATCAGGTAGAGAGTAGTCCAAATTTGACCTACTGAACAAATTTCTAGTGAAAGAGTCATCATAGGGTGACTTAAAATACATTTCTGGCCAATGAGTGCTTGATATTGAACTTTCTATACATACTCATAAACTCCTACTGATGCTTCAAAAGTCCTTTAGAAGACCATATCTGAGATTTTGATCTTTTTTCTGTTCAAAGGGTCTTCAAAAAATGTATAAACTTACAGACTCCTTCTGATGTTAAATCAGTCATACAGAGTTTCCTTATGGAACTACTGAACAAATTTCTGGCCAAAGAGTTCTTGAACATTATCTTAATATACAATCAGATTTTCTTCTTTTGGTGTTGTATTACCCACACTGAAGTCCATATTTGACTCAAGGAACATATTTCTGGACAAAGAATCCTCAATCTTTAACTTTCTATACATACTCATAGACTCCAACTGATGCTTCAAAAGTCCATATCTGAGATTGGGAAACTTTTTTCTGTTCAAAGGGTCTTCAAAAAATGTATAAACTTATAGACTCCTTCTGATGTTAAATAAATCAGCCATACAGAGGTTCCATATGGAACTACTGAACACATTTCTCACCAAAGAGTTCTTAATATTAACTTATACTGTCTTCTTTAGATGTTATATTAGCCACACTGAAGTCCATATTTTAATTTAAAAAATGTATAAACATTAATTCCTTCTGATGTTAAATCAGTCATACAGAGGTTCTTTATGGAACTACTGAACATATTTATGGCCAAAGACTTCTTGAACATTAACTTACTTATACACTCAGATTGTCTTATTTAGATGTTATTTTAGTCACACTGAGGTCCAAATTTAACTTCAAAAAATGTATAAACATAAAATCCTTCTGATGTTAAATAAATCAGCCATACAGCGGTTCCTTATGGAACTACTGAACATATTTCTCACCAAAGAGTTCTTGAACATTAATTTATACACTCAGATTGTCTTCTTTTGATGTTATATTAGTCACACTGAAGTAAATGTTTGACTCAAGGAACATAATTCTGGCCAAAGAATCCTGTCTTGAACTTTCTATACATACTCATAGACTCCTACTGATGCTTCAAAAGTCATTTAGAAGACCATATCTGAGATTTTGAACTTTTTTCTGTTCAAAGGGTCGTCAAAATTTTATAAACTTATAGACTCCTTCTGATGTTAAATAAATCAGCCATACAGCGGTTCCTTATGGAACTACTGAACATATTTCTCACCAAAGAGTTCTTGAACATTAATTTATACACTCAGATTGTCTTCTTTTGATGTTATTATTAGTCACACTGAGGTCCATATATAACTTTAAAAAAAATTTATAAACTTCTAAATTCCTTCTGATGTTAAATCAGTCATGCATAGGTTCTTTGTGGAACTACTGAACATATTTGTGGCCAAAGAAATCTTGAACATTAACTTATACAATCAGATTGTCTTCTTTTGATGTTATATTAGCCACAGTAAAATCAATATCTGACTCAGGGAACATATTTCTGGCCAAAAGAATCCTCAGTCTTGAACTTTCTATCCATACTCATAGACGTTAATACTCACACTCATACTCATACTCATACTCACATACTCATAGACTGATGCTTCAAAGGTCGTTTAAAAGACCATATCTGAGATTTTGATCTTTTTTCTGTTCAAAGGCTCTTCAAAAAATTTATAAACTTACAGACTCCTTTTGATGTTAAATAAATCAGCCATACAGAGTTTCCTTATGGAACTACTGAACATATTTCTGTCCAAAGAGTTCTTGAACATTATATTAATATACAATCAGATTGTCTTCTTTTGATGTTATCTTAGCCACACTGAAGTAAATGTTTGACTCAAGGAACATATTTCTGGCCAAAGAATCCTCAATCTTGAACTTTCTATACATACTCATAGACTCCTACTGATGCTTCAAAGGTCATTTAAAAGACCATATCTGAGATTTTGATTTTTTTTTTCTGTTCAAAGGGTCTTCAAACAATGTATAAACTTACAGACTCCTTCTGATGTTAAATCAGTCATACAGAGTTTCCTTATGGAACTACTGAACAAATTTCTGGCCAAAGAGTTCTTGAACATTATCTTAATATACAATCAGATTGTCTTCTTTTGATGTTATATTAGCCACAGTAAAGTCCATATTTGACTCAAGGGACATATTTCTGGCCAAAGAATCCTCAGTCTTGAACTTTCTATACATACTCAAAGACTCCAACTGATGCTTCAAAAGTGATTTAGAAGACCATATCTGAGATTTTGAACTTATTTCTTTTCAAAGGGTCTTCAAAAAATGTATAAACTTATAGACTCCTTCTAATGTTAAATCAGTCATACAGAGTTTACTTATGGAACTACTGAACATATTTCTGTCCAAAGAGTTCTTGAACATTATATTAATATACAATCAGATTGTCTTCTTTTGATGTTATATTATTCACACTGAAGTAAATGTTTGACTCCAGGAACATATTTCTGGCCAAAGAATCCTCAATCTTGAACTTTCTATACATACTCATAGACTCCTACTGATGCTTCAAAAGTCATATAGGAGACCATATCTGAGATTTTGAACTTTTTTCTGTTCAAAGGGTCTTCAAAAAATGTATAAACTTATAGACTCTTTTCTGATGTGAAATAAATCAGCCATACAGAGGTTCCTCATGGAACTACTGAACAATTTTCTCACCAAAGAGTTCTTGAACATTAACTTATACACTCAGATTGTCTTCTTTAGATGTTATTTTAGTCACACTGAGGTCCAAATTTAACTTAAAAAAATGTATAAACTTATAAATTCCTTCTGATGTTAAATCAGTCATACAGAGGTTCCTTATGGAACTACTGAACATATTTCTCTGCCAAAGAGTTCTTGAACATTATCTTAATATACAATAAGATTGTCTTCTTTAGATGTTATATTAGCCACACTGAAGTCCATATTTGACTTGAAAAAATGTATAAACTGATAGACTCCTTCTGATCGAGGATTCTTTGCCCAGAAATATGTTCCTTCGGTTAAATATGGACTTTACTCTGGCTAATATAACATCAAAAGACAATCTGATTGTATATTAAGTTAATATTCAAGAACTCTTTGGCCACAAATATGTTCAGTAGTTCCATCAAGAACTAACTCATTCCGTAGTGCATTAAAGATATGTGCATTGGATTGCATTGCACACGATCAAGCGATGTGCATTGAAGAATAACATTAAGTAATATAACTTGTTGCTTTACAATGCATTCAAGAACTAACTCATTCCTTTATACGTTGAAGAGATGTGCAATGCAATCTGCTCTTGCATAGCATTGCACGTACGGATCAAGCATCGAAGAATGACAAATATCATATGCATTTTTTATGCATTTTTATGCATTCAGAACTCATTCCGTTGTCCGTTAAACAGATATGCAATGCAATCTCCTCTTTCATAGCATTGCAGATACGATCAAGCGTTGTGTCTTGAAAAATTACTTAATAGTCATATGCACTTTTTTGCATTGCAATGCATTCAAGAACTAACTCCTTTCGTCGTGCATTGAAGATACGATCAAGCGTTGTGCATTGAAGGATATAAGTAATAGCACTTGTTGCTTTGCAATGCAGTCAACAAATAACTAATTCATTTATGCCCTGAAGAGATGTACAATGCAATCTGCTCTTGCATAGCTTTGCACATACGATCAAGCGTTGTGCCTTGAAAAATTACTTAAAAGTCACATGAACTTTTTTGCATTGCAATGCATTCAAGAACTAACTCATTCCGTAGTGTATGTGCATCGGATTGCATTGCACATGATCAAGCGATGTGCATTGAAGAATATTATTTAATATAACTTGTTGCTTTGCAATGCATTCAAGAACTAACTCATTTCCTCGTGCATTGAAGATACGTGCATTGCATTGCACATACGATCAAGCGCTGTGCATTGAAGAATAACATTAATATAACTTAATTCAATATAATTAACTTAATTATAATATAATTCAAGAACTAACTCATTCCTTTATGCGTTGAAGAGATGTGCAATGCAATCTGCTCTTGAATAGTATTGCACATACGGATCAAGCATCGAAGAATAACAAAAATCATATGCATTTTTTATGTTGCAATGCATTCAAGAAATAACTCATTCCGTAGTGCAATAAAGAGATTTGCAATGCAATCTCCTCTTGCATAGCATTGCACATACGATCAAGCGTTGTGCACTGTAGAATAACATTAAAGTCAATTGCACTTTGTTGCATTGCAATGCATTCAAGAACTAACTAATTATGTAGTGCGTTGAAGAGATGTGCAATGCAATCTGCTTATGCACAGCATTGCAAATACGATCAAGCTTTGTGCAATGAAGTCATAAGTAATATGCACTTTGTTGATTTTCCACGCATACAAGAACTAACTCATGTGCATTGAAGTTAATTGCATTGTGTTGCATAAACGATCAAGCTTTTTCCTCATTAGCCTTCGCAATATATTGCATACTTCAACAAACCATTTTCATTTGCGTATAAAGGAAAATCATTGCATTAGCTGATTAATAACGATTTAACCTTGTTTGCTGAAGAAAAATATTTCAGCTATACACCTTTTGCATTGCCATGCCTACAAGATCTAAATCGTTTCGATATGCATTAAGATATGACTAATTGTATTGCATCACATAAACAGATTTAACGTATTATACTCTGAGAAATGAAAAGATAACATTTGGCACATGACAATGTGATTTCGCATTGCATTGCGCACTACAACTAACTTAATTTGTGTATGAAGGATAATTGCATTAGCAGTTGGAAAATTTTATACAATTTCAATTTGTATACTTGACGAGAAAACATAATATTGTGAAGAACTTTAAAATGCAATGCAATAATTAACTCATTCCGTTGTGTAACGAAGAGATTAGTTTATGTGCTGCTGCATTGCATTGAACACGATCAAATGTTGTGAAGAAGTTATGATAATGTATAGAAGATCATGATCGAGGAGTGTTTGGCCAGATATATGTTCAGTAAGTCAAGTAAGAGTATCGACTCTATCTGGTTGATGTAACATAAGAAAAACCCAATCAGTATGTCTATAAAGTTCAAGATTGAGAACTCTGTTGCCAGAAATATGTTCAAAAGGTCACATACCAGATGGCTTCCATCAGGAGTCAAGGAGTTTAATGTAAAGTTCAAAATTGAGGACTTTTTGTCCAGAAATATGTTTAGGTGGTTCACAACTGTTTTAAGTCAGTTACATAGAAATAGAGATTGGTCTAATTTAATGCTAAAAAGTAAGACTGATTGCAACTTGACTGACCGCTAGTTGGTCATAGTAGCACTTAAGTCACATTCTTAACATAATGGCTAAGTTTATGCAACTGGCCCCTGGAGTCAATCAGTTCTATAGAAAGTTCAAGATCGAGGATTCTTTGGCCAGAAATATGTTCCTTGGGTCAAATATGGACTTTACTGTGGCTAATATAACATCAAAAGAAGACAATCTTATTGTATATAAAGTGAATGTTCAAGAACTATTTGGCCACAAATATGTTCAGTAGTTCCATAAAGAACCTCTATAAGATTACACATTTTTAGAACGTGAAAACCCTTTGAACAGAAAAAAGTTCAAAAGGTCAGATATGGTCTTCTAAATGACTTTTGAAGCATCAGTAGGAGTCTATGAGTATGTATAGAGAATTCAAGATTGAGGATCAGTAGTTCCATAAGAAAACACTTTATGGCTGATTTAACATCAGAAGGAGTCTATAAGTTTATACATTTTTTGAAGACCCTTTGAACAGAAAAAAATTCAAATGGTCAGATATGGTCTTCTAAATGACTCACCCAAGATCGAGAGGTCGATCAAGATCGAGGATTCTTTGGCCAGAAATATGTTCCTTGGGTCAAATATGGACTACTGTATTGCTGATATAACCTCACAAGAAGTCAATCTATGTGTATAGTAAGTTAGTGTTAAGGACTCATTGGCAAGAAAATGTTCAGTAGGTCAAAAACTGAGTTTTGTATAACTGATGTGACATCAGGAGTCTACAAGAATCAATAGAAATTTCAAGATTGAGTACTCTTTGGCCAGACATATGTTCAGTAGTTCAAAATGGGACCTCTGTATGGCTTATTTAACATCTTTAGGTGTCTAAAAGTGCATATGCAAAGCAATGCAATGCATTGCAATGCAAAGCGATGCAAAGTAGTGCAATGCAATGCAATTGAACACAATAAAAAACAATGCAATGCAATGCAAAGCAAAGCGATGCAAAACGATGCGAAGCAATGCGAGGCGATGCAAAGCGATGCAAAGCGATGCAAAGCGATGCAAAGCGATGCAAAGCGATGCAAAGCGATGCAAAGCGATGCAAAGCGATGCAAAGCGATGCAATGCAATGCAAAGCAAAGCAAAGCAATGCAATGCAATGCAATGCAATGCAAAGTAATACAATGCAAAGCAATGCAAAGCCAGATATATGTTCAGTAAGTCAAGTAAGAGTATCGACTCTATCTGGTTGATGTAACATAAGAAAAACCCAATCAGTATGTCTATAAAGTTCAAGATTGAGAACTCTGTTGCCAGAAATATGTTCAAAAGGTCACATACCAGATGGCTTCCATCAGGAGTCAAGGAGTTTAATGTAAAGTTCAAAATTGAGGACTTTTTGTCCAGAAATATGTTTAGGTGGTTCACAACTGTTTTAAGTCAGTTACATAGAAATAGAGATTGGTCTAATTTAATGCTAAAAAGTAAGACTGATTGCAACTTGACTGACCGCTAGTTGGTCATAGTAGCACTTAAGTCACATTCTTAACATAATGGCTAAGTTTATGCAACTGGCCCCTGGAGTCAATCAGTTCTATAGAAAGTTCAAGATCGAGGATTCTTTGGCCAGAAATATGTTCCTTGGGTCAAATATGGACTTTACTGTGGCTAATATAACATCAAAAGAAGACAATCTTATTGTATATAAAGTGAATGTTCAAGAACTATTTGGCCACAAATATGTTCAGTAGTTCCATAAAGAACCTCTATAAGATTACACATTTTTAGAACGTGAAAACCCTTTGAACAGAAAAAAGTTCAAAAGGTCAGATATGGTCTTCTAAATGACTTTTGAAGCATCAGTAGGAGTCTATGAGTATGTATAGAGAATTCAAGATTGAGGATCAGTAGTTCCATAAGAAAACACTTTATGGCTGATTTAACATCAGAAGGAGTCTATAAGTTTATACATTTTTTGAAGACCCTTTGAACAGAAAAAAATTCAAATGGTCAGATATGGTCTTCTAAATGACTCACCCAAGATCGAGAGGTCGATCAAGATCGAGGATTCTTTGGCCAGAAATATGTTCCTTGGGTCAAATATGGACTACTGTATTGCTGATATAACCTCACAAGAAGTCAATCTATGTGTATAGTAAGTTAGTGTTAAGGACTCATTGGCAAGAAAATGTTCAGTAGGTCAAAAACTGAGTTTTGTATAACTGATGTGACATCAGGAGTCTACAAGAATCAATAGAAATTTCAAGATTGAGTACTCTTTGGCCAGACATATGTTCAGTAGTTCAAAATGGGACCTCTGTATGGCTTATTTAACATCTTTAGGTGTCTAAAAGTGCATATGCAAAGCAATGCAATGCATTGCAATGCAAAGCGATGCAAAGTAGTGCAATGCAATGCAATTGAACACAATAAAAAACAATGCAATGCAATGCAAAGCAAAGCGATGCAAAACGATGCGAAGCAATGCGAGGCGATGCAAAGCGATGCAAAGCGATGCAAAGCGATGCAAAGCGATGCAAAGCGATGCAAAGCGATGCAATGCAATGCAAAGCAAAGCAAAGCAATGCAATGCAATGCAATGCAATGCAAAGTAATACAATGCAAAGCAATGCAAAGCAATGCAAAGCAATGCAAAGCAATGCAAAGCAATGCAAAGCAATGCAAAGCAATACAATGCAATTAAATTGAATACAATAAAATACAATGCAATGCAAGGCGAAGCAAAGCAAAGCAAAGCAATGCAAAGCAAAGCAAAGCAATGCAAAGTAATGCAAAGCAATGCAAAGTAATGCAATGCAAAGCAATGCAATGCAAAAGCAATGCAATGCAAAAGCAATGCAAAGCAATGCAATGCAATGCTATGCAATGCAAAGCAATGCAATTGAATACAATAAAATAAAAGACAACGCAATTAAATGCAATGCAATGCAATACAATGCAATGCCACATCACAGATGTTATACTGCTTCAATGCACAAGGGAATCAGTTAGTTAGTTATTGTATGCAATGCTATTAAAGATAGCATATTTAATGTATGCAAAATATGCACATGTGTGTTATCTCTTCAGTGAACATATTAATAGGTTCCTTCTTGTAAGCATTGCAATGCAACATCACATATGTTGTATTAAATTTAATGGACAACGGATATTTCATGCAATTAAATGCAATTAAATGCAAAGCAAAACAATGCAATGCAATGCAATGCAATTTCAATGCAAATACAATGCAATGCAAAGCAGAGAAATACAATGCAAAGCAATGCAAAGCAATAATGCAATGCAAAGCAATGCAATGCAATGCAATGCAATTTTAATGCAATGCAATTCAATGCAATGCAATTTAATAAAATGCAATTCAATGCAATGCAATGCAATGCAATGAAACATCACATGTCATATAATACTGCTTCAATAGACAAGGGAATAAATTATTTCTTTATGCTTCGCAATGCAACAGCTTATATGTTATATCTCTTCATATACACAACTAAACAAGTTTGTTATTTTATGCAATGCCATGAAAGATAGCATATTTAATGTATTTTACTTCACTGCACAACGAATTCAATTAGACTGAGTATGCAGAGCAATGCAATAACACATATTGTGTGTTTTATCTTCAATGAACATTGGAATAAGTTCGTTCTTGTAAGTTTTCCATTGCAACGGCACATATGATTATATACAATTCAATGAAACAGGTCATATCTTATGTGTTATCTCTTTAATGCAAAATGGAATAAGTCAGTTCAAATCATGATAAAGACTGTCACTTGTGTGATTCTTCAATGCACATGTCAGTTAGTCAAGGATCTGTATGCAAACATCATCTTTTCAATGCAAAGCGGAATTAGTAACTTTTGTGTGAAATTGTATGCACAACGGATGGATTTCTGTCGTGCATGCAATGCAAAAAAAGGGTTTGAATAAGTTCGTCACGATACAGACTGTGTGTGATTCTTCAATGCATATTTTAGTAATTCAGATTCTATATGCAAATATTACATTATATTTTCAATGCACAGGGGAATAAGTTAGCTTTAGTATGCAACTTAATGCAAAACGGATAGATTTATTTCGTGTATGCAAGGAAATGCAATTCTTTGTGCTTCGCAATCCAACAGCTCATATGTTATGTTATGTTATATCTCTTCCATTACACAACTAAATGAGTTAGTTATTTTATGCAATGCTACGATAGCACATTTTATGTATTTTACTTCACTGCACAACGATTTCAGTATGCAGTGCAATGTGTGCCCATGTGTGTTATCTCTTCAATGAACATCGGAATAAGTTCCTTCTTGTAAGCATTGCAATGCAACAGCACATATGTTGTATGCAAGTCAATGGACAACGGATGGATATATTTCGTTCATGCAATGCAATGCAATGCAATTAACGTTATATAGATACTTCTATATGTTCGTCTATAACATCTCTTCTATAAACATCCTTCTGATGTTTTCATGAGCAGTCCTTGAACTTATAACTTTTTATACATACTCGTACACTCCGTCAAATGTTTCATCAGCCAGAGAAAAGTCCATATTGAACATAATTCTGGCCGTAAAGTCTATGATAGACTTGAGACTTGATGTTTCATCAGTCAGACTGTCGTCCATATTTGACCTACTAAACATATTTTGTAAAAGAGTCAACATAAAAAAGGTGCATATTTTACCTGAAGACATTTCTGGCAAAAAAAGTTCTGTATTTTGAACTTTTCTATTGATACTTTTAGACTCTTTCTAAAGTTTCAGCAGTAGTTCAAATAAAACTTTTAAAAAACTTTTAAAAACATTTCTGGCCAGAGTCATTGAACTTGAAGATTCACTTTTTTTTTATGCAAACTCCTTATGTATTATTAGCGTATCTTACTATGTGTTCTCACCTAAAATTCTCATATACTTCTTTTTTGATGTTACATTAACAATGTATTATTCCAAATTTGACTTAAAGAACACATTTCTGGCCAAAGAGTGCTTGATATTGAAACTCGTACATACTCAAAGACTTGATCTGATGTTTCATCATCCAGACTGGGGTCCATATTTGACCTACTGAAGATATTTTTGGTGAAAGAAGTCATCAAAGCGAAACTTACATGTGTTCTCATGGACTTCTTATGATGTTACATCAACAATATATTAGTCCATATTTGACATTGAATACATTTCTGGCCAAAGAGTGCTTCATATTTGATCTTTCTATACATACTCATACACTCCTTCTGATGTTTGATCAGGTAGAGAGTAGTCCAAATTTGACCTACTGAACAAATTTCTAGTGAAAGAGTCATCATAGGGTGACTTAAAATACATTTCTGGCCAATGAGTGCTTGATATTGAACTTTCTATACATACTCATAAACTCCTACTGATGCTTCAAAAGTCCTTTAGAAGACCATATCTGAGATTTTGATCTTTTTTCTGTTCAAAGGGTCTTCAAAAAATGTATAAACTTACAGACTCCTTCTGATGTTAAATCAGTCATACAGAGTTTCCTTATGGAACTACTGAACAAATTTCTGGCCAAAGAGTTCTTGAACATTATCTTAATATACAATCAGATTTTCTTCTTTTGGTGTTGTATTACCCACACTGAAGTCCATATTTGACTCAAGGAACATATTTCTGGACAAAGAATCCTCAATCTTTAACTTTCTATACATACTCATAGACTCCAACTGATGCTTCAAAAGTCCATATCTGAGATTGGGAAACTTTTTTCTGTTCAAAGGGTCTTCAAAAAATGTATAAACTTATAGACTCCTTCTGATGTTAAATAAATCAGCCATACAGAGGTTCCATATGGAACTACTGAACACATTTCTCACCAAAGAGTTCTTAATATTAACTTATACTGTCTTCTTTAGATGTTATATTAGCCACACTGAAGTCCATATTTTAATTTAAAAAATGTATAAACATTAATTCCTTCTGATGTTAAATCAGTCATACAGAGGTTCTTTATGGAACTACTGAACATATTTATGGCCAAAGACTTCTTGAACATTAACTTACTTATACACTCAGATTGTCTTATTTAGATGTTATTTTAGTCACACTGAGGTCCAAATTTAACTTCAAAAAATGTATAAACATAAAATCCTTCTGATGTTAAATAAATCAGCCATACAGCGGTTCCTTATGGAACTACTGAACATATTTCTCACCAAAGAGTTCTTGAACATTAATTTATACACTCAGATTGTCTTCTTTTGATGTTATATTAGTCACACTGAAGTAAATGTTTGACTCAAGGAACATAATTCTGGCCAAAGAATCCTGTCTTGAACTTTCTATACATACTCATAGACTCCTACTGATGCTTCAAAAGTCATTTAGAAGACCATATCTGAGATTTTGAACTTTTTTCTGTTCAAAGGGTCGTCAAAATTTTATAAACTTATAGACTCCTTCTGATGTTAAATAAATCAGCCATACAGCGGTTCCTTATGGAACTACTGAACATATTTCTCACCAAAGAGTTCTTGAACATTAATTTATACACTCAGATTGTCTTCTTTTGATGTTATTATTAGTCACACTGAGGTCCATATATAACTTTAAAAAAAATTTATAAACTTCTAAATTCCTTCTGATGTTAAATCAGTCATGCATAGGTTCTTTGTGGAACTACTGAACATATTTGTGGCCAAAGAAATCTTGAACATTAACTTATACAATCAGATTGTCTTCTTTTGATGTTATATTAGCCACAGTAAAATCAATATCTGACTCAGGGAACATATTTCTGGCCAAAAGAATCCTCAGTCTTGAACTTTCTATCCATACTCATAGACGTTAATACTCACACTCATACTCATACTCATACTCACATACTCATAGACTGATGCTTCAAAGGTCGTTTAAAAGACCATATCTGAGATTTTGATCTTTTTTCTGTTCAAAGGCTCTTCAAAAAATTTATAAACTTACAGACTCCTTTTGATGTTAAATAAATCAGCCATACAGAGTTTCCTTATGGAACTACTGAACATATTTCTGTCCAAAGAGTTCTTGAACATTATATTAATATACAATCAGATTGTCTTCTTTTGATGTTATCTTAGCCACACTGAAGTAAATGTTTGACTCAAGGAACATATTTCTGGCCAAAGAATCCTCAATCTTGAACTTTCTA
Organism: Semotilus atromaculatus; assembly: GCA_031834385.1. Classification (NCBI taxonomy): domain Eukaryota; kingdom Metazoa; phylum Chordata; class Actinopteri; order Cypriniformes; family Leuciscidae; genus Semotilus; species Semotilus atromaculatus. The sequence goes on along the minus strand of JAULUF010000020.1, from coordinate 18,831,485 downwards.
TACATACTCATAGACTCCTACTGATGCTTCAAAGGTCATTTAAAAGACCATATCTGAGATTTTGATTTTTTTTTTCTGTTCAAAGGGTCTTCAAACAATGTATAAACTTACAGACTCCTTCTGATGTTAAATCAGTCATACAGAGTTTCCTTATGGAACTACTGAACAAATTTCTGGCCAAAGAGTTCTTGAACATTATCTTAATATACAATCAGATTGTCTTCTTTTGATGTTATATTAGCCACAGTAAAGTCCATATTTGACTCAAGGGACATATTTCTGGCCAAAGAATCCTCAGTCTTGAACTTTCTATACATACTCAAAGACTCCAACTGATGCTTCAAAAGTGATTTAGAAGACCATATCTGAGATTTTGAACTTATTTCTTTTCAAAGGGTCTTCAAAAAATGTATAAACTTATAGACTCCTTCTAATGTTAAATCAGTCATACAGAGTTTACTTATGGAACTACTGAACATATTTCTGTCCAAAGAGTTCTTGAACATTATATTAATATACAATCAGATTGTCTTCTTTTGATGTTATATTATTCACACTGAAGTAAATGTTTGACTCCAGGAACATATTTCTGGCCAAAGAATCCTCAATCTTGAACTTTCTATACATACTCATAGACTCCTACTGATGCTTCAAAAGTCATATAGGAGACCATATCTGAGATTTTGAACTTTTTTCTGTTCAAAGGGTCTTCAAAAAATGTATAAACTTATAGACTCTTTTCTGATGTGAAATAAATCAGCCATACAGAGGTTCCTCATGGAACTACTGAACAATTTTCTCACCAAAGAGTTCTTGAACATTAACTTATACACTCAGATTGTCTTCTTTAGATGTTATTTTAGTCACACTGAGGTCCAAATTTAACTTTAAAAAATGTATAAACTTATAAATTCCTTCTGATGTTAAATCAGTCATACAGAGGTTCCTTATGGAACTACTGAACATATTTCTCTGCCAAAGAGTTCTTGAACATTATCTTAATATACAATAAGATTGTCTTCTTTAGATGTTATATTAGCCACACTGAAGTCCATATTTGACTTGAAAAAATTTATAAACTGATAGACTCCTTCTGATCGAGGATTCTTTGCCCAGAAATATGTTCCTTCGGTTAAATATGGACTTTACTCTGGCTAATATAACATCAAAAGACAATCTGATTGTATATTAAGTTAATATTCAAGAACTCTTTGGCCACAAATATGTTCAGTAGTTCCATCAAGAACTAACTCATTCCGTAGTGCATTAAAGATATGTGCATTGGATTGCATTGCACACGATCAAGCGATGTGCATTGAAGAATAACATTAAGTAATATAACTTGTTGCTTTACAATGCATTCAAGAACTAACTCATTCCTTTATACGTTGAAGAGATGTGCAATGCAATCTGCTCTTGCATAGCATTGCACGTACGGATCAAGCATCGAAGAATGACAAATATCATATGCATTTTTTATGCATTTTTATGCATTCAGAACTCATTCCGTTGTCCGTTAAACAGATATGCAATGCAATCTCCTCTTTCATAGCATTGCAGATACGATCAAGCGTTGTGTCTTGAAAAATTACTTAATAGTCATATGCACTTTTTTGCATTGCAATGCATTCAAGAACTAACTCCTTTCGTCGTGCATTGAAGATACGATCAAGCGTTGTGCATTGAAGGATATAAGTAATAGCACTTGTTGCTTTGCAATGCAGTCAACAAATAACTAATTCATTTATGCCCTGAACAGATGTACAATGCAATCTGCTCTTGCATAGCTTTGCACATACGATCAAGCGTTGTGCCTTGAAAAATTACTTAAAAGTCACATGAACTTTTTTGCATTGCAATGCATTCAAGAACTAACTCATTCCGTAGTGTATGTGCATCGGATTGCATTGCACATGATCAAGCGATGTGCATTGAAGAATATTATTTAATATAACTTGTTGCTTTGCAATGCATTCAAGAACTAACTCATTTCCTCGTGCATTGAAGATACGTGCATTGCATTGCACATACGATCAAGCGCTGTGCATTGAAGAATAACATTAATATAACTTAATTCAATATAATTAACTTAATTATAATATAATTCAAGAACTAACTCATTCCTTTATGCGTTGAAGAGATGTGCAATGCAATCTGCTCTTGAATAGTATTGCACATACGGATCAAGCATCGAAGAATAACAAAAATCATATGCATTTTTTATGTTGCAATGCATTCAAGAAATAACTCATTCCGTAGTGCAATAAAGAGATTTGCAATGCAATCTCCTCTTGCATAGCATTGCACATACGATCAAGCGTTGTGCACTGTAGAATAACATTAAAGTCAATTGCACTTTGTTGCATTGCAATGCATTCAAGAACTAACTAATTATGTAGTGCGTTGAAGAGATGTGCAATGCAATCTGCTTATGCACAGCATTGCAAATACGATCAAGCTTTGTGCAATGAAGTCATAAGTAATATGCACTTTGTTGATTTTCCACGCATACAAGAACTAACTCATGTGCATTGAAGTTAATTGCATTGTGTTGCATAAACGATCAAGCTTTTTCCTCATTAGCCTTCGCAATATATTGCATACTTCAACAAACCATTTTCATTTGCGTATAAAGGAAAATCATTGCATTAGCTGATTAATAACGATTTAACCTTGTTTGCTGAAGAAAAATATTTCAGCTATACACCTTTTGCATTGCCATGCCTACAAGATCTAAATCGTTTCGATATGCATTAAGATATGACTAATTGTATTGCATCACATAAACAGATTTAACGTATTATACTCTGAGAAATGAAAAGATAACATTTGGCACATGACAATGTGATTTCGCATTGCATTGCGCACTACAACTAACTTAATTTGTGTATGAAGGATAATTGCATTAGCAGTTGGAAAATTTTATACAATTTCAATTTGTATACTTGACGAGAAAACATAATATTGTGAAGAACTTTAAAATGCAATGCAATAATTAACTCATTCCGTTGTGTAACGAAGAGATTAGTTTATGTGCTGCTGCATTGCATTGAACACGATCAAATGTTGTGAAGAAGTTATGATAATGTATAGAAGATCATGATCGAGGAGTGTTTGGCCAGATATATGTTCAGTAAGTCAAGTAAGAGTATCGACTCTATCTGGTTGATGTAACATAAGAAAAACCCAATCAGTATGTCTATAAAGTTCAAGATTGTTGCCAGAAATATGTTCAAAAGGTCACATACCAGATGGCTTCCATCAGGAGTCAAGGAGTTTAATGTAAAGTTCAAAATTGAGGACTTTTTGTCCAGAAATATGTTTAGGTGGTTCACAACTGTTTTAAGTCAGTTACATAGAAATAGAGATTGGTCTAATTTAATGCTAAAAAGTAAGACTGATTGCAACTTGACTGACCGCTAGTTGGTCATAGTAGCACTTAAGTCACATTCTTAACATAATGGCTAAGTTTATGCAACTGGCCCCTGGAGTCAATCAGTTCTATAGAAAGTTCAAGATCGAGGATTCTTTGGCCAGAAATATGTTCCTTGGGTCAAATATGGACTTTACTGTGGCTAATATAACATCAAAAGAAGACAATCTTATTGTATATAAAGTGAATGTTCAAGAACTATTTGGCCACAAATATGTTCAGTAGTTCCATAAAGAACCTCTATAAGATTACACATTTTTAGAACGTGAAAACCCTTTGAACAGAAAAAAGTTCAAAAGGTCAGATATGGTCTTCTAAATGACTTTTGAAGCATCAGTAGGAGTCTATGAGTATGTATAGAGAATTCAAGATTGAGGATCAGTAGTTCCATAAGAAAACACTTTATGGCTGATTTAACATCAGAAGGAGTCTATAAGTTTATACATTTTTTGAAGACCCTTTGAACAGAAAAAAATTCAAATGGTCAGATATGGTCTTCTAAATGACTCACCCAAGATCGAGAGGTCGATCAAGATCGAGGATTCTTTGGCCAGAAATATGTTCCTTGGGTCAAATATGGACTACTGTATTGCTGATATAACCTCACAAGAAGTCAATCTATGTGTATAGTAAGTTAGTGTTAAGGACTCATTGGCAAGAAAATGTTCAGTAGGTCAAAAACTGAGTTTTGTATAACTGATGTGACATCAGGAGTCTACAAGAATCAATAGAAATTTCAAGATTGAGTACTCTTTGGCCAGACATATGTTCAGTAGTTCAAAATGGGACCTCTGTATGGCTTATTTAACATCTTTAGGTGTCTAAAAGTGCATATGCAAAGCAATGCAATGCATTGCAATGCAAAGCGATGCAAAGTAGTGCAATGCAATGCAATTGAACACAATAAAAAACAATGCAATGCAATGCAAAGCAAAGCGATGCAAAACGATGCGAAGCGATGCGAGGCGATGCAAAGCGATGCAAAGCGATGCAAAGCGATGCAAAGCGATGCAAAGCGATGCAAAGCGATGCAAAGCGATGCAATGCAATGCAAAGCAAAGCAAAGCAAAGCAATGCAATGCAATGCAATGCAAAGTAATACAATGCAAAGCAATGCAAAGCAATGCAAAGCAATGCAAAGCAATGCAAAGCAATACAATGCAATTAAATTGAATACAATAAAATACAATGCAATGCAAGGCGAAGCAAAGCAAAGCAAAGCAATGCAAAGCAAAGCAAAGCAATGCAAAGTAATGCAAAGCAATGCAAAGTAATGCAATGCAAAGCAATGCAATGCAAAAGCAATGCAATGCAAAAGCAATGCAAAGCAATGCAATGCAATGCTATGCAATGCAAAGCAATGCAATTGAATACAATAAAATAAAAGACAACGCAATTAAATGCAATGCAATGCAATACAATGCAATGCCACATCACAGATGTTATACTGCTTCAATGCACAAGGGAATCAGTTAGTTAGTTATTGTATGCAATGCTATTAAAGATAGCATATTTAATGTATGCAAAATATGCACATGTGTGTTATCTCTTCAGTGAACATATTAATAGGTTCCTTCTTGTAAGCATTGCAATGCAACATCACATATGTTGTATTAAATTTAATGGACAACGGATATTTCATGCAATTAAATGCAATTAAATGCAAAGCAAAACAATGCAATGCAATGCAATGCAATGCAATTTCAATGCAAATACAATGCAATGCAAAGCAGAGAAATACAATGCAAAGCAATGCAAAGCAATGCAAAGCAATAATGCAATGCAAAGCAATGCAATGCAATGCAATGCAATTTTAATGCAATGCAATTCAATGCAATGCAATTTAATAAAATGCAATTCAATGCAATGCAATGCAATGCAATGAAACATCACATGTCATATAATACTGCTTCAATAGACAAGGGAATAAATTATTTCTTTATGCTTCGCAATGCAACAGCTTATATGTTATATCTCTTCATATACACAACTAAACAAGTTTGTTATTTTATGCAATGCCATGAAAGATAGCATATTTAATGTATTTTACTTCACTGCACAACGAATTCAATTAGACTGAGTATGCAGAGCAATGCAATAACACATATTGTGTGTTTTATCTTCAATGAACATTGGAATAAGTTCGTTCTTGTAAGTTTTCCATTGCAACGGCACATATGATTATATACAATTCAATGAAACAGGTCATATCTTATGTGTTATCTCTTTAATGCAAAACGGAATAAGTCAGTTCAAATCATGATAAAGACTGTCACTTGTGTGATTCTTCAATGCACATGTCAGTTAGTCAAGGATCTGTATGCAAACATCATCTTTTCAATGCAAAGCGGAATTAGTAACTTTTGTGTGAAATTGTATGCACAACGGATGGATTTCTGTCGTGCATGCAATGCAAAAAAAGGGTTTGAATAAGTTCGTCACGATACAGACTGTGTGTGATTCTTCAATGCATATTTTAGTAATTCAGATTCTATATGCAAATATTACATTATATTTTCAATGCACAGGGGAATAAGTTAGCTTTAGTATGCAACTTAATGCAAAACGGATAGATTTATTTCGTGTATGCAAGGAAATGCAATTCTTTATGCTTCGCAATCCAACAGCTCATATGTTATGTTATGTTATATCTCTTCCATTACACAACTAAATGAGTTAGTTATTTTATGCAATGCTACGATAGCACATTTTATGTATTTTACTTCACTGCACAACGATTTCAGTATGCAGTGCAATGTGTGCCCATGTGTGTTATCTCTTCAATGAACATCGGAATAAGTTCCTTCTTGTAAGCATTGCAATGCAACAGCACATATGTTGTATGCAAGTCAATGGACAACGGATGGATATATTTCGTTCATGCAATGCAATGCAATGCAATTAACGTTATATAGATACTTCTATATGTTCGTCTATAACATCTCTTCTATAAACATCCTTCTGATGTTTTCATGAGCAGTCCTTGAACTTATAACTTTTTATACATACTCGTACACTCCGTCAAATGTTTCATCAGCCAGAGAAAAGTCCATATTGAACATAATTCTGGCCGTAAAGTCTATGATAGACTTGAGACTTGATGTTTCATCAGTCAGACTGTCGTCCATATTTGACCTACTAAACATATTTTGTAAAAGAGTCAACATAAAAAAGGTGCATATTTTACCTGAAGACATTTCTGGCAAAAAAAGTTCTGTATTTTGAACTTTTCTATTGATACTTTTAGACTCTTTCTAAAGTTTCAGCAGTAGTTCAAATAAAACTTTAAAAAAACTTTTAAAAACATTTCTGGCCAGAGTCATTGAACTTGAAGATTCACTTTTTTTTTATGCAAACTCCTTATGTATTATTAGCGTATCTTACTATGTGTTCTCACCTAAAATTCTCATATACTTCTTTTTTGATGTTACATTAACAATGTATTATTCCAAATTTGACTTAAAGAACACATTTCTGGCCAAAGAGTGCTTGATATTGAAACTCGTACATACTCAAAGACTTGATCTGATGTTTCATCATCCAGACTGGGGTCCATATTTGACCTACTGAAGATATTTTTGGTGAAAGAAGTCATCAAAGCGAAACTTACATGTGTTCTCATGGACTTCTTATGATGTTACATCAACAATATATTAGTCCATATTTGACATTGAATACATTTCTGGCCAAAGAGTGCTTCATATTTGATCTTTCTATACATACTCATACACTCCTTCTGATGTTTGATCAGGTAGAGAGTAGTCCAAATTTGACCTACTGAACAAATTTCTAGTGAAAGAGTCATCATAGGGTGACTTAAAATACATTTCTGGCCAATGAGTGCTTGATATTGAACTTTCTATACATACTCATAAACTCCTACTGATGCTTCAAAAGTCCTTTAGAAGACCATATCTGAGATTTTGATCTTTTTTCTGTTCAAAGGGTCTTCAAAAAATGTATAAACTTACAGACTCCTTCTGATGTTAAATCAGTCATACAGAGTTTCCTTATGGAACTACTGAACAAATTTCTGGCCAAAGAGTTCTTGAACATTATCTTAATATACAATCAGATTTTCTTCTTTTGGTGTTGTATTACCCACACTGAAGTCCATATTTGACTCAAGGAACATATTTCTGGACAAAGAATCCTCAATCTTTAACTTTCTATACATACTCATAGACTCCAACTGATGCTTCAAAAGTCCATATCTGAGATTGGGAAACTTTTTTCTGTTCAAAGGGTCTTCAAAAAATGTATAAACTTATAGACTCCTTCTGATGTTAAATAAATCAGCCATACAGAGGTTCCATATGGAACTACTGAACACATTTCTCACCAAAGAGTTCTTAATATTAACTTATACTGTCTTCTTTAGATGTTATATTAGCCACACTGAAGTCCATATTTTAATTTAAAAAATGTATAAACATTAATTCCTTCTGATGTTAAATCAGTCATACAGAGGTTCTTTATGGAACTACTGAACATATTTATGGCCAAAGACTTCTTGAACATTAACTTACTTATACACTCAGATTGTCTTATTTAGATGTTATTTTAGTCACACTGAGGTCCAAATTTAACTTCAAAAAATGTATAAACATAAAATCCTTCTGATGTTAAATAAATCAGCCATACAGCGGTTCCTTATGGAACTACTGAACATATTTCTCACCAAAGAGTTCTTGAACATTAATTTATACACTCAGATTGTCTTCTTTTGATGTTATATTAGTCACACTGAAGTAAATGTTTGACTCAAGGAACATAATTCTGGCCAAAGAATCCTGTCTTGAACTTTCTATACATACTCATAGACTCCTACTGATGCTTCAAAAGTCATTTAGAAGACCATATCTGAGATTTTGAACTTTTTTCTGTTCAAAGGGTCGTCAAAATTTTATAAACTTATAGACTCCTTCTGATGTTAAATAAATCAGCCATACAGCGGTTCCTTATGGAACTACTGAACATATTTCTCACCAAAGAGTTCTTGAACATTAATTTATACACTCAGATTGTCTTCTTTTGATGTTATTATTAGTCACACTGAGGTCCATATATAACTTTAAAAAAAATTTATAAACTTCTAAATTCCTTCTGATGTTAAATCAGTCATGCATAGGTTCTTTGTGGAACTACTGAACATATTTGTGGCCAAAGAAATCTTGAACATTAACTTATACAATCAGATTGTCTTCTTTTGATGTTATATTAGCCACAGTAAAATCAATATCTGACTCAGGGAACATATTTCTGGCCAAAAGAATCCTCAGTCTTGAACTTTCTATCCATACTCATAGACGTTAATACTCACACTCATACTCATACTCATACTCACATACTCATAGACTGATGCTTCAAAGGTCATTTAAAAGACCATATCTGAGATTTTGATCTTTTTTCTGTTCAAAGGCTCTTCAAAAAATTTATAAACTTACAGACTCCTTTTGATGTTAAATAAATCAGCCATACAGAGTTTCCTTATGGAACTACTGAACATATTTCTGTCCAAAGAGTTCTTGAACATTATATTAATATACAATCAGATTGTCTTCTTTTGATGTTATCTTAGCCACACTGAAGTAAATGTTTGACTCAAGGAACATATTTCTGGCCAAAGAATCCTCAATCTTGAACTTTCTATACATACTCATAGACTCCTACTGATGCTTCAAAGGTCATTTAAAAGACCATATCTGAGATTTTGATTTTTTTTTTCTGTTCAAAGGGTCTTCAAACAATGTATAAACTTACAGACTCCTTCTGATGTTAAATCAGTCATACAGAGTTTCCTTATGGAACTACTGAACAAATTTCTGGCCAAAGAGTTCTTGAACATTATCTTAATATACAATCAGATTGTCTTCTTTTGATGTTATTTTAGCCACAGTAAAGTCCATATTTGACTCAAGGGACATATTTCTGGCCAAAGAATCCTCAGTCTTGAACTTTCTATACATACTCAAAGACTCCAACTGATGCTTCAAAAGTGATTTAGAAGACCATATCTGAGATTTTGAACTTATTTCTTTTCAAAGGGTCTTCAAAAAATGTATAAACTTATAGACTCCTTCTAATGTTAAATCAGTCATACAGAGTTTACTTATGGAACTACTGAACATATTTCTGTCCAAAGAGTTCTTGAACATTATATTAATATACAATCAGATTGTCTTCTTTTGATGTTATATTATTCACACTGAAGTAAATGTTTGACTCCAGGAACATATTTCTGGCCAAAGAATCCTCAATCTTGAACTTTCTATACATACTCATAGACTCCTACTGATGCTTCAAAAGTCATATAGGAGACCATATCTGAGATTTTGAACTTTTTTCTGTTCAAAGGGTCTTCAAAAAATGTATAAACTTATAGACTCTTTTCTGATGTGAAATAAATCAGCCATACAGAGGTTCCTCATGGAACTACTGAACAATTTTCTCACCAAAGAGTTCTTGAACATTAACTTATACACTCAGATTGTCTTCTTTAGATGTTATTTTAGTCACACTGAGGTCCAAATTTAACTTCAAAAAATGTATAAACTTATAGACTCCTTCTGATGTTAAATCAGTCATACAGAGTTTACACATGGAACTACTGAACATATTTCTGGCCAAAGAGTTTTTGAACGTTATCTTAATATACAATCAGATTGTCTTCTTTTGATGTTATATTAGCCACACTGAAGTCCCTATTTGACTCAAGGAACAAATATTATTTCTGGCCAAAGAATCCTCAATCTTGAACTTTCTATACATACTCATAAACTCCTACTGATGCTTCAAAAGTCATTTGGAAGACAATATCTGAGATTTTGAACTTTTTTCTGTTCAAAGGGTCTTCAAAATTTTATAAACTTATAGACTCCTTCTGATGTTAAATAAATCAGCCATACAGAGGTTCCTACTGAACATATTTCTCACCAAAGAGTTCTTGAACATTAATTTATACACTCAGATTGTCTTCTTTTGATGTTATATTAGTCACACTGAGGTCCATATTTAACTTTTAAAAAAATGTATAAACTTATAAATTCCTTCTGATGTTAAATCAGTCATACAGAGGTTCCTTATGGAACTACTGAACATATTTCTCTGCCAAAGAGTTCTTGAACATTATCTTAATATACAATAAGATTGTCTTCTTTAGATGTTATATTAGCCACACTGAAGTCCATATTTGACTTGAAAAAATGTATAAACTGATAGACTCCTTCTGATCGAGGATTCTTTGCCCAGAAATATGTTCCTTCGGTTAAATATGGACTTTACTCTGGCTAATATAACATCAAAAGACAATCTGATTGTATATTAAGTTAATATTCAAGAACTCTTTGGCCACAAATATGTTCAGTAGTTCCATCAAGAACTAACTCATTCCGTAGTGCATTAAAGATATGTGCATTGGATTGCATTGCACACGATCAAGCGATGTGCATTGAAGAATAACATTAAGTAATATAACTTGTTGCTTTACAATGCATTCAAGAACTAACTCATTCCTTTATACGTTGAAGAGATGTGCAATGCAATCTGCTCTTGCATAGCATTGCACGTACGGATCAAGCATCGAAGAATGACAAATATCATATGCATTTTTTATGCATTTTTATGCATTCAGAACTCATTCCGTTGTCCGTTAAACAGATATGCAATGCAATCTCCTCTTTCATAGCATTGCAGATACGATCAAGCGTTGTGTCTTGAAAAATTACTTAATAGTCATATGCACTTTTTTGCATTGCAATGCATTCAAGAACTAACTCCTTTCGTCGTGCATTGAAGATACGATCAAGCGTTGTGCATTGAAGGATATAAGTAATAGCACTTGTTGCTTTGCAATGCAGTCAACAAATAACTAATTCATTTATGCCCTGAAGAGATGTACAATGCAATCTGCTCTTGCATAGCTTTGCACATACGATCAAGCGTTGTGCCTTGAAAAATTACTTAAAAGTCACATGAACTTTTTTGCATTGCAATGCATTCAAGAACTAACTCATTCCGTAGTGTATGTGCATCGGATTGCATTGCACATGATCAAGCGATGTGCATTGAAGAATATTATTTAATATAACTTGTTGCTTTGCAATGCATTCAAGAACTAACTCATTTCCTCGTGCATTGAAGATACGTGCATTGCATTGCACATACGATCAAGCGCTGTGCATTGAAGAATAACATTAATATAACTTAATTCAATATAATTAACTTAATTATAATATAATTCAAGAACTAACTCATTCCTTTATGCGTTGAAGAGATGTGCAATGCAATCTGCTCTTGAATAGTATTGCACATACGGATCAAGCATCGAAGAATAACAAAAATCATATGCATTTTTTATGTTGCAATGCATTCAAGAAATAACTCATTCCGTAGTGCAATAAAGAGATTTGCAATGCAATCTCCTCTTGCATAGCATTGCACATACGATCAAGCGTTGTGCACTGTAGAATAACATTAAAGTCAATTGCACTTTGTTGCATTGCAATGCATTCAAGAACTAACTAATTATGTAGTGCGTTGAAGAGATGTGCAATGCAATCTGCTTATGCACAGCATTGCAAATACGATCAAGCTTTGTGCAATGAAGTCATAAGTAATATGCACTTTGTTGATTTTCCACGCATACAAGAACTAACTCATGTGCATTGAAGTTAATTGCATTGTGTTGCATAAACGATCAAGCTTTTTCCTCATTAGCCTTCGCAATATATTGCATACTTCAACAAACCATTTTCATTTGCGTATAAAGGAAAATCATTGCATTAGCTGATTAATAACGATTTAACCTTGTTTGCTGAAGAAAAATATTTCAGCTATACACCTTTTGCATTGCCATGCCTACAAGATCTAAATCGTTTCGATATGCATTAAGATATGACTAATTGTATTGCATCACATAAACAGATTTAACGTATTATACTCTGAGAAATGAAAAGATAACATTTGGCACATGACAATGTGATTTCGCATTGCATTGCGCACTACAACTAACTTAATTTGTGTATGAAGGATAATTGCATTAGCAGTTGGAAAATTTTATACAATTTCAATTTGTATACTTGACGAGAAAACATAATATTGTGAAGAACTTTAAAATGCAATGCAATAATTAACTCATTCCGTTGTGTAACGAAGAGATTAGTTTATGTGCTGCTGCATTGCATTGAACACGATCAAATGTTGTGAAGAAGTTATGATAATGTATAGAAGATCATGATCGAGGAGTGTTTGGCCAGATATATGTTCAGTAAGTCAAGTAAGAGTATCGACTCTATCTGGTTGATGTAACATAAGAAAAACCCAATCAGTATGTCTATAAAGTTCAAGATTGAGAACTCTGTTGCCAGAAATATGTTCAAAAGGTCACATACCAGATGGCTTCCATCAGGAGTCAAGGAGTTTAATGTAAAGTTCAAAATTGAGGACTTTTTGTCCAGAAATATGTTTAGGTGGTTCACAACTGTTTTAAGTCAGTTACATAGAAATAGAGATTGGTCTAATTTAATGCTAAAAAGTAAGACTGATTGCAACTTGACTGACCGCTAGTTGGTCATAGTAGCACTTAAGTCACATTCTTAACATAATGGCTAAGTTTATGCAACTGGCCCCTGGAGTCAATCAGTTCTATAGAAAGTTCAAGATCGAGGATTCTTTGGCCAGAAATATGTTCCTTGGGTCAAATATGGACTTTACTGTGGCTAATATAACATCAAAAGAAGACAATCTTATTGTATATAAAGTGAATGTTCAAGAACTATTTGGCCACAAATATGTTCAGTAGTTCCATAAAGAACCTCTATAAGATTACACATTTTTAGAACGTGAAAACCCTTTGAACAGAAAAAAGTTCAAAAGGTCAGATATGGTCTTCTAAATGACTTTTGAAGCATCAGTAGGAGTCTATGAGTATGTATAGAGAATTCAAGATTGAGGATCAGTAGTTCCATAAGAAAACACTTTATGGCTGATTTAACATCAGAAGGAGTCTATAAGTTTATACATTTTTTGAAGACCCTTTGAACAGAAAAAAATTCAAATGGTCAGATATGGTCTTCTAAATGACTCACCCAAGATCGAGAGGTCGATCAAGATCGAGGATTCTTTGGCCAGAAATATGTTCCTTGGGTCAAATATGGACTACTGTATTGCTGATATAACCTCACAAGAAGTCAATCTATGTGTATAGTAAGTTAGTGTTAAGGACTCATTGGCAAGAAAATGTTCAGTAGGTCAAAAACTGAGTTTTGTATAACTGATGTGACATCAGGAGTCTACAAGAATCAATAGAAATTTCAAGATTGAGTACTCTTTGGCCAGACATATGTTCAGTAGTTCAAAATGGGACCTCTGTATGGCTTATTTAACATCTTTAGGTGTCTAAAAGTGCATATGCAAAGCAATGCAATGCATTGCAATGCAAAGCGATGCAAAGTAGTGCAATGCAATGCAATTGAACACAATAAAAAACAATGCAATGCAATGCAAAGCAAAGCGATGCAAAACGATGCGAAGCGATGCGAGGCGATGCAAAGCGATGCAAAGCGATGCAAAGCGATGCAAAGCGATGCAAAGCGATGCAAAGCGATGCAATGCAATGCAAAGCAATGCAAAGCAAAGCAAAGCAATGCAATGCAATGCAATGCAATGCAATGCAATGCAAAGTAATACAATGCAAAGCAATGCAAAGCAATGCAAAGCAATGCAAAGCAATGCAAAGCAATGCAAAGCAATGCAAAGCAATGCAAAGCAATGCAAAGCAATACAATGCAATTAAATTGAATACAATAAAATACAATGCAATGCAAGGCGAAGCAAAGCAATGCAAAGCAAAGCAAAGCAATGCAAAGTAATGCAAAGCAATGCAAAGTAATGCAATGCAAAGCAATGCAATGCAAAAGCAATGCAATGCAAAAGCAATGCAAAGCAATGCAATGCAATGCAATGCTATGCAATGCAAAGCAATGCAATTGAATACAATAAAATAAAAGACAACGCAATTAAATGCAATGCAATGCAATACAATGCAATGCCACATCACAGATGTTATACTGCTTCAATGCACAAGGGAATCAGTTAGTTAGTTATTGTATGCAATGCTATTAAAGATAGCATATTTAATGTATGCAACATATGCACATGTGTGTTATCTCTTCAGTGAACATATTAATAGGTTCCTTCTTGTAAGCATTGCAATGCAACATCACATATGTTGTATTAAATTTAATGGACAACGGATATTTCATGCAATTAAATGCAATTAAATGCAAAGCAAAACAATGCAATGCAATGCAATGCAATGCAATTTCAATGCAAATACAATGCAATGCAAAGCAGAGAAATAATTGTATTTCTCTGTAGAGCAATGCAAAGCAAAGCAAAGCAATGCAAAGCAATGCAAAGCAATAATGCAATGCAAAGCAATGCAATGCAATGCAATGCAATGCAATGCAATGCAATGCAATTTTAATGCAATGCAATTCAATGCAATTTAATAAAATGCAATTCAATGCAATGCAATGCAATGAAACATCACATGTCATATAATACTGCTTCAATAGACAAGGGAATAAATTATTTCTTTATGCTTCGCAATGCAACAGCTTATATGTTATATCTCTTCATATACACAACTAAACAAGTTTGTTATTTTATGCAATGCCATGAAAGATAGCATATTTAATGTATTTTACTTCACTGCACAACGAATTCAATTAGACTGAGTATGCAGAGCAATGCAATAACACATATTGTGTGTTTTATCTTCAATGAACATTGGAATAAGTTCGTTCTTGTAAGTTTTCCATTGCAACGGCACATATGATTATATACAATTCAATGAAACAGGTCATATCTTATGTGTTATCTCTTTAATGCAAAACGGAATAAGTCAGTTCAAATCATGATAAAGACTGTCACTTGTGTGATTCTTCAATGCACATGTCAGTTAGTCAAGGATCTGTATGCAAACATCATCTTTTCAATGCAAAGCGGAATTAGTCACTTTTGTGTGAAATTGTATGCACAACGGATGGATTTCTGTCGTGCATGCAATGCAAAAAAAGGGTTTGAATTAGTTCGTCACGATACAGACTGTGTGTGATTCTTCAATGCATATTTTAGTAATTCAGATTCTATATGCAAATATTACATTATATTTTCAATGCACAGGGGAATAAGTTAGCTTTAGTATGCAACTTAATGCAAAACGGATAGATTTATTTCGTGTATGCAAGGAAATGCAATTCTTTATGCTTCGCAATCCAACAGCTCATATGTTATGTTATGTTATATCTCTTCCATTACACAACTAAATGAGTTAGTTATTTTATGCAATGCTACGATAGCACATTTTATGTATTTTACTTCACTGCACAACGATTTCAGTATGCAGTGCAATGTGTGCCCATGTGTGTTATCTCTTCAATGAACATCGGAATAAGTTCCTTCTTGTAAGCATTGCAATGCAACAGCACATATGTTGTATGCAAGTCAATGGACAACGGATGGATATATTTCGTTCATGCAATGCAATGCAATGCAATTAACGTTATATAGATACTTCTATATGTTCGTCTATAACATCTCTTCTATAAACATCCTTCTGATGTTTTCATGAGCAGTCCTTGAACTTATAACTTTTTATACATACTCGTACACTCCGTCAAATGTTTCATCAGCCAGAGAAAAGTCCATATTGAACATAATTCTGGCCGTAAAGTCTATGATAGACTTGAGACTTGATGTTTCATCAGTCAGACTGTCGTCCATATTTGACCTACTAAACATATTTTGTAAAAGAGTCAACATAAAAAAGGTGCATATTTTACCTGAAGACATTTCTGGCAAAAAAAGTTCTGTATTTTGAACTTTTCTATTGATACTTTTAGACTCTTTCTAAAGTTTCAGCAGTAGTTCAAATAAAACTTTTAAAAAACTTTTAAAAACATTTCTGGCCAGAGTCATTGAACTTGAAGATTCACTTTTTTTTTATGCAAACTCCTTATGTATTATTAGCGTATCTTACTATGTGTTCTCACCTAAAATTCTCATATACTTCTTTTTTGATGTTACATTAACAATGTATTATTCCAAATTTGACTTAAAGAACACATTTCTGGCCAAAGAGTGCTTGATATTGAAACTCGTACATACTCAAAGACTTGATCTGATGTTTCATCATCCAGACTGGGGTCCATATTTGACCTACTGAAGATATTTTTGGTGAAAGAAGTCATCAAAGCGAAACTTACATGTGTTCTCATGGACTTCTTATGATGTTACATCAACAATATATTAGTCCATATTTGACATTGAATACATTTCTGGCCAAAGAGTGCTTCATATTTGATCTTTCTATACATACTCATACACTCCTTCTGATGTTTGATCAGGTAGAGAGTAGTCCAAATTTGACCTACTGAACAAATTTCTAGTGAAAGAGTCATCATAGGGTGACTTAAAATACATTTCTGGCCAATGAGTGCTTGATATTGAACTTTCTATACATACTCATAAACTCCTACTGATGCTTCAAAAGTCCTTTAGAAGACCATATCTGAGATTTTGATCTTTTTTCTGTTCAAAGGGTCTTCAAAAAATGTATAAACTTACAGACTCCTTCTGATGTTAAATCAGTCATACAGAGTTTCCTTATGGAACTACTGAACAAATTTCTGGCCAAAGAGTTCTTGAACATTATCTTAATATACAATCAGATTTTCTTCTTTTGGTGTTGTATTACCCACACTGAAGTCCATATTTGACTCAAGGAACATATTTCTGGACAAAGAATCCTCAATCTTTAACTTTCTATACATACTCATAGACTCCAACTGATGCTTCAAAAGTCCATATCTGAGATTGGGAAACTTTTTTCTGTTCAAAGGGTCTTCAAAAAATGTATAAACTTATAGACTCCTTCTGATGTTAAATAAATCAGCCATACAGAGGTTCCATATGGAACTACTGAACACATTTCTCACCAAAGAGTTCTTAATATTAACTTATACTGTCTTCTTTAGATGTTATATTAGCCACACTGAAGTCCATATTTTAATTTAAAAAATGTATAAACATTAATTCCTTCTGATGTTAAATCAGTCATACAGAGGTTCTTTATGGAACTACTGAACATATTTATGGCCAAAGACTTCTTGAACATTAACTTACTTATACACTCAGATTGTCTTATTTAGATGTTATTTTAGTCACACTGAGGTCCAAATTTAACTTCAAAAAATGTATAAACTTATAAAATCCTTCTGATGTTAAATAAATCAGCCATACAGCGGTTCCTTATGTAACTACTGAACATATTTCTCACCAAAGAGTTCTTGAACATTAATTTATACACTCAGATTGTCTTCTTTTGATGTTATATTAGTCACACTGAAGTAAATGTTTGACTCAAGGAACATAATTCTGGCCAAAGAATCCTGTCTTGAACTTTCTATACATACTCATAGACTCCTACTGATGCTTCAAAAGTCATTTAGAAGACCATATCTGAGATTTTGAACTTTTTTCTGTTCAAAGGGTCGTCAAAATTTTATAAACTTATAGACTCCTTCTGATGTTAAATAAATCAGCCATACAGCGGTTCCTTATGGAACTACTGAACATATTTCTCACCAAAGAGTTCTTGAACATTAATTTATACACTCAGATTGTCTTCTTTTGATGTTATTATTAGTCACACTGAGGTCCATATATAACTTTAAAAAAAATTTATAAACTTCTAAATTCCTTCTGATGTTAAATCAGTCATGCATAGGTTCTTTGTGGAACTACTGAACATATTTGTGGCCAAAGAGTTCTTGAACATTAACTTATACAATCAGATTGTCTTCTTTTGATGTTATATTAGCCACAGTAAAATCAATATCTGACTCAGGGAACATATTTCTGGCCAAAAGAATCCTCAGTCTTGAACTTTCTATCCATACTCATAGACGTTAATACTCACACTCATACTCATACTCATACTCACATACTCATAGACTGATGCTTCAAAGGTCGTTTAAAAGACCATATCTGAGATTTTGATCTTTTTTCTGTTCAAAGGCTCTTCAAAAAATGTATAAACTTACAGACTCCTTTTGATGTTAAATAAATCAGCCATACAGAGTTTCCTTATGGAACTACTGAACATATTTCTGTCCAAAGAGTTCTTGAACATTATATTAATATACAATCAGATTGTCTTCTTTTGATGTTATCTTAGCCACACTGAAGTAAATGTTTGACTCAAGGAACATATTTCTGGCCAAAGAATCCTCAATCTTGAACTTTCTATACATACTCATAGACTCCTACTGATGCTTCAAAGGTCATTTAAAAGACCATATCTGAGATTTTGATTTTTTTTTCTGTTCAAAGGGTCTTCAAACAATGTATAAACTTACAGACTCCTTCTGATGTTAAATCAGTCATACAGAGTTTCCTTATGGAACTACTGAACAAATTTCTGGCCAAAGAGTTCTTGAACATTATCTTAATATACAATCAGATTGTCTTCTTTTGATGTTATTT